>SKCR01023462.1:0-525144 GCA_019454045.1 Zanthoxylum bungeanum | reverse complement strand
ACAGCAAGCCAAATAAATTTAGTCTTTCGAAATAAAATTTATGTAGAGTAGTTAATACTTAATAAATTTGTTTTATAAAGCATTTTATTATTGTCATCAAAACAACAGCTTCCCAATAAGGTAAAAATTTTACAGATTGAGCATCTGCTGTAATTTGAAATGCTCTTTGCAAAGGGTTTTATTAAACAACAAAGTTTACTTATTGACAAGCATTTATTTTCCTTTCTACCATGGGTAAGTTTGTCTTGTTGTGCAGATGTTTATTTTCAAAGCACAGGTAAAAAAAGCATCATTTAATAACGAGGGATTGCATTCCACAGCAGCTCAATCACAAACCGGCCCCAGTTAAGTTATAAATGAAAAGTTCAAATTCAGAACAACAATGACTCGATGAGTAGTATTTACAATCAGACAAGAGAGCATTTTTACTATTATACTAAAGCCACTTTTCTATATTCTTCTCTCATAACCAAGTTCCAAAAATTAAACCCATATATAAAGAAGTGAATGTTTTCAGTACTTAGAGTTCATCCTTCAAAAAAATGGAGAAGAAGATCGGAATGTTATTCATAGGATTTACTCGGGATAGAGGAAATGAAGATGTACATCTGCAGTTCTGTGTCATCGCAACGTTCCTTTAAAACAAGAAAATTTTATAGAACGACCGTGAGACCAACAATGTTTTATGAGACAGAAGAATAGTGACAATAAAAACAACAACATGCTAAAAAAATGAGGATAGCCGAAATAAAAATGTTTAAATGAATGTGTGGATGGAGTAAGACAGATATAGTTAGAAATTAAAAAATTCAGAACAAAGTTGATGTAACATATCTTGAGGACAAGATGAGAGAAACAGAAATGAAAAAAACCAAAGATAATCAATTCAGTTTTATTAAACAAATCAACTATAAATTTTAAAAAAAAAAAACAAAACAAAAACAAAAACAAAAACAAAAAGGCAGTGAAACGACCTCGTAGCTTAACCGGAGGATAAACCTCAAGAGCTTCCAACAGTCTTAGCTCCAATTCCACCTGTAATTGCTCCTAATTAACCATTCATCAAACAAAACACATATCACAATTACAATCATTTTATCACTGTCAGAGAGAGAGAGAGAGAGAGAGAGAGACCGAGACCTTGGGGAGAGAGGAAGCAGATGAAAGAGGGGCTTTGCAAGGAGAGTGTACGGACATTCCATCTTGTTCTTCTTCCTTTTCTTTTTCTTTTTCTTTTTTTTCTTTTACTTTCTCTTTCTCTCTGCCTCCACCGCCGTCCACACCCATCTCCGCCTCTTTTGCCCCCGAAAACGACGTTGTTTACACCGGCAAAGGAAAATCAATTTAGGGTTTTTCCTTCGGTAGGGTTTTGCCGTTAGATCGAAAAAAAATTGAATCTTGAAAGCTATTTTGGGCCACCTTAAACGACCTTATCGTAATTCCCATAAAGCCCAGCCCAAATTTCAGTTTTAATTAAAAATTTGAATAATCAAAACAATCTCAAATGGGAAAAGGGATCAAAATTATCAAAAATGTCATTTTCTCTGCAATATTTCATATTAACTCATTAGGAAAAACATTTTTTTTACCTGAAATTATTCTGATTAGTGTGATAAATAATAATTATGAGACAAAGTTTTAGATGTTAATGATTTTTAAAAAAACAAAAAAACAAAAACAAAAATTACAGTAAAAGAATTTAACTCATGATTGCAAAAGTTTTGTAGGCAACAGAATCACTGGGACTCCGATGGTACTGCGATAGCATTGCAGGTTGCTATCGCAATGCTATAAATCAGACGCCTAATAAAATAAAATAAAATAAAATGAAAGTGAAAACATACATATTCTTATTTTATTAACATCTGAATTTCTGAAAAGTTCACATAAATTGGATAAGCAAGTCACTGGACTGCTGTTACTACAATTCAACTACTAACAATACTAAGTGAAGGAGCTAGAGTAAGTCCATTCTTATCATTTGTCCTGAGCCCACTTCTCGCGTACATTGAAAGAGTAATATGGTTCCTCAGACGAACTTGAACCTGAGCTTGAATGGGGATTATCCGGATTGTTCCAGTTCCAAGGGGTAAGTACGGAGTGATCTTGATCATGTAAGAAAGATGTGAGACGTGTATAATCAATAGATGATTGTTCTTGTTCCTTCTCTGGCTCTTGATATTGGCTTCGGAGGTTAAAGGGCACCATATATTGAACGAGATGACGCCTGTGTAGGATGAGGCCTGGTGAATAATTTCTGAAAAAAATCAAGTGGGGAGGTGGTGGTATTGCCATAGATTCTTGAATCAACTTTGATCTTCTTATTACTTGTTGTTTCCGCAAGCGAGGGGGAATAAATCTTGATGATTGTTGTTGTCGTAGTTTCAACAAGCGAGGAGGTACGTTAACGTTGTGATTGTAGGGAGGAGGCACCACCACCACCAGCTGTTGCTGCTGCTGCTTCATAATACGAGGAGGAGGCACCTCCACCAGCTGCTGCTTCAAAATGCGAGGACCAACGCTTATGAATTTCCTGCCCATATTTCTCTCTAAGCCTACTCTCTAATATTTTGAACTGTCAAATGATGATATGCCAATAATTATGGTTTCATCTTCTCTTTATATAAGTTCATTTTTTCTTAACCATACAGCATGAGGATTCCTAATCAAATAAGATTTCCTAATTTTGATTAATTTTTCAATCAAATTAGGAAACGCTAAGTATCATGAACCTTTGAGGGAAATAGGATACCGTATCGGAGTAGGATTTCCTTGAATCAAAATTTTCATCTGTTATTTTTTTTTATACCCTTAACCCCCTAATGTTAGGAAACTAGCGGGGAAAAAAAATTATTATTTAGAACCCAATCCATTAGATTTGTACATAAAAACACATGAAGTAGCAGCATTGATAGAAGATATGAATTATTGTAATAAATATACACAGTTAATAGCACAAAAGTGAGCATAACAGCATCTTTTCCATGAAGATGATAATTAGAAAAGAATTATTTCATGTTTTATCTTTGATATCAGAGATAAATTGCATGGATGATCATGTTTTATAATATATATTACCACCAAGTACAAAGTAAATTAAATTTATTATTATTTGAACCCAAAAAAAAAAAAAAAAGATAACATTAACCACCTCACAATAATTAACGTTCAAGAAAGCAATTTTAGGATCAAAAGTCTGCCTAACAGAGACTGGTCCCCCCCAGCATTTGTCTGCAGTACTTGCAACTGATTTGGCTGGGGAAATTGTCCAACCAAATCACAGGCTCCCTGTTTTGAAAACCTGAAGAGTGAGTGACTGAGCAACCAAATGACCTCATCTCACAGCTTCTGCTTCTGATTCTGAGATATGAAAATATAAAGTATTTCAGATCTCTGTGTCTATGTATCAAGCGCCTCAGAGAATGGCATCTTCAAATTTACATTATTACACAAGCGAATTCTTTTTTCAGAGAGAGAGTATTTGCAATTCCAAGCTAGCTGCACAGCTACCTAACAGCTCACTCTCTTAACAAATTGTGCAAATCACTCGCAATAACTAAAAAGAACAGTCGTAATGGCTTTAAATAAGCCAATATAAAGCACTAAGAGAAACAAAACCACAACATCAAGCAGTTAATAGTAATTCCACAGCCATAGTGCTAAATAAACAGGCTACTGGCAAAATAACAGCAACACTAATAACGATACGATAACAAGGATCAGACACAGGGAAAATTGTCTGCTGTAAATTGTCTTAAATTGTACAAACTTATTCGTCAACATTCGAACATCTCTAGGATCAAGATTTCGCTGTCCTTCTGGATTACCCTAAAAAGCACAAAAGAATGGAAAAATAAACAGGAGAAAAATAAAAATATGGCTGTAGGAAGCTACAATCCCAACATCGTGCCAAATACTCCAAATTGCAACAGTCAGATAATTTACAAACTCGGTTGGAAGGCTCATTGAGTATTCCTCATTATTATTTTTGCCTGCAGTGATTAACAGTTAACTTGTGCATTAAAATGACACTACATGTAACAATATTCCTGCAACAAGATTGTAGGGAGTGCAAACAGGACATGTTCAATAAAAAGTCAAAAAATACAAATAAGAAATGCTCAAGCATCAAATTTTTTAATTAGTATAGTCTAAGTACAACATATAGATATAAATTGAACTGACACCATATCAGCTAAAATTAATCATCTAAGCAACAAGGAGTGGTTTCCAATCAGCTTTCTTGAAGTGCGTGTATTTTACCATGCATCAGAACCAGGGCTGGCCAGCCCACACAGGCGGTGTGCTGGGGCCTCAGGATTGGCTGGATCTCAAATTAAATGAAAAAAAGATACATGGGCTAAGATTTTGTACCAATACATAAGCCACTTTTTGATAATATCACTAAAAACCAAAATTAGGATCCCAAATGTAAGAAAATTTAATAAACATTGCAAGAAGTCAAAAAATCTTCTTTTTTTTAAATCAGTAGGTAGGGGCCACAATTAAAAACTCGTCCTTACCCGTCACACATAATCAGTGCTGTATTGAAGATGAAACAGCATGTTTTTGCGATTCTCTGAGTTCATTCTAATATCAAACTTTTTAGCCAAGGCTTCCACCTGAGCATCACTCTCCGCATCCATCTCTCTTACGCATCGCCTTCTGACCTTTTTGAGCATTTCTTTTGAGGGTGCAAATCCAGCATTCACCTGCAAAACAGATCCATAATCATGTATTGATTTTCAGCAGCTACTGATTCATAGAAACATAAATCACTCAATTAAACACAAGAAGCAAAAAATGAACTTACCATCTCATCGGTTACAGAAAGAGCAGCTTTTGGATCTTGGTTGATAAGATGTGCATCAACAAGCAAAGAATATGACATCGCATTGGGTTTAACACCCAAGCTTACTAGATGCTCAAACACCCTTGAGGCTTCAAATGTCTGCCACAGGAAAAGCTCATGAACTTTCAATACAAGACTCAACATACTAAACATGCAAATTAGTTTAGTCATGGGATGCATTTGTGTTCATGTGATGCATATGCAGTTAAGAAGAAGAAAGAGCCCCACTTCAACAGCACAAGTCTCCTGGCTGTTATTTATTCACTAGGGTGGGGTAAGAATGCAGGGACAGCTGTCACATGCACTCTCACCAAGCCCCTCAATGCCTCTGCTGATGTGATCATATGTCTATGCATGCAAACATGTGTGCTTTTGTCAGAGAGAGATAAATATGGAGGTCCAAGGAGTATGCACCTTTTTGAGCTTCCCAAATGCATACATTAGAGCATTGTAGGAATGAATATCAGGGGTCAACCCAAACGAAGAACCTATTGCCTCAAAAGTTTGGTAGGCACGGTCAAGATCCCAAATATTTGCACAACCTAAAACTATACAATTGAGAGCAGCAACAGATTTGTAAGGAGGCTCTGCACGGCTCAAATTCTCTAGTTGAAAATACACCTGTGACAACATTAGGACAATATAGAATTAGCAACAACCGGCGTTTGTTTATTGAACAGGTGAAAGATATTCAGATCCTAATGACATAATTAACATAACAATAAGTGCATTCTCTCTTCTGGAAGAATAATAAACATGTAATATTACCACATGAAATATTTAATTCTTCAACTAAAACAAAGTTATTAATAGAATGCTCTACAACAGATTAAAATAACAAAATTTGAATAGTAACAATGAGAGTATAGGAGTGTGTGCATGTTTTACCAGACTACATAATAGTAAACAAGAAAACGACAGATTTCTACCCTTAGAAAAATTTGGAAAAAGAGAGGCCTGATATTTCTCAATTTTATGTATTCAGATCAGAAATATTCAGATAATAAACAATCTTAACTAAAAGCTGATCACCAGAAGGTAGACATGATATAATATTCTAATCTGATTGAAGATGCTTTAGTATTAAGTACATACTGAATCCAACGTCACAAAACCCTTTCTAGAGCACGCCACAACCAATGGATATAAAGAGGTAAAGGGAGAGAACATTTCTTCGATGTCTTTGATGGAATGTCCATAGGCAGTCTCAAATTCACGCAGGGTAATAAAAGCCCTTTGCAGATCTCCCAATGATGCAAGTGCGTATATTTTCCCCAGATAAGATTCAGGGTTGGGGATCTTTTGCCTCAAAGAGCGCCGTAGGACTGCCCAAGAGGCATCCAATAGTTTTTTACTGTAGGTCCTACTTGCAGTTCCAAGCAGTGACAAAACCAGTCCTTCATCTACAGAAAGCAGAACAGGGGGCCATACTTTCTCACCACGCCCCATCCATTTGGCCATGAATTCCAGGGCATAAAATGCTAACTCACTGTTATCTTCTTGAATTGCAACTTGTGCAATAGAGTTGCACAAAGTCCAGGTTGGACAAAGAGCTTTATTTTGATCCATTGCCTGGTAACACCCATAAGAACAAAGTCACTTAAAAAAATAAAAAGCAAAAATTTGGACCTCCCTTCATGGAACAATTCAAGTATCAAAGAATTCAATCATTTACCTTGCACTTCTTAAAAATGGATACCAGTGCGTCCGGCCTTCCCTCCTTAATACAGCTCCACATACATTCAGTAAACACTTTCATAGACAACATATAACCGGATTTCAAAGCCATATCTATATATTTGAAGGCAGAATCAATCTTGGCCTTCGAGAACAAAAGGTTGATAAGTAAGTCATATGACTCGTCATCAGGCAGAGAACCCTTCCCTCCTTGCAGCATCCTGATTAAAATAAAGTCAAGGAAGATCCATTAGATTAGATAGTTAAAATACATATAAACACTCGTGCACATGTATTCAATGTATAAGACCACATCAGAAACTAAACAGAAAGCTTAGAGACTGAAGACGGGAAAATTGGTAACATAATATACCTGTTTTTGGATCAAGCCAAAACCCTCCAAAGTTTACCAGGGGTTGAGGTAGGAATGTGAACTTAAAATCAAACAGCACATACTGAGACTAAAAATCCAACAGAAAATTCACATGAACAATGAGCTACTCTACTCTAAAGCTTTTAAATTAACACTGTCCCCCAAAAGATGGACAGGGATTTGGTAGATTTACTTCAGTATAATCTCTCCATGGAACAATACTGGAACTCCAGTAATTTGGGTTTTTTAAAGGTTCCAGTACTTTTCTTTATTAAAAGTTATTCGTCAAGGTGGTTTACTTCCTTTTCTGTGCAAATGTTTCAGTAAATATTGTGCTCATTATCACATAAATTAGAAAACTTGGCAACGAAGAAACAATAACCAAGAATAAACAATTAACCACACTAAATCACCAACTAGAAGTCAGCTGGATACTTGATGGAACCAGACTAAACTTTTCACTTAAGAATATCAACAGGTGGGTAACATCAAAACTCCTTACAAGAAATTATACAAATTATGAAGACTTTGAAGGTTTGTTTACCATGTATCTTTAGTAATAAATTTCATATGCCACAACTACTTAACCAAAACATTAAAAACCCATGTGCATTATTCATTATAAATAGCATAAATATTTCTAGATTTGAACAGAAAGCTAACCGTTGGAGACACTTCTCAGCAGCCTCGGGCTCCCCAGCCTGGTGCATGGCTTTCAAGACCAGATTATACGTCGCAGTATTAGGCACAAGGGCAAACTCATCCATTTGTGCAACTAAGTCGATCAAAAATTCAGTTGGTTCCTTCAACATTAAATTAGCCCTTATATAATGATTATATAAACCAACATCAGGCTTATTAGGCTTCCCGTCCATATCCAAACTTCGAATCCAACAATCAAACATATCCCTCATATCCTGCCATCTCTGACTCGCCATCCATTCCGCGAAAAGATTCATTAAAGCCTGCGCATCAATTGTTTGTGACATCGCCTTGAGGCGTGGGATCGAGGCATTATTGAGGAGCCCATGTGGAATCAACGACCCAGTCGCGGCCTCCGAGTAGGGTGTCGGGTTCCTCCAGTTCTCATTATAAACTGGGCTGCCGGTGGCGGGATTTGGCGGGAGAGGCGACGGCGGAGCTGGCTCGGCGAACTGGTGTTCTTGAGAGAGGAAAGTGAAGGTGGAGATTGAGAGGGATTTGAGATTAGGGTTTAGGGTTTTAGTGATTAGGGATTTGGTTCGAGTGAAGATCGACATTTGAGATGCCATTCACTAAATTCAGTAGTGATAAATCTTCCGTTTAGGGTTTTGTTTCGTAAACACTTTTGAAGGTTTTAAGTAAAAGCACCTTCGATGTTATCCGGAATTGACATTGGCACCCCATTATTTATTTGCATCGGGATCGGGTTACTACATCTATGCAAAATGTACTTTATTTGTGAGTTTAACAAAAGTTATGGATCTAATTGTTATTACACATGGCGAATAGTATTACTATTTCCACCATTATAATTTCTAATTACGCTCGTTTCTGATGAAAATGGGTTCTGGGCTGGGTGTATTGGGAAATGTAGGGGGTGTACCCGTGAACGACCCATTGACAAATAAGTGACTTAAGCAGATATTTGATTTCTCGATTTATTTTATCAGTATTTATTTTTCAATTAAATATGTTATTGGGGTAGGCACAAGAATGCTTCCTTTTCACGAAGACACTGAGGAGGCAGAAGCTCAGGCTATATTGTTCGGCATCGAAGGGGCAAAGTCAATGGAAATTTTGGCGGTTATTATTGAATCCGACGCCAAAAATGTCATTGACTTAGTTCTTGGTTCTTCTTCAACTACAATAGAGATTGAATGGACCATTCAAGAGATTAAAAAAGCTGTGTCTCAATTACCCAGTTGCATTTTCCAATTCAAATCTAGATTATCCAATACGATAGCTCACAACTTAGCCAAAACGGCTTGTAACTTTGGTATCACTGGTTTTTGGCGGGAGGATTTTCCCTCTCAAATCAGTTGTAATTTCTCTTTTCGTGAATGAATATTATTCTCTTCAAAAAAAAAAAAATATGTTATTTCTAAAGTTACTTTTTTTTATTCATCAATTTTTTAATGTCCTTTATTCAGGTTTTTCCACGGTTCTTTCCGAACCCAAAATTTCAATTTTGTAGTTAGAGAGGTCAAATTGCCTCAATACGTGTGATTTAATAGTAAAAGACTTCGTACTTAACAATTAGATTCGAACCCTGGGTTCGAGTTCATTGATTATATTTCTTTGTAAAAATATGTGACAGTCGAATATTTTACTTGCTCCATTAAAACCCGAATCAGTGATTTGATAATGGAATTTCTAATATTTCAAAAAAAAAAATGGTTGATTTTAATGGTCCTTATCCAACATATGGATCAAATATCCCACATGTGATGGGAAGAAGTGATCTTTTTGGTGGCCAATCTCAATTCGAAAGAAAATCTGAAAGATTTTTAAAGATATGATATAATAATATTAACGTGCAATTAATCAGAATAAGTTGCAAATGCAAAATTGGTTTTTGAAAAATTTAGCTTTAAAATGACATTCGAGGAACTTAAAGTACTACTGAAAAAGTAATGAATCTGTGTAAATTATAAATATTAAATAAAGTTATTTGAGAAGTGTAGGGCAAAAAGATAAATATCTATAATATAACATAAGATTATAATATTACAGGGGTCACTGGATAATCGATATAAAAAATTAATTGGGATCTCAAAATTTAGTCTAAATTTGAAGTAATTTTAATTTTTAAATATATAATATAATTTTTATATTTTTGATATTTAATTCTATTTTAAGAATTCGGACATAGCCTTCAAAGTTAAGTCAAATTAGGGGGAAAAAGATAAACATAGATTGAAAGTAATAAATTTTCTCTCTCTCTCACAGACACTTGGAGACATGTTGATAGAGGAACAAAGTCGAGTGTGGGCAAAAATAAAATAAGGGCGTGATTTTTGTAATTTAGCACACGTAACATGTGCACGTGGCAAGACTTTAACTTTTTAAACCAAACACGCAAAAATCACTTGATAAAAATTAAAATACTCAAATAGTATATTAAGGATATTTATCAATCATCTATTTTAATAAAATATTCATATTATTTTTACGAGAAATGTAAAAAATTATCAAAATATTCATTTTTTTTTCTCTTTAGCTAGGGGTGGGCATTATCGGATTCGGATTGGATCGGACCGAATCCGATCCGATCCGAAATGCCCAGGGTTGTTTGATTTGTTCGGATCGGATCATCTTATCGAACTCGATCCGATCCGAATTCGGTGGGTTTGAGTCAAAAAAATTGAGCGGATCGGATCAGATCGGATAAAATCCGATCCGAAATAATTCAAAATTTTTTTTATTTAATATGTAACGACGTCATTTTGCTTCGGATCGGTTAAAATTCGATCCGATCCGAAATCCGCCGAACCGGACCAACTCAATTTGATCGGATTTGTTAATCGGATCCAATCCGATCCGATACCCACCCAAATTTTTTTAAAATAGATCTTTACCTAGTATCGTTACTTATAGCACGTGTTTCGGTGTGGTAAAGAGACTACAAACTTTGTTTCTTTATTATCTTTACTTCGTTTTCAAGCCACCGCCATTGAATTAAAGTTAATACAAATGTGAATGGACGAAGGAGACACATGCACGGAGGTTGCGGCCGACGGAAAAGTGACAGGAGGAAATGAATTTAAATTCTTTTTTTTTTTTAATTTTTATTATTGAAATTTTATGTGTATTTAATTTCTCTGCGATAGTGAAATTTAGATTCTTCATGATGAGGTATCCAAATTCCTCTCTCAATGGAAACATACACTTATAATATTACCCATTTAAATCAATAGTTTAATTATTTAATTTCTTGTTTTTATTTTACTCTCTTTTATATCTGTAAAAATGTCCACCGCTATCAAATTCATCTTGGGTGGATTTTCAAAAAAAAAAAGTATTTTAAAATATGATATAGATTTGATGTTTTAGGAAAAAAAAATCATATTATATTTCTCAATATTTGATGAATGGATTTGGTTTATTAGAATGGTGTTCAAAGCAAAATTACTTAATCTATCATATTATAATAAGGTAATTTTAGTCATATAAATTTAATTAAAAAAATGTTCGAAATAAAATTTAAAACACTTAAAATATAATGTTTATTTTTTACAAACACTGTGACAATAACTCTATTGAAAGTGAATGTCGATGATTATCTTATTAACAACTATACTTTAATTCATATTTTATTCCTTTTTAATGTTAAGTCACTGGACTTTATTTATAATTTTATCTAAAATTTGATTTTAATATTATTATTGTATACATTACAATTCATACAAGGTAGTACTAATAATATAATATTATTAATTTTAGTGGTTTATTTTCATATTTATAATTATTTTTATAAAAGTATTGTTAATTTAACATTATAAATAAATTATTTGTATTTATTAGTAATTATAATTAATTACAATAACATTGATAATTAAAATAATATTGATAAATAAATTACAATTTAAATTAAAACATAATTTTTAAAAATTTTAAATTTTTAGATTATTTTAATTTACCGTTTATCCTTTTTTTTTTAAAACAAATTTAATAATAAATATTGATATTTAGTACAAAAGAGTAAACTTATGCACAAATATTATATTATTTTATTTTCCCCTCAAATTAACTATACAAATCAAAGTATCAAATTCAAATTCCATCATCTTTTACTCTCCCCTCGTTTCCTTTCTTCTCGTATTTTATCCTTCCAACCAAACACCACCTTAGTTTATTCTAATGTGTTCTTCTGTTGCTCAATATATTTTACATAATTATAATGATTACTTTTAATTTATCAGTATTTGTATCGTATTATCTAATTTAAAATTAAGAAAATAATTTATTTGAATTTAGAAAGTACTATTTATATCAAAAATAAATCAATAAAATTGGAGAGATAAATAAGGAAGGCATATAGCTTTGTGAATTGTGATTGTGGTCCACTTATTTCCTTTGGTATGAATTTCCTTCAGAAACCCAATCAAAAACACTTTAGAGACTGAAAAAAGAAAGTGAGCTAAAAGAAACCACATAAATTTCTAAAAAAAAAAGAATATGATTCTCCAATTCTTGTTTCTTTTGGCTCCATATAAACCTAATTGTTGTCATGTCCCATTACATATATTATGTTTGCTCATTGTTGATGATTTTACATTTGCCATCATTAATTAGAAAGTTGTTTTTTTGCTCTAAGCTTTTATCCTTGTTCAACATTGGGTTAGATGTGTCCCAAATGGCGTAATTTAGTGGTATGAGGTTCAAGATCTCACTTTGAGGTTCTGGGTTCGAATTCATGGAGTGTGTTTCTTGTAAGAGTCTGAGACAGCCGAATGTTTTATCTGCTCCGCTTAAGCCCGGAATGAGTGATTTGGCGACATGGTTTCCAACAATAAAAAAAAAAAAATTGGATTATATGTCCCCAAATGACTTGTTTCGGTGATGTAAGACTCAATATTTAACCTTCAAGTATCGTGTTTGAATTCAGTGAGTGCGTTTATTACAAGAATCTGAGACAGTCTGATATTTTACCTGCTCCGCTTAAGTCCGAAAGAAGTGGTTTGACAACGGAATTTCCTTTTTGGAAAAAAAAAAACATTGGGTTGGATTCTCTTTATGAACTTGAAATAAATATTATAAGGTTCTATTCCAATTATATCAAGTATTTTTAAATAATTTAAGATAAAAGTATAAAACATTCTTCCAATATATATTTTCGATGTTATGTATGAATTGAACCATAATGTAAGTTTACATTTGTAAAATGATTAGCTGAATTAATTCATATGAATTAATTTTTCAAAATGAAAATTTACATGTGTTTTATTTTTCTTCTTCATTTAATATCATTACATCGTGTGTCCCATGTTAATTAAGCATGTCAAAACTTTGTGCCAGCTCACAGCCGACACCCCAATAGAAAATAAGATACGATTTCAAAGGACCTCAAAATGGTAAACCGACTGAACCAGAAGAATAAATTTGGGTCTAATTTTGATAATCCACATGAATTTACGACCATTGGAAAGAAATACCCAATCCCACTTCTCATAAACACTTGATAGCAATAGGGATGACAATAGGATGAAAAGGGACGAATTAAGATTTATCAATTTCAGTTGCATCTCGTATATATAATCATCATAAAAATATCGTTTCAATCTTGTGTTGTGATTTTTTTTGAAATCGTTCCGACCTCATCTTATTAAAAACTCATCAAATTCCACTAAAATCATGTCTCGTTGAAAATTTCGTATAAAAACATAAAAAATATATTATAAATCACATTTCGAACATGACGAATTCCTATTAAAATAAGAGGGGAAAATTGACATCCCTACCCATAAATAGACTCCCACATTATGAATAAATATTAAAATATTTTTTTTTGAAATTGTTAAAAATTTCACCATTAAATCACCAATTTCAAACATAAAAAGAGCAAATAAAACATCTAACTATCCAAATTCTAATGTTCAGATTCTAATAATGTTTATGATTCATTCTCTCAAACGGTGACATAGTGATTTCAATAACAAATTCTCTCAATTCAAATCTCTAGTCAAATTTTCTCTAAAATCATCTTTATCAACTTCAAAGAAAATTATAGATTTTGATTGGCTTAAACTAAATAAATCTTTTTTTTTTTAATTACAATTGCACGGTATATGCTTAAACTAAATAAAATACTTGATGAAATAATTGCACAGTATACATTTTTATTGGCACGGTAAGAAATGTATTAAACCCTAAGGGGTTGCCTCAGTGTAAAGACTTTGGGCATGAGTGGTTTGTTCCCTCTCAGGTTCAAGGTTCGCATCCCACTAGATGCATTTTCTTGGGGTCATGCCCCATGATGTGAAAAGCCAGCGACTTATCCTGATCTGTGTTGGGAAATTTCTGATGGCACGGGGCACAAATCCTGAGAATTAGTCGAGGTGTATGTAAACTGACCCGGACATCCCAGTTATCAAAAAAAAAAAAAAAAAAACTTGTATTAAATTTTTTTGTACATTTTTTATCTTATAATTTTTATTTCGTAATTGTATTTTTGATATGTTTGAAATTATTAAAACTTTGATTGCCTTGGTACAACTTTGGGATTCCCGACGAAGCCACTCAAAGCCATTTTTGGGGTTAAATTTTGAGTCGTAAATCAACCATTTTCGTTAGAATTTAATCATATTTTCCTATCTTTACTCATAATTTTCGTCTTCCATTATAGTAATTTTTTTTAAAAAAAAAAAAAAAAAAAACATTGTTCGAAGATAAGCCACCCAAAATATGAATATACACACTTAATATAAATTATATTTAAAATCAAAATTAATTTATCAATTATTTACTTATGATTAAATAAATATTAGTTACTATTTATTATCACTTGTAGATAAAATCCCCAACTGTCTGAGACTTTGACAAAAAACACATTCTCTACATTTAAATACAGGATCTCAATATGAATTTCTGAACCATATACTATTAAATCACGTTAAGAATAATTATTTATTAGTTATTAAATATATATTTAAGAATAATAAACTTGTAATTTTTCTTTAGGCATTTGAGAATGGAAATCCGATCTATTATCAAATTTGTGGGTCCACCGTAATCTCATTCTCATCTCATTTTCTAACTAAAACAATCCTTTATAAATTTCCTAAATGTACACTTTTTGTTTTGAATTTTTATAAATTCTGTCGTTAAATTATTTTTTAAAATTTAAATAAAACAGATTAAAATCTTTAATTATCTCAAATTTTATAAAAAAAATACATTCTCTAAATTTGAATAGAACTCAAGCGTAAGCTATCAATATACGCCCATAAAACGAAAATTATCAACATATTAAGTGGGGATTTCCCTAATCTACACAAAAAAAAAAAAGAAAAAGAGCTTATTATATAAGTGTAGCAGTAATACAGACACTCCTCCACCTTTACCACAGTGTCTAGAAATATCATTTCTTGAGCTCTCTTATTATTCTCTCTGAGTCTCAGACACAGAAACCCAATCATCTTTTTTTTTTTTTTTTAATCATGGCTGTTATAGCTTGCTTAGTGATTTTATTGGCCATGACTGGCCATTCGAGTAAGCCTTCTTTTTTTGTTATTGCCTCTTCTGATGATAAAAGAAAGATCTCATTTTTTTTTTTTAAAAAAAAATGTGAACTGACTAATCTTGTTCTAATGTTGCAGCTGCCCTTTATTGCTTATGTAAAGAGGGATCGAGTCAGTCAGTCCTTCAAAAAGCCATAGATTATGCTTGTGGAGCTGGAGCTGACTGCACTCCAATCGCTCAAAACGGTGTGTGTTTCAACCCAAACACACTGCAGGATCACTGCAACTATGCTGTTAACAGCTATTTCCAGAGAAAGGGCCAAACTCCTGGTAGCTGTGATTTTGCTGGCGCTGCTATGACTAATCCTAATCCTCCTTCCAGTAACTCCCCTTGTTAAATCACCCCTCTTACCTGTTTCATATTCCTCCTACATATAATCCTGATTGGGTTTTTTTTTTTTTTTTTAAAAAAAAATTTGCAGATGCTGTGGGCAGCTGTGTTTATCCTTCAAGTGGCAGGTATGCTTTTTGGTTTTTTCTTGATTTGGTACTCTGTTTCTGGGATTTTAGCATCAGTTATGTCTTTTATGTTAGTATGTTCAGTTGTGGTTTTTCTTGTTTCATATTTGTGGGATGAGAATCTGGCTTGGTTTCCTTTTTTTCTTTGGATACTTTTTAGTTGTCCCATGTCTGTTAGATCTCCTCACCAAGGCTCAAAGATCAATTTTTTTAATTTTTTTTATATCCTTTCTCCTTTGCATGGAGAATCTACTCTCCAGACTGATTTCAGCATCAACTATCTAAGAATCTGATTCCAACAATCTTTGCTTTAATTTCTCTCTTGTGAGCATCAGCAATTAAAGACTGTTGCTTAAGGGTCCTATCACTTTCTCCAATCGCATGTTGCAATAATTGTGATCCACATGATAGATTTGAACTGGGTTTTGCTTGCATAAGCAATATCAGCTTTTTTATTAATGGAAAAAAAAAGATCTATCTTTCATTATCTTTGACAGCTGTGACCTGGCCTGGTGTTTGATGTTTCATTAGTCCTCCCTTTGTCATCTTTATCCCTCAAAAGATATTGATTCCACATCTCAGTTTGAACTTGTTAAAGTTTTTTTTTGGTAAAGTTATAATTTCTCAATTTTAGTAATTTTGGACTTTGAAGAATAATTTTTTTTTTCATATTTGGGATTGTGTCTTCTTCAGCAACAGCACAGGGACGGGGACAACACCGACCACCACTCCTCCCACAACTCCAACGACAACACCAACCACCACTCCAACCACAACTCCAACGACAACACCAACCACCACTCCTACCACAACACCGACTACAACACCATCAACGACGCCCACAGGCACAGGCACAGGCGTAGGCCCAGGCGCAGGCCCAACAGCGTTCGGTGGCACAGGCAGCTCGATTGGCCCAACCGGCACCACTAGCATCAATGACTCTAGTGGTGTGGCTCTCTTTAAACTCACTAACTTTATCTTCTCATCGGCTCTGGCTATCTGGGTTTCATGCCTAGTGATGCTGTGGGGTTGAAAGCTCTTACATTTTGGAAAAAAGTAAAGGTAGTAGGGGGTTTGATTTGCGGACCAGATTTTGCCACGACAAGATGAGAAGTATTGTAATTTCCTGTATAATAGGGGAATGAATGGGATTTTCATCTAGAGGCAAACCCCCACCAGGGCAATTTTAAGTTTGTTTATTTAAGTTTAGAATACAACCCGATCCCGATCCCTTCTTTTGGATTTCTTATCTTCTGTACATCTGGCATCTGGGGAGGGAGTGTATTTGTTTTAATCCATCCGAATAAAGCCACTTTGATCATATAACAATTATTTATTACATCAGTTGCATTTTCTAAGTGATGAGACTTTTGGTTCATTTGTGGTCCAAATTTTTGCCATACTTGGATTCTGAATGGGGGAGGTGGAGGATAGTTTGGGTTTGTGATTGCTATGGAGATGGAGGAGGCTTTTCACTAGAAGTGCATGCAGATTAGGACTTGTGAACTACCTACTACCAACCATTTGGTTTCACGCACCAAAATTGTCTAATCAAGGAGGCAATTGGGTAATGGGTAGTGATACAACTGTCAAACTGTGATTTGAGTAATTTGTTATCGATTTCCAATTGAATTGTAGGATGTCAAAGTATTAATCTATGAAATCAGATCGTGGTTCAATTGACAAATTGATCAATTAGAGACCTAACTATGTTGAATTTTCAAAGTTCCATTTTCTTAGGAGCATTCCTCAAATGGTAATTTGCCAAAAATCTCCACGACAAAGAACTAGATTTCATATGATCCTATAAATCACAACTCAGTGCAAACCCTACTGTGATTACCACTTGCATACCAACCAAATGAATATAAAAGCTTTGTGAATAAAATCCAGTGTTTTCATAATCGGATCGGTGATTGAATTGGTAATATAAAAGATTTAATAGGTCATTAGTTCGATCAGTTGAACCATTCTGAAGAAACCGGCAGTATATTAAATTTTAATTTTTGATTATTTCAAGTTGATAAAAGTAGTTGAAATAAGATACAAGGAGAAAAGTTGGTATACACTTAATATATTGTTTGATATAAAATTTGATGAACTTATAATCTATTTTATATTCTCAGTGTAATCGATGCTCTCTATCAAACGGTGAGTTAGTAAGTCCTTCCGCTGCTCTAAAATAAGACTAGAGTCATGCCAATCATCGTCGCCATTGTCTCTTGGCTCCCTTCCTAATAATATTTAGAAACAAGTAAATGGTCACTGTATGTGGTTCTCATCCAGCAGTTGGAATGTCTTCATTTTTAGCTTGGCAGATATATCAGCAGCATTATTTTGAAGGGCAAAATGTTGTGGCAGAGCAGCTCTGGTAGTTCCATTTGCAACAGATAATGTAGAAAGAGATTTGATTAAGGAACCAAACAAAGCTCCATTGACAGGTTTGATAACACAACTGATGTGTACATTCTGCATTGTAACCGACAACAGTAATTTAATTCAATTATGTTCCTCAACATTATGCAATATGAATATATTAGAAGTTGTGATGTAGATTGTAGAGGATTTCATGTTTTAGTTTTTACATTGGAGGAACAAAGTAACTTATCGGGTTGGTGGTGTAGGGTTTAAGATTTAACTTTCAGGTCTTGAATTCGAATATAAGAAGTGTATTTTTTGTAAGAGTTTGTGATAGCTGAGATTTCACCTACTCTGTTTAAGCCCGAAATAGGTATTTTGGTGGTGAGATTTATGACGATTCAAAAAAAAAAAGAAAAGAAAGGGTAACTTATTGAATGATCTTGATAAACTGCCTAAGCAAACAACAAATGGGGAAAGAAGGTCCATGTCAATCAACATCCCTGCAATCAATATAACATCCATTCTTGTCATTTCAAGTCCTCAACAAACCAATTGAGGATTTTTTTTTTTTTAATAGTTGAAGAGATAATTAAGCATGTTTTAAAAAATATTTGTAATGATATTTGGTTCTGAAAATTTTCATTAGCATAGGCAAAAAATTTTGAAATTTATGAAATTAAATAAAAGGGTAGTAATATATTGACATAATAGAAATTGTGAAAAACTCATCAACCAATAGGAATAACTATGGATATGATATTTGTATCATCATCCGCAACCGAAATTTCATATTCGCAACCACTCTATATTTATTAAAATTTTCGGGATCGATATCGGTATTCGCATCTGTCCATGAATATGGATATAAGTATTCATCAGGGCCGGTCCTGAATTTTTGGGTGTCCGGTGCGAAAGCTCAAAATGTGTCATTTTTCATTACGAAAATATATGTTTAAAAAAAAAAATATTTAACGAGGCTGGAACCCAAGCGAAGCTGGGGGCTAGGCCCTCACGCCCAAATTATATTACTTGAAAAAATATATAAAGGAGAGACATAATACATAAACCCCGACAATTTAGTGCCCCTTAATTTTTGGGCCCTGTACAGTCGCCATTGTGGCTCCTGCCCAGGGCCGGCCCTGGTATTCAATATTCATCCACAAAATAAAATAAAAAATGAGAATTTACTAATATCTATATAATAAAGGAGAATGATGTTGGAGGAAATAGAGTGTATCCAACGACTCTCTTTATGTGCCTTAATTGACAGCCCATATCATTTCATTAGTAATTGGAGGACAAAGAGTGAATTGATTGATGAAAGTGGTTAAAAATTTTCAAATTTTCAAATTAAAAAATAGAAAGTTAAAATAAAATCATTTAATTAAAAAATAAAATCATTTAATTCTGTAACATCGTGCCGTAGGTACGGGCAAATACTGTAACAACGTGCCGTAGGTACGGCCAAATACTGTAACACCGTGCCTACGGCACGTGCATCATTTAATTAAAAAATAAAATCATTTAATTTTGTAACACCGTGCCGTAGGCACGAGCAAATACTATAACACCGTGCTTACGGCACGGGCAAAAACTAATATATATATATATATATATATATATATATATGAAGGAAAAAAGACCTCTTAACAAGATTATAGTGAAAAAGACCTCTTAACAAGATTATAGTCCCACATCTAATGTGTCTGAACAAGAAAAAGAAATGAAGTATGTCCAAAAATAAACCAACTCATTTGTTCACTCATTTGATTACTAAAGTAATCACTATGAGTCAGATTCAATATAATTTAATCATTTTGTTCTATCGTTAATGTGGTAAATTGAACTGAGAATTCTCTTTCTTTATCATCAATCGATTCACTATTTGCAACCCAAGATTCTATTTTATTACCAATCCAATCACTCTTTGAATATTCAATTTTTAAATACAATTATCACATATAAGATTACAATTAATACAACACCATCAATTCAACATAATTTTGAAGATTAACTTCAACACAAACAAATTACAATCTCATATTTGTTTATTGAATTTTTGAACGGTTATTAGCATATATCTAAAATATTCGTTCAAATTGTCATTCCCACCAACCAGGGACCTATTTGCCATTCCCATAAACCAGGGGACCTATTTGATATAAAATGATACATGATGTCCTTATCTGGAAAAACCTACAAAATTTAGGGGGCAAAACACAAAAATTAACGAGGACCTCTTTTACAAAAAAACAAAATATCAACTAGGGACCTATTTGATATAAAATGATACATGATGTCCTTATCTGGAAAAACCTAAAAAAATTAGGGGGCAAAACTAAAAAATTAACGAGGATCTCTTATAAAAAAGAAAAAAAAAAGATCGCTAGAAGGAGGGCTTGAACCTCCGACCTTGTGGTTAACAGCCACACGCTCTAACCAACTGAGCTATTCCAGCTTGTTGGGTCAGTGGTACATTTTATAAAATATATCTGCATCCTAACTTTAACTTGAAAATGAATAGAATGTTAATGGAGTCGGGAGAGATTTGAGAAACAGAGTCATAAGAGAGAGCTAGATTGGCGATGATCATAGAATGTGGAGAAAATCAGCTTCTTTTACACTTGTACACAGAAAACTTTTCTGTTCATCCTCATCAACACCACCTGAAATTCCATCTCTTTACTCCTTCCTCCAACCCTCCATCTTTTCCCATAAACCAAAACCCTCATCACTGAACCCCACCAACTCTCCAACTCAACAGCAACAAACCCTAACCCAAGACCACATCAAATCACTAGAAACAACACTTCACAAATCACTTTTAACCAATAACACTGATGAGGCCTGGAAGTCCTTCAAGTCTCTCACCACAAATTCTTTGTTCCCCTCTAAACCCCTCACCAATTCTCTCATCACCCATCTATCTGCCCTCCAAGACAGTCACAACCTCAAGAGAGCGTTTGCTTCTGTTGTTTATGTCATTGAAAAGAACCCCAAGTTGTTGGATTTTCAAACTGTGTATACTCTTTTGGGTTCCATGAGAAATGCCAACACTGCTGCCCCTGCTTTTGCTTTGGTCAAGTGTATGTTCAAGAACAGGTATTTTATGCCTTTTGAATTGTGGGGTTGTTTTCTAGTTGATATTTGTAGAAAGAATGGAAATTTTGTTGCTTTTCTTAAGGTTTTTGAAGAATGCTGTAGGATTGCTTTGGATGAGAAGTTGGATTTTATGAAACCTGATTTGTATGCTTGTAATGCTGCATTAGAGGGGTGTTGTTATGTTCTTCAATCTGTTACTGATGCTGATAAAGTTATAGAAACTATGTCTGTTTTGCTTGTTAGGCCAAATGAATCGAGTTTCGGTTTTCTTGCCTATTTATTTGCACTAAAAGGGCTTGAAGAGAAGATAGCTGAGTTAGAAAATTTGATGAATGGGTTCAGTTTTTCAAATCAAATTTTGTTTTGCGGTAGTTTGATTAGTGGATATGTCAAGTCAGGAAATTTAGAGTCTGCTTTGAGGACTATTTTGCATTTTTTGAGTGGAGGAAATATGGAACAATCAAATTTTAGTGAAGAAACTTATCGTGAAGTGGTCGAAGGGTTTCTTCAAAAAGGGAATGTTAAAGGATTAGCAAATATGATTATTGAAGCTCAGAAGCTGGAGTCTTCGGGGACTGCGGTTGACAGGTCTATTGGATTCGGTATTGTTAGTGCTTGTGTTAATCTTGGGTTATCTGATAAGGCACATAGCATTCTTGATGAGATGAATGCTCAAGGTTGTTCGGTGGGGCTTGGAGTTTATGTGCCAATCCTGAAGGCTTATTGCAAAGAGCATCGAACAGCTGAAGCTACTCAATTGGTTATGGATATAAGCAGTTCGGGGCTTCAATTAGATGCAGGCAACTATGATGCTTTAATTGAAGCTTCCATGACTAGTCAAGATTTTCAGTCAGCTTTTTCTTTATTTCGCGACATGAGAGAGGCAAGAACATATGATTTAAAGGGTAGTTACCTGACAATAATGACAGGGTTGATGGGGAATCTCCGGCCTGAGTTAATGGCAGCATTTTTAGATGAAGTTGTTGAAGACCCTCGAGTTGAAGTGAAAACCCATGATTGGAATTCCATCATTCACGCCTTTTGTAAAGCTGGGCGATTAGAAGATGCAAAGAGAACTTTGAGAAGGATGATATTCCTGCAGTTTGAGCCGAATGATCAAACTTATTTATCACTAATTAATGGTTATGTGACTGCAGAGCAGTATTTCAGCGTTTCGGTGCTGTGGCATGAGGTTAGGCGCAAGGTTTCAACTGATGGACAAAAGGGGATTAAATTTGAGCACAACTTGGTTGATGCGTTCATGTATGCTCTTGTTAAAGGCGGTTTCTTTGATGCAGTGATGCAAGTAGTGGAGAAATCTCAAGAAATGAAGATTTTTGTGGATAAATGGAAATACAAGCAAGCCTTTATGGAGAACCACAAAAAGCTTAAAGTGGCAAAGCTGAGAAAGAGGAACTTCAAGAAAATGGAAGCACTTATTGCTTTCAAGAATTGGGCTGGTCTTAATGCTTGAACTTCAACTGCATTCTGTGCTTACTGCTTAGTTGTTTCTAGATCTTTTGTTCACAGCTCTTTCAAATCTCATCGCGTGTGAATGCATAGACGTTGCTGCTACCCCTACTAGCTTATGGGATATTGTCGGACCGCTCAAATAGGAAGTGGACATGAGTACTCATATAGGAACAGGAACAATTTTAAAATTTTAAGTGGTTAGAATGTATAAATTTTGCAACAATATGATAATTTCTGCTCAGGATAGCAAAATTAGTTTTTAGAGGACTTCTTTTGGAAAATGGAAACTTGTACTAGTACCGTTGAGTTTGGGCTTCTCTAAGCTTACAACCTTTAGAGACAGTTTTACCATGACAGAGAAGGGAAGTTCCATCATCATTGGAACTTAGAATCAAGTTTCATATGGTGACTTCACTACTTCAGAGGGTTATATAAATAGCGGTTTGTCTCTGGAGAATAATCGAAGACATTAGGAACAGAAGAAATCAGTGACATAAGAGTTTCAGTTTGGATTTCTTTTAAGCTGTCAACTTCCTCTGGAAAACAGAGCAGAGCGAATTTTAGGAATCCTGTGGGTAGCTGTATTGTTGTAGTGGGAGGCCTCGATTAAACACTACCATCTCACAATAATTGGACTGCATAAAATGTGATAGTTTGTTGTTTCTTTGCAAAATAATGAGAGAAGATTCAAGTTACTCCTACTGTAAGCAGTTTGGATGGCCAGTATGATTGCTGAGATCAATAGAAGTATGTATTTTTAGTTGGACTTGCTGTGGATATGGACACATTGACAATTATTCTCACACAAATGAGCTTATTAATTTACATTTTTTTTTTTTTACTTTTAATTTCTGTAACCTAAATTTATCGTATCCTTTGCATTCTGATATTGGGTATTGAAGGAAAAATATTTGAATTTACAAATCTTTTAGGACACACGATCAACAAGAAATGGAAGCAGAAGTGCCCTTTGTCCATTTCAACTTTTATTATTTGTTTCTGTTCATTTTTAAGTGTGAATGAGGAAACAGGTAGATATCCCCTTGCTGTTTTGATTCCCAAAGGTTTCTTTTTCAATGGGCATGGAGTTGCAAAGGAGCAGATCATCAGGTGCTGATTTACTCATCTTTTCTTCTTTAGTCTTGATGAAAATGCTTATTGCTTTTTAGCTAGATCCCATTCCCACAGAAAAGAGTATTTTTTTTCCTTAGTCCTTTTCAAATATCAACTGTTCAAAGTAATAATCAAGTCTGTTCAATATTTCATGTTTCTCAATCTCCTACACTTCCAAAATCCATTCCTCTTCACCAACATTATACTTTTGTTCTCCTTCCTCCATACTTTATCCTCTGCTGTACATGCCGCGACATGTGGCACAATCTCTGTAGTGTAAAGCACCCCTTGGTACTAGACCTTGATGCAGGCAACCCTGACTTTGCTAGATACATAAAATGTAGCTCTGGAACTCTGGACTTCTCCAATGGTTCTGGAATTTACAGTATTTCTTCCATGGACTCCCCAAGCAACACCATAGTTGTCTCAGTCCTCTTCATGCCAACTTGTTCTTCATGGCAGGATTCTGGAAGCTTTAGCTCGGATAAAGCCAGTCCATTTACTATTACAGAAGATGATATCATTGTTTTGCTTGGTTTCAAATAGGATGATAATGTATTTTATTCAAAAAAAAAAAAAAAAGTATAATGTTGATATAATATATTAACATCATCAATGAATTTCATGCAATGAAACAAAAAGGTCAGGCAGAGAATCCTAACAAAAGCAACAATCATAATCATCTATAGAAATTTAGAATGTAAAAAACGAGTAATGATGATAATAAACACACAAAAATTAAACAAAAAATTACACAAGATACTAAAAGTTAAATAAAATTTCACTATGACGAATATATTTTTATCTTTTGATGATTTTGTTGTGTAATCTTTTGTACATTTTTTATGCATTCAAAAATTTAGATGTTGAATGCGGATTACATAGGGATGGATGTTAGGGGCTAGCTAGTCCATCCTTCTTTATATCCAAAGCAAAGATAATTTAATGTGTTCATCTCTACGTGGCTCCTAGAGTTATTACAACAACTTTTTTACTAAGTCGAGATTTATCTACTTGTACTTGTAAAAGGAGTAAATGAAATCAAATCTTTCAAAGCTAATAACTAAAGTTTGTCGTGGAAACTAGCTATGGCAATATTTAGATGAACAATGATGGACAATCTAAAGATACACTCAGTGTATAAATTTATTTAGAGAAAATAAATCTTGTAATAATATAAACAAAAATCAAATAATGGGCTTCAATTATATTTTGAGTGTATCTTGTGAGTTTTTCTTTAATATATGTCCATAATGGGTGTGATTTGATAGTATAGAATTTAAGATTTCATATTGAGGTCCTGAATTCGAACTTAGGGAATGCATTTTTATAAAAGCCGGAGAAAATCAGAGATTTTACCTGCTCCACTTAAATTATTAAATCCGAAAAAAATGATTTGACAATAATATTTCCAATGATTTAAAAAAAAAAGTGTCATTAATATATGTTTATCTATGGTCGCTTATGGTATGTTTTTGTCTCGAATTCTCAGTCCGTGGATTGAGACGTCAGAACAAGCCAAAACAGGGGGCATTTCTGATTTTAGGCCAAAGTACAGGGGCACCATTGAAAAGTATCCTTATCACGTGATCATGTTCCTCGGACTGCGCGATTCCAGTTGGCAATTGGACACGCAACAAGATTGACATAGAAACATCATCATTTGACTTTCCTTTTGAAAGCAGCGAAACAATTTGGTGGAATTATCCATTCCTTTTTTTATAGATTCGATTGTACTTCAAAACTCAAATATCTAAGAAATTACGACCCGCTTAATCCACTATCAATAATAAATTCTCCCTGATTCTTCTTCATCTTATTTTCATTACCACTAAAAATCACAACACTGGTACAGTTTGCTCTTCCATTAACCATCGATCATCAGGTATTTCACTGGCCACTTGGGCGGTACTCAGTACCATTTCTATTTGTTTCTATTGAGTTATTTAAATTCCCAGTTGGTTATTTTTCATTTTTCTGCGTGTCATATATTGAGTGGAATGAGAACTGTGAATAATTTATTATGCAGGAATTTGTTTCTTGCTGTACAAACTGTTTATGCCTGTGATTTGTTAAAGTTTGATGACAATAATGATTGAGCTTTTATATATATATATATATATATAGATTTTTGTTGATTTAAGATCTTGTTGATTCCCAGTTGAGTTTATTTTCCTACAAGTGGGAATTGTGGGATCTTAATAAAATATAGATCACATTTTCAATGGCGCTGATTTTAAGCCATGCTCAATAGACCCTCAGACGATTGTATCATGTTGGTTTATTTTTATTTTTATTTATTTTCTGAGCATAAGCAATGATAAAAGTTGGTAGATTTCACTATTATTACCGTGCTTTGAAGTTGCAACTTGGATTCTGAGTTTGGGTTTATGAATATGTTGTTACTGATATACACTGTTTCGTGTTTTGATGGATTTTTAGATAGTTAGTGGGATGAGAGAATTGATATTGATCTTCTTGGGACTTCTGTTCGTTCTGGAAACCTTTCATGTGGCATGTTCACATGGAGATCATCCGCTCTCAAAAATTGCTATTCATAAGGCTATATTTGCTCTCAATGACAATGCCTATGTCAAAGCCTCTCCTAGTATAATTGGATTGAAGGTAAGCTTTAGTAACAATACACTGTTTCTTTAATTTGTTTCTCTTTCTTATTTTTTGTGTGAACATGCATGAAAAGGAAAATCAATTTGGTTGCCACTTGATGCTGTGGTGAAGTTGAATATTTTAACGATTGGATGTGATTATAGCATTTTAATTCTACTGGGACGGGTCAAAGTTTCTTCTATATAACTCCAGTGACAAGCTTAAAATATTTATTTTGCATTTACTGAGAATATATTTTGCTATTTCAGGGTCAAAACTCAGAGTGGGTGACAGTAGAGTTTAGTTATCCAAAACCTTCAGTTGATGATTGGATTGGAGTATTTTCTCCTTCCAATTTCAGGTAACAAAAAATATGTATTTATGTTTTATATGTATAACAGTTAACAGGTATCCATAAGACATGCAAATATATGCTTATCTCGAGGGTCTTTGTTGATAGAACTGAATAATATTAATCTAATTGGATGCATATGTATTTCACAATTTCCAGTGCATCCACTTGCTCTGCAGAAAACCCAAGTGTCAGTCCGCCGCTGTTGTGTTCGGCACCTATCAAGGTTTGCATTGTGCTTCTTTACCACAACTCTTTTAGCTGCTTTCTTATCATGCTTTAAGTGATTTGAGCTAGAATTCCTATATCAATCTTTAACTACCTTATTTCTACTGACAGTATCAGTATGCGAACTACTCTAGCCCTCAGTACAAAAGTACAGGCAAAGGATCATTGAAGCTTCAGTTGATTAACCAGCGATCAGACTTCTCTTTTGCACTATTTTCTGGTGGTTTGTTAAACGTACGCTCCTAAATGTTTTTTCATCGTAATCTGTATGGTTATCTGAATCCTAATTTATTTAAATCCCCAGGCGCCCAAATTGTGAAAAACCAATGATTTAGCTAGTTGGTCTGTCATAATCCTTTTTTTTTTACTAAGGAATATGTCTTTAGATGCTTAACAACTGTTATACAGAGAGAATTTTCCTTCAGTGGTTTATAGATTACAAGCTCGACTCATTTTTTGTCTTTGACTTTATCTATATCCCTTTTGGCCTTCCTTGTCCTTCTAAAACCTTCACCCTTATCCAAATGAAACCATTGATGGCTTTTTTATGAAATCTTTATATTGTCAACAAATCCATCTTATTTTTACTCATCTTGTTTTTCTCATACTATATTTGATGAAAATATCATGGTGGGATTGTTTTTAGTATTCGCAGCATCATGCTCTGTTATGCTTTCTTCATCTGTAAAAATAATGTTGTATTATATGATATTAATGATTTATTACTGTTATGATCCTATATTTTCATCTGGAAGATGCAATTTGTTCACTAGTGCTCTTGCTATAATTTGTTTGTTTTTTCTTTTTGTTGTGATTATAGCCAAAGTTGGTTGCAGTGTCAAATAAAGTAGCTTTCACAAATCCAAATGCACCAGTTTACCCACGCTTGGCACAAGGAAAAATGTGGAATGAAGTAAGTTCAATTTATCATTTTAATTTTCAAAACTCTTGCAAGTCATGTAAATTGAGAATACTTTCATCATGGTAAAAGTTTTACAACCATTTACTCTACATTGACCAGCTGTTCAAGTCACAAGTTCATCAGACATCCCGGACTTGAATGTTACCAATGCCGTTCACAGTTTTCTCATTTTGAAGCTGACGGTACTTTTTAACTTCATTTTCAGATGACTATAACTTGGACAAGTGGATATGGGATAAATGAAGCAGAACCTTTTGTGGAGTGGAGCCGGAAAGGAGGTGATCATACGCGTTCCCCGGCTGGAACACTGACATTTGAACGTGGGAGTATGTGTGGTGTGTAAATCCTCTTTTCTTTTAAAATTTCGCCCAAAAGATATACCTGGGAGTGAACTGAAATTGCAATAACTTAAAAATGACAAATTGTTGTTATATCAATTATGAATTAATGCAATTTATTGCAGTGGATAATGAGTAGAAAATATTCTGCTGTTCATAATGGAAATCCTGATGCTTTCTGCATCTTATCCTAAAACGATATAAACAGTTCAACTTATTTATGAATTGCCTGTGTGGTTATTCAAAGTATATTACATCTAATAATTTGATTGCTAAGTGCTGCACACTTACACTGTTACTAATTGTTACTTCTTTGGTATTTTGGTAAGGCTTCCTGTTGTTAAAAAAGTAACCGGGGGCCTTTTGTTTTCCATATTGGGCAAAATCACCCCAAAGTTTTTCAACAGGTGCACCTGCAAGGACCGTGGGATGGCGTGATCCTGGATACATACACACTGGCTTTCTGAAGGAGTTGTGGCCCAACGCAGTGTATGCTACATCTTATATTAGTGCATGATGCTGATTTAACTTATCTAATGCATGGTTATGGATATTCCATTACAATAGGCTGATTTTTCAAGATTTTATTTAAAATTTAATAAGCAGATACTTTACACTTTAGCATAAATAACCTTCATATATTGTTCCACTGAAAGTCAGTTTTGATGTTAGGCAAGTCACAATTAAGCTCTGGAACCATTTGGTCTCTATTATGCAGCGATCAATAAATTAGGACCATGCTTAGAAGATTTTCGTCAACCTTTTGCTGCCCATGAAACCCCACATATTGTATGCCTTTGAGTTTGACTATTGTTCCTTTTTCTTGTGTAGGTACACCTACAAGGTTGGGCATAGATTGTTCAATGGTACATATATTTGGAGTCCAGAGTACCGATTTAAAGCATCTCCTTATCCTGGTCAAAGTTCTTTGCAACGTGTAGTCATTTTCGGCGACATGGGAAAGGTCTCTGAACTCTCACAGAATAAATCATGTCAATCAGTGGTGCTGCTTTATTTGTTATAATGTAATATTGCACGAGATTGTCCATGCATTTGAATGGGCGTGAGCATATCTATTTACAATTGTTTTCAATATTATACTCTTGATTCTTTCTTAAACTAATCGCTCTTTAAAATAATATTCTATTTTACTTCACATCAAGTATTTTATTCATGATAATCACTAAGTTGAATATGAATAGCTATTTTTGCTATCAATTAAGGGCTGAGCTGTTTTTGGTGAAACTGTAGAAAATATATCTATAGTACATAAGCATTTTGTACTCTTCCTTTGTAGGATTTCAGATCTCTGTGTTTCAGCATCACCTTATGGCCAATTTGTTTAACATTTGACTTTGCAGGCTGAAGCTGATGGTTCTAATGAATATAATAACTTCCAGCTTGCTTCTCTTAACACCACCAGACAGCTTATTCAAGATTTGAAGAACATTGACATTGCTTTTCACATTGGAGACATCTGTTATGCAAATGGATACATTTCCCAGTGGGACCAGTTTACAGCACAAATTGAGCCAATTGCATCAACAGTGCCATACATGATTGCCAGGTTTGCCATAATTTACTTGTGTAGCTCACCAGCTTCTTGGAGCATAAACTAGTCTTGAACTTCGTCTTATGAGGCAATTGGTGATTTCTCCTTCCAGTGGTAACCATGAACGTGACTGGCCAGGGACAGGATCTTTCTATGGAAACAGGGATTCTGGTGGAGAATGCGGTGTGTTGGCAGAGAGCATGTTTTATGTCCCAGCTGAGAACAGGGCTAAGTTCTGGTATGTGGATTTGTGGGGAAAACTCGTCAATTTAACAAGTTTTAATGCTATAATATCTTAAGAATTTCATATATTACTTTGACCATGCTGGTTATTTTGTATTTTTGTTTACACAGTTGACCTTTGAGAACACCTAGTTCCATCTTCCTTATTTTTATTGACTTGAATTATTCAACTTTTACTAAACAAATAGGATTCAGTATCTCAGATTATTTGCAAACATAATATTTTGAGACTTGAGGATTCAGTATCTCAGATTATTTGCAAACATAATATTTTGAGAGACTTGATACAAGTTGGAAGGCCCTAAATAGATTTTTCCTCAATGTTTTAATTTCCTTTGGTCACTTGTTTCATTGGATCTAATGTTGAAAGTTGTAATTTTATTACCAGGTACTCTACCGACTATGGCATGTTCCGATTTTGTGTAGCTGACACGGAACATGATTGGAGAGAGGGAACTGAGCAATACAAGTTCATTGAGCATTGCCTAGCATCTGTTGACAGGCAAAAGCAACCGTGGTTGATCTTTCTTGCACATAGGGTTCTTGGGTATTCTTCTGGTATTTTCTATGCCGTAGATGGATCATTTGCCGAACCAATGGGGAGGGAGAGTCTTCAAAAAATCTGGCAGAAGTACAAGGTTGACATTGCCATCTATGGCCATGTGCACAATTATGAGAGGACATGTCCTATATACCAGGTATTATCCCAATTTGAAGCATTGAAGAAGCTACACATTGTTTCTTTGCTACATTTTGCCTCTTATGGAATTCAGTTTAAACTAATTAATTTCAAAGAAACATATATCATTTTATTTTTCTCTTTGCTTCCTGATAAGCTGAATTATGACGTTCGACTATTTATAATGTAGAAAACGGACAAAAAAACTTATCTTAGTCGAGAGAAAAAACACTAAACAAACTCATATTTGTCCTTTCCACATTCCACCATCGCTTTCTTTTTCCATTAGCTCTTTAAAGAAAAAGGTTCTTACAAAATTCTTCTTCCTTTTTATGCTTTGAAGTTTGAACATGTGATATAGTCATGTATGTAACTTTGCCATTTTGTTTTAGTTAATGCTTTTCATTTCCAGCTTAGGGTCGTTATGCCGCATTGAATATAATTATCTGTATCTCCTGAAAATGAAGATTTGAAGTTACATTTCTTTTAGACAATTGAACTGTCGATTTTCTGCTGCTACAGAATATCTGCACTAACAAAGAGAAGCATTATTACAAGGGCACACTGAATGGTACAATACATGTTGTGGCTGGTGGAGGAGGAGCAGGCCTTGCAGAATTTACCACCCTCCAAACCACGTGGAGTTTATATAGAGACTACGATTATGGATTTGTTAAACTTACTGCATTTGATCATTCAAATCTGTTGTTCGAGTATAAGAAGAGCAGCGATGGACAGGTTTACGACTCCTTTAGAATATCCCGGGATTATAGAGACATATTAGCCTGCACAGTGGACAGTTGCCCTAGTACGACCCTGGCATCCTAATTCATGCATGGGTTAGAGATTTTCATAAAAAAACATTCTTGTTGAATTTGCTTCAGTATGCGTGACGTGTTCCAATTCCATAAACATTTTGTGCATTTTTTTTTTATTTCTACTTTATTACAGTCATGATCTGTCTCTAATCCTCAATCTTGTGGCTAGGGATGGAAATATTCTCTATTTGTTCTTTAATGAAGTTTGATAAATTGAGTTTTAGTGTCTCTCTGCAAAAGGGTTAGGGATTTATGGGTGGTTGAAGCAGCTACTGGAAACTTGACATCCAAGGAAACAGAAACCTAATCAGAATGATTTTCCTTGTACTCAATTCAGGAAGAATCTGAATCCAGGAACTAGCTGTAACAAATATCACCAAGTGATAGTGACAATTATATTGATGTGGGTCCCACAGTAACCTTCTGTCGACCTCTTGAAAGTTTTTAGTTCATATTTTTTCATCTAATAATTTGACGATATGAGATGCAGTTTTTATCAAAGAAATTGGAAAACGATATCAGGAAAAAATGGGTTATGTTGTTAATGAAAGATTTGCAAGCTTTGGGAACAAATGAACAAGAACTAGATGTACATAATAATCTAAATGTATTATATATACTGATGATGATCGGAAGGCAGAGAAATCTGAGGCAATGAGTAAAATTGAGGCAGAAACTAAATGATGAAATCTAGCTGCAAAACAATATCCGATTCCATGGGGGCAAGTTTTATTGATCAGAAACCAAGTTTGTCTGGCTGAAGCAAGTTCAGAATTCAAACTCCCGTTTTTGTTTTTGCAGCAGGATCTTGATTCTGTCCTAGAGTTGTACAGTGATCTTAAAATATAACAGGACAATGGGGAAGCTAGCGGTTTACCTCATTCAGATTGTGATGTGAGCAGGACATCCGGCGATCACCCTAATGAAACACGATGCTGTGTGACCTCAGGAGTTAAGCTTGCGTCTACTCAATGTCATTGAAGCAAGGCTTGAAAAGCAGATCATGGAACTTGACACGGCCCTTGAAAATAGCCAGAGGAGATCGCATTCCCTGGAATTGGAAAGTATAGTCTCATGGAGGAACTTCTACGGCGAAAGCCAAAACCTTATAGATGAAGACTATAATGACAATGACTCTTGGTTATAAATTATATGCAGAATATCTTTGTTGATCTTCAATAAAGCTGTTTGTAGTAACTGGTTTACAATGGGAAGACTTTCTTGTGTTTAAAATAGAACAAGAAAGATAAGTACAAGAGGCAACATGCAAGACCTGTTATAACCAGAACCCAGTGGAAAGCTAACGGGTAATCAAAAACTGATGCTTTCAAGTTCATTCCAAATATCCCTGCCACAACTGCAAATATTGTAGCCACAAAAGTTGCCGCAGTAAGAAGCAACTCGAATTGAATCAACTGATTCTGAACATTGCCCTGTTTATAGTAGAGGAAAGACCAACACTGTTCAAAGTTAGTTGATTACTGATAGTAAAGAAGGCATCAGCAAATCTGTAAACTGTCATCACTTCTTACCAATTTAATGTTGATCAAATCTTCCGTATCATCAATGTATTCTTTGAGCTGCATCACCAACCAAAATCAAAATCTTAGTATCAGTCACATAATGAATTAACTACTATTCTTTGAATTTATCCAATGATCTTATTTTAACAAACAAATTTCCGCTCCAGAATATATGAAGTCGGGAGAGTGCACATCTTTATAAATAAAAAGTAAACAAAGAGCTTCACTCCCAAGCTAATTGTTAGAAAAATATGACATGGCTCAAACGATCATAAGATGGTCAACCGCAAGCCTCAGAAATTTGAAAGGATTTAACACGTGTTTGAATAAAGTCTCTTATTTCTTACCGATGACAACTTGATGAGTGTATTGTCAATAACGACAAAGTATGCTTCCAGTAACATTTCAAGTTGGTCAACATTTTCCTCATTACTAGATGAACTAATTAAGCTTCCATGTTTTGAAGTCACAATACTGCTAAATGCCCTTTGCAATTTTTGGGCTCCGCTGGTTGAACCCACTGGTGAAACAGGAGCTGATTTTGAAACCACTCTGTCCCCTACAGAAATATTACTCTGAGTACATAAGTCACTTGAAGAGTAAGCCTCCAACCTTTGTTTCTTCTCTGTAAGGTACATCTCAGCCATGTCACCGTCATCATCCATGAGATGTTCTATCTCATCACGGACCTGAAAAACCAATCTAAACACTAATATAGGGATATACTGATAGGAAACAAAGCAATTTCCTAAGAGGACTAAATATAATTAGTTTTACCTTCTGAACTCGTTGAGTCAATGCCAGCAGGTGGCCCTTTAATCTACGGAGACGTTCCAGATTAAGAGTGCTAATAGACGATGCTAGTTCATCAAGTACAGGATATATCTCCATATCCAGTTCTTTGACCTATCAAATAGTAAACTCATTAATATAAGGGAATTATTTATGACAACAATTCATGTTTCAAATTGGCCGGCACCTATCAAAGTTTTCATCCAGTGATCAATATTTAATTTTCAGATATTATATATATTTTGACGAAAGATACTGCTAAAATCCCATTTTTTGTTGTCCATCAATTCATTTTCAGGGAATGCACATTTTAACAAATCCACAGTTCACAACTCACTGTCGCAACCTTGCATGTTAAGGATGGTGCAGGAGATACTGGGAGTTATTTATATCTATAATATCCAAATTCTTGTGTTGTGTTTGTTTTCATAAAAGAGCGTAGAGGATTTAAATAGCATAAATAGACTGTGTTGAATGCCAAAAAGGATTTAAATAGCATAAATAGACTGTGTTGTGCAAAGATGTGTATGGATGGGATAGCTTCTTATTCAAACGATGCTTCAATTCTGTAATCCCATAGTTAGCTAGTAATACGGACTATAACATACCTGAGCATCAAGAGACGTGCAAGTTAATTCCAAAGCCAGCTCCAGTGCCCTAAATTCAAATGGCAGGTCATCTGAATCAAATTGGCACACATTGTCAGCACTTTATACAGATCAGCACCTCGCATGCGAAAAGAATAAAAGGATATGTTGAATATCTAAGGAACCAGTTTAGTATACACCACAATTTTGCTTTATATACTTGTTTTAAAACAATTTGTCATGTCCACATATACATTAATGCAGTCATTGCAAGTATTTTCTTTCAATGTGGCAGATATTCATGAGATGCATCAAACAGAAAGAAAATATAAAAGACTATTTTAGTGCAGCTGATATTAGTTATATGATAGCATTCATTCTTATTCTTCAACCAAAACTATTAATAAAATTTCAAAGCTTCATCTAGAGATAGCATTTTACCAGCTTGATCCTTATTTGTCTGAAGGCGTTTGCACAATTCCAATTTGTACTGAACGACAGATCCATCCAATGAATTCATTAAAATAGCCTCATCGGCTGTGATTATACACCTGATCTGTTCGAGACTAACCACAATAGCTTTCTCACGTCCTAATATAGTTGACGGATAAATGAACAAAGGGTCTAAAAGCCGTAAATCCCTGGCTGGTAGAGAACAATGTCTCATTATAGTAGCCTTATCGAGCTCCAGAATCTCTGAGTTTCCATCCTGATCAATCTTTATCCAAGAACGATTTCCATGACCTCTCTTCTTTATGCCCACAGAATGAGACCCGCGAATTCCTCTTGCATCTAGGTTAAGCCTTCCAATATCATGAGAGGACATCGATCCAGTAGGAACATAAGGAATAAAAGGACCGCCCATTGGATTTTAATATTCCGTCGTCAGATGCCAAGCCAGAATTTCACAAAAGGTTGACACATAAATACACATTAATGAATTGCAAATACAGCTCTTAAACAACTGGAACCTCATTTGCATAAAATGGAAACTGAATACATTTAGAACCGCATATACTGATGCTATTGTTCTCCGTGATCTTGGTGCATTTCTGAAGTGAAACCTGAAAATTGTGTATGGTATACGAGAAAACCTCGATCAATTCATTATTGAAAGTTCACGCTGCTCAATGGAAAGCAATTTGCTTGATTAATAAACGTATCTATTGTGAAACTTTTACCCTTTTAACTATTTGTTTTTTAACTAGTTAAATATAAATTGAGAAAGTTTGATTAAAGCAACGGGCACCGCTGCCAATATGAAATTCATCAATCAACACTCCCATGATTTTGAAAGTCAACAATTAGGTCAAGTAACTCGTACCCAAATGAACATTAGCTTCTACAGGTACAATTTCTTATCTTAAAACAAAAAATCTCCATACTCAATTTTTTTAAAAAAAGGGGTCTAATTATTCAGCATCATCACCTAAGATATAGCTAAAAGACCAAATCAATTATAACTGGAGCATTCAATACTAACCGCACTGATCCAGTAATTAAAGAAGCAAAGATCATGAATAAGCCAAAAAAAAAAAAAAACCACATGGCAAAAACAAAGAACAAGAACTTTACCGGTTCAAAATAGCTTCAAATCCTCAAAGGTAGTGTTGGTACAAATTATTTTCATTTCCTGTTAAAAAGAGACGAGTAACTTGAAGATATAAGCTATGGTTTCACGTGCCACCACAAGATTTCCGACACGTTTTTGTCTAAACTGTGCTTGTAAATTCAACATGTTTGTATTTCTTTATTTTATTTTATTTTAATCCTCGTATTGTATTGTGTTAATATGAATTTTAAAATAACTGAGTTGCCGATTAGTGAGCTACTGGACGAAAATTTCATATGGACCTCAAATTTTACATTATAATATTAATCTGTTATGGACATCCTTCTCCCCCATTGTCTTTTTTTTAAAAAAAAATTATTATGTCATTTAACTCTTTTTTTTTTATTATGAGCATGGGCATGGCGGACTGATTCAATAAAATGAGACTTTTATGCATCCCTTACCCGTTACCTTTTGGAAAAAAAAAAAAAAAAACTCTAAAAAGTAAAAAATTGGTCCCTTTTTGTGTTTGGTGTGAAGAACACAGTACACGCCAGGGCATTCTAGTAAAATTATATGTAAATCGGGCTTGATAACAGGCCTATAAATGGAGGCCCAAGCCCACAATCTTTTTTTGATTCTATTATCAAAATTGTAAAATCCCAAAACTCTTTTTGTTTTTTAATGGACAAATGAAATTGTTAGGACAAAAATACCATTCTTTCTAAAAACTTCATATTTGTTTTCCTCTAATTCTTTCTCTTTCTAAAATGGTCGCCGCTACAGCAAATTTGCGCGGCAGCTGCTATAATTTTTGTTGGTGGATGTGTTGTAATTCATGCATAATTCAAGCAACAAATAAATAATAAACATGTAATTAATGGAAGCATAGAAAAACCTGAAAAATGTGTTTGTAATAGATGGTGATTCTTAAACCAAGTCGAGATGTTCTCTGTCCTTGAGAACTTATTAGCCTCTGTCTCTGGTGCTTTACGGATTCAAAATGGCCAATGTTCTCCCAGGATTCCTTAGATTCTTATTGTTCAAGCATCACTTCTTAACAAGTGTTTGAACTTGGAATATGATGGAACTCTCTCTTAAAAACAATGAAAAATTGACTTACAAAATTCGGATTCTACTTTTTCTATATTGAGAATGAACATGGAGTCTTCTTATAAAGGCATGGAAATGTGCCTTAAGAGCATCATTTGGGTTGGGGTGCAACCCTCAAAAAGATTATACCTCTCTCATGCACCCCTCCCATCCAAAATACATGTCCATCCTATTAATATTAGAAGAATTTTCAACAATCTCCCACAATTCTTCAAATATTCATGCAGACACTTGAGAGAGTTACCGTGATATAAAGCTGCATCGAAATATGTAGCTTTCGCCTTGAACTTTTCATGGTGAATGACAATCGGATTTACTTGGTAAACCAGTGACTCATAGTTTTGAACTGTTCTGTCGTTGGTGTAAACCAAGACAATTGCCAACACACAACTTTACTTCGACCATTTTCCCGTTCTACGGTTGTGTTCATTTCGGCCCTGAACAACGGTCATGGATTCATCAAGCACTTTAGGGAAATCAGCCTGTAAAATCCCATGGAAGCGGCTTCACTTCTTACTTGAAATATGTGATCTACTATGAATATGTAATATGTCTTTACCCCCATCAAGACTCATCTCCTAATATAGTGATCATTAAAAGCCTTGGCTTATTCTAACCTTGACAGACAGCACTCTGCGTCATTATCGGAATGGGAAAGAGTACAAATTCTTCAGTGTTTGTTTTGAATTGCACAAAGTTTCAGTTGTCCCTTTTGAACCTAGATCTTGGGATCTCCAGTCAGCTAGGTTGGGTTTCCACAGTGACAATTATTAATTTATAGGCTTCAAGCTCATTCCCATCGATGACTTCTCTAGGTCAACCTTTAGTTAGTGGATCCGCTAGGTTTTCCTTCGACTTCACATAATTGTTCGTTATTATGCCACTTGAGAGCAGTTGACGTATGATATTATGTTTGCGATGTATATGTCTAGACTTACCATTATACATTGTATTTTGGGCTCTCCCAATAGCCGATTGGCTATCACAATGTATGTTTATCGCTGGCACCGGTTTGGGCCAACTAGGAATATCCTCCAGGAAGTTTCTAAGTCATTCTGCTTCTTCCGCTGTTTTGTCTAATGCTATGAACTCTGATTCCATAGTAGACCTGGTAATACATGTTTGCCTCAAGAATTTCCATGACACGGCTGCACTACCAAGTGTGAAAATAAATTAACTCGTAGATTTGGAATCCACTGTATCAGATATCCAGAACAGTAGGATATCTCGCATAATGTAGCTCATATTTTGAAGTTTCTCTCATATACCTCAAAATTCTTACTATGACTTTCCAATGGTTATGTCCTGGATTACTTGTATGTCTGCTAAGTCTGTTTCACAGCTTGAGCGATATCAGGTCATGTGCAATTCGTGAGATACATCAGACTTCCGATGATTCTCGAATACTCTAATTGCGATACGCTTGAGCCAATATTCTTTGATAGATGAAGAGTTAGGTTAGCTAATCCCAATTCTTTCATATCAAATTTGCTGGATAACACTTTCTTGGTAGACTGAATCATTTCATGATTACTATCAATTATCAGCATATCGTCTACATAGAGACACACAATGACATATCATGTTTAAGTTGATTTGGTGTACATACACTTATCACACTCATTGGTTTTGAACCCACTTGACAACATCTCTTTGTCAAATTTCTCATGTCATTGTTTAGGTGCTTGTTTCAATCCGTATAAAGATTTTACAAGTTTGCACACCTTCTGTTCTGTCCATGAACATTAAACAATTCTGGTTGTTTCATGTAAATCTCTTCATCCAATTCACCATTCAAGAATGTCGTCTTTACATCCATTTGATGTATTTAAGACCAAATATAGCTGCTATGGCTATAAGCATTCTTATCGATGTGATACGAGTCACTGGTGAATAGGTGTCAAAGTAATCAATGCCTTCTTTTTGTCTATAACATTTTATGACAAGTCTCGACTTGTACTTATCTATTGATCCATCTGGTTTCATCTTCCGTTTGAATATCCATTTGTAGCCCAGTGGCTTACAACCTGGAGGAAGATCAATGACCGGCGTAAACACACACGTATAACGCAAGCGCACGTATCGTTCAAGTAGTATAAAAATATCGATCCCACGAGGACTTAATATCAAAACTATTAATTTTATGAGGTCAAATGATTACTAGCAGGGGCGGAGGCATGTTGGGCCCCCAAAAAAATTTAACTAACTTAAAAAAAAATTTGTTATTTTTTCAAAGTCCAGCCGACTGCCGACAGCCCCTGTTATTTTGCCCTTCATCTTCACAGCAAGCGTGACTGGAGAAGAAAGTTGAAGCAGCCAGCATGTATCTTTCTTTTTTTTTTTTAATTTTTTTTTTGTTAATCATCATTACTACAATCAGTATCACATACTTAAACCCTAATAAAACCCATTTTCGATTGCAAATTTTATGCAAATTAGCAAATATCTTTCTTTTTTTATTTTTATTTTTTGTTTTCAATTTGATGCTTGAAATGGGTTAATCGTTAATGGGTTGTGTTTATTTTGTACATTTGTTAATTTGATGGCATGAGTAGGGTAGCTTAGGGAGTTAGGGTTTGGTAATGGAAAACCCGCACCCTACCCTACCCACTGCCATCCCTAGTTATGATAATGATTTTTCAAGATTGAAAGGATTGGTGAGCTTGCAAGAAGAATGGTTGAAACTTGAAAAGATAAAGTGTTTCCATTAGTTTATTTATTGGTGACATTAATATTGATATTACCGGTTGCCACAGCTACAGTGGAAAGAGCATTTTCAACTATGCATTTTGTGAAAAATCGATTGCGAAATCGGATGAGAGATCAATGGTTGAATGATAGTCCAGTAGTATACATAGAAAATGATATTTTTTGTAATATTGATAATGAAGTAATTATCCAACGTTTTCAACATATGAAAGCTCGTCGAGGACAATTGTAAATGTATTGAATGAAAATATATCAATGAAGTTCAAAATTTTGGTACTTTTTTTGTTGAACTTTTTAACTTAGCCCCTACTGTGTTGAATCTATGGCTCCGCCACTGATTACTAGTATCTAACAAGTTGATTGATTAATTTGAAATGGTGACGATTCTAAATTTAAAAACAAGTAAATAAAATTGTCGAAAATAGGTTTTAAGAAATTCAATATTAAAAATTATCTAGGGTTGTGATTTCTTCCAATATCATTTAAAGATGAAGTGATTATCTTAAAGTTGAGTAATGTATTGATTTATTAACCTGGAACACTAAATTATGTGTAAGCCTCTGTCGATGGTCAGACACAAATACCCAGTTTAACCCAATTGAACCATATGTCTATGTCAACCAAATTATCTTGATTCATTAAGTTTAAGTCCCAATTATGGCTACCCCCGCCCGACAGGTATATTCCTATCCTGTAAGGAAATCTATTAAAGGATTATCTATCCTCAAGGAAGATCGTGAGCTATTGAGTCTAAGGCTGAAACCTAAAATTCCTATGTCTAGTTCATTTTAGATTTACCAGATCAATTTTATTAATGGCCAGTTAATTAAAAAGCATTAAGTTTAAGACTCAATAAATAAATCTTTATATTACCCAAGCTATAATCTAACCCTTATAAAACGGTGATATTGGATTTCATCACAACCCCAGATAACTAATTTAGTTACAACACATAACTAGGGCTAATAAAAACTTGAAAATAAAAGACATAAGTAAAAATACTGTAAAGTAAATACTGAAAAGTAAATTACAATAAAATAAAATGCTAAGGTAAAATGAATTACTTTTACTACTACTAATTTAGATATCTCCCATAAAATAATATATAAACTTGTGATTCTTTTTCCAACCAGCCATATAGGCGGTAACCTGATTAAGTCAAATTAAGTCCAACCAGCCATAAAGGCGAAACCAAAATTAAATTACCAACCGACCAATCCGGCGGTATCCTTTATTAGTCAGGTTTAAATCAGATTAAAATGAATTACCAACCGACCAATCTGGCGGTATCATTTTTAAGTCAATATTTTAAATAGTAAATATATTATTTTTAAGGGAGATTAATCTAAATAATAACAGTAAAAGAATTACCTTTCACCCTAGCTGGGGGAGTTACCTCCTCATGGTAAATAATAAAAACTGTAAAAAGTAAAAAGTAAAAATTAAATTACTATATTAACAAAACGTAATTAAAATTAATTACAAAACTAAAAACTAAAAACTAAAAATTAAAAGAAAGTAGATAGCGAAACTCTCTCTTTAGAAAGATTATAAGAGAGAGAGTGGTGCACTGAATTCTGAAATCTCGAGCTCAATTTATAGGCGCGGATAAGCTTCCAGCGTCGCGACGCCAAGGACCTCAGCGTCGCTACGCCAGCTTCTGTTGACGTGGCAAGCTCTGGTTCGCTGGTTTGAAGATTCTGGATAAGGTGACACGTGGCAGAGTGGTTGGGCTTCAATTATTGTGACACGTGGCGGCTTCTGATTGGTTGCTGAGATTCTTATCCGCCACGTGTCAGATAAGGATAGGATATCCAATAATTGATGCTGACGTGGCGGTGACGTGGCGACGACGTGGCGACATGTGGGAAAGAGACTGTCGGCACCGTATAATTGCGACACGTGTCACTTCCTGATTGGCTGATGATGACGTGGCGGTGAGGTGGCAATATTGACTTGTTGACTTGCTGACGTGGCTGATGACATGGAATGACACGTGGAACACGTGGCGATGATGACTGTCGGCACCGTAGGATGCTGACACGTGGCACAGCGCATGTTAGCAGATCGGCTGTGATGGTGACACGTGGCACGGCGCATTTTAGCAAAGTCAAACTTTTCTCTGATTCTGATTTGTGGACCCGGCGCACGTTAGCACTGTTCGGCGCATTTTAGACGTCGCGACGCGGAAGGCTTGGCGTCGCGACGCGCTAAAGACCAAAATATCATTGTTGACGCATTTTTGTCCGTTTTTGCCCCAAATTGCCTCCAATGCTTTCCAAACTTTATTTATCTATAAAATAACACAAAATACATCAAAACGTTCACAAAACTCGAGAAACTATACGAAATATTAGGTTAAATGAGTGGGAAATAGTGATATAAATACCACTCATCAATCAACCAACTCCCAAGTATGGTTTTGTATGATTGAATCAATCTCACTGTGGATAACCTCCTTCCACAAAGGTGCCTCCGATGAAGACATTGCTTCCTTATAGCTTTGAGGCTCATTTTCTAACAAATATGTCAGAAAATCGGGACCAACAGACTTAGACGTTCTAGCTCGCTTGCTACGTCTAGGTTCAATTGCCTCAACATTTCCACGTTGATCTGATTCTTGGTCAACTTGATCACTGCATTTGACAGTATCAATAGTTCTTTTGAGAGACTTTGTTCTTTATCTTTCCTTACAAAGAAACGTCTATTCAAAAAATTTCGCATTCCTTGACTCAATTATCATATTCAGATTGATGTCAGGAATCTCTGACTTAGGTACCAAGAATCAATACGTACTACTGTTGCGAGCATATTCGATGAATATACAGTCAACAGTTTTGGGTCTTATTTCATCTTCTTAGGTTTAGGAACCATTACATTGGCAATTGGCAAGACACCCCCACATTTTCATATATTTGTAGGAAGTACATAACATTTTCATAACTCATATGGTGTCTTGTCCAATCTCCTGTGAGGAAACTTGTTCAGAATGTAGTTCGCGGAAAGCAAGGTTTCCCCCACAAGTTCTGGGGTAAACCAGAACTTGGCAACATGACGTTCATTATTTCCTTCAACGTTCGATTTTTGCGCTCAACAATCCCGTTTTGTTGAGGCGACAATGGTTCCGTGAATAATTCCATGAATGAAATAATATTCACCGAATGGTGACACATATTCACAACCTCTATCACTCCTGATTCTCTTGATTTTCTTGCCAAGTTGATTTTCAAATTCGTTCTCATAGTGTATCAAGCTTTCAATAGCTTTATCTTTGCTCCTCAGCAAATACACATAACAGAATCTTGTGCTATCATCGATAAAAATGACAAAGTACTTCTTACCGCCTCTTGTTTGCACAATATTCATATCACACACATCAGTGTGTATAAGTTTCAAGGGTTCAGAACTTCGTTATATGAAATGAAATGAAATGATGCTCTATGCATTTTTGCTTCAACACATGTCTCACACTTACGTTGGCTATCAATTACAAATTTGTGTATAAGGTCCATGTTAATTAATTTACGTATTGTATCATAATTAACATGTCCTAACCTCTAATGCCATACATTTTATGACTCAATAATATAAGCGGAAATTGTAGCTTGATTATTAGCATTGTATCGATTGACAATCATTATATTGAGTTTGAAAAGGCCCTCAGTAATGTATCTTTTATATAGACATCATTTTTGGTCAATACAAACTTGTCAGAAACAAATACAAGCTTAAAACCAGGCTTGCTAATGAGAGAGCCCGAGACCAAGTTCTTCAGAATACTTGGAACATGCAAAATATTCGTCAATGTAAGCTCATTTCCATATATCATCTTCAGAACCACTGTGCCTTGTCAAACCACTCTAGAGGTGGACGAGTTTCCCATTATCAGATGATTGCCGCTATCGACCTTCTGATACGAGGAAAATATCTTGCTTTCAGCACATATATGACGAGTAGCCCCAGTGTCTACCCACCATTCTCTCGTATTCCCAACTAAGTTGACTTCAGTTACCACTGCTGATAGATTCATCTCTGAGATCTCATCAGTCAGCTGCTCATCTTCAGCGACATGGGCCTCATTTTTCTTTATCTTGCCCTTGTCTTGAGACTTCTTATTTCTGCAGTCATTTGCCATATGACCGCTTTTTCCACAGTTATAACACTTCCCATTGAACTTCTTGTTCTATTGGGAAGAATCAGCTCCACTGTTCTTTCTCCTTTTTCCACCCTTTACACCCTCAACGATGTTGGCCTTAGACTCCATAGTCTTGTAGCTGGCCTTTTCAGACTTTTTGTTGCCCTTTTCGATCCTCAATCAAACTCCAAGGTCTTCAAGGCTCATCCGTTTCTTTTTGTGTTTCAGATAGCTCCTGAAGTCATTCCATGATGGAGGCACTTTTTCAATAATAGTGGCAACTTGAAATGTCTCACAGAGTTTCATCCATTCATCCAATATTTCATTAATGATCAATTGCAGTTCACCCAACTGAGACAATATCGTTCTTAAATCTACCATTTTGTAGTCCAGAAACCTACCAACGACAAACTTCTTTTGCCCGACATCCTCGGTTTTATACTTTTTCTCGAGAGATTCCCAGAAAATCTTCGCAGAAGCCATGCCTTGGTGTCAAGTCCACCCAAAAAGTAGTTCTTGCACAAGAAGAAGTCGGACGATCATGTCTCTTCTCGCAGTTCTTTGGCTGTTTCCGATTCACCCTCCACAGGATCCGGAGGATCTTTGAGGTACTTAGCCAACTGGAGAGTTATCAGGTAGAGCAACATTTTGCTCTGCCACTGTTTTTTGACGGCTGATTTTGGTCTCAGGGCAATGTGAGAATATTACTCTCAAGACAATCCTCACTCAATAGTGAATTTGTTTGGTTATGGGGGACCAAAAGCAAACTTAGCAAAAGACAAATAAACGCCAATCGACAAGGAGATTTAACGTGGTTCGGCGGATCTTGGTCCGACCTACGTCCCGGGCGCAAAAAGGATGATACTTTTATTACTAAAACAACGCTTCTCAGCTCTGCGCCTTGTTTTTTTACAAGTCTGATGATAATGATTCTGATCTTGATTCTCATACTCTACCTCACTCCTTACCTATGCTCTACCCTCCTATTTATAATAGTGTAGAAATCAGATTCCTTCTCCTATAAGAATTTCCTAGTTGAAACAATTTCCTTTTCCCATAAGGATTCCTAATCAAAACTACCTTTACTTCTCATACCCTATTAGAATATGATAACTTATCTCCTTACCCCATAAGAATAGGATAACTTATCCCCTTACCCCATAAGAATATGATAACTTATCTCTGTAGCATATCTCGCTATCTGGTCGGTCTTCATGAGGTCGGTCATAATGGTCATTTGAATCGGGAATGCTGCTACCGATCTGATAATGCTCGGTCATCCGAACCAAAGTGGTCGGTCACCTATCATCAAGTGCTCGGTCTCTACCTGTTGGCTTTATAACACTCATGTGGTTGGGTCGGCATTTAATGATATCGATCAATAAGGGAGTTACCCTTTTACCCCTGCCGTACTGCTTAAAAAAACATAGTGCTTAAAAACACCATCAACATTGTTTAAAGTTTGCCCCACCAAACTTTTCCGGTTTTTCTCCATGAGAGACCGGTAATGAGATGTTTCCGCTAGCCATAAGTAACTGGAACACCAACAGAGGTCAATGAGTCTACAAAAGACAAATTACACAACGATCAACAAATGATATTGTTCAGGTGATATACCAAATATCTACTCGTTGTTCTATTGGACAGTAGTACTAATAAACACAAGTCCTTGAATTTTCGACTAAGGTTTCTTATGAAAAGTAAATAAAGGAATATTCCCAGAGGACGAGTGGGGTCCGGAGTAACCACTTAAGTCCCTGACCATTTAGGCTCTTATCACATTTTTGACATAATATCCTTTAAACACTTCTTCAATAGAATCTCTTAACAATTAAAACTTAGTATTACACTTTTGATTTTACAATACAATATTCGATATTACAAATATAAATATAAAATTCAATCACGCTTGGATGGAATTACTTGTGTATTACTACACTTTTAATTCTCAATCAAGTATGCAAAATATAATTAACAAATAACTTTAAACTTTATCACAATTAAACTAGGTGTATGCCTGTGATAATTGAATATCCTAATATTAACTTAAACCTATACTACTAAGTTTATAAAAATTCAGTATATGATTATACTAAGTTAATATGATTACATATATTATATAATGTTAATTGCATATTCTATAACATGTATATTATACTATAATATAACTTGGTGTGTTAATATGTGATAATTGAAAGTGCATTAAACAATAAGTAATATGGGTTTGATGTTATAGTACTTAATTTTTTTAATTTTATAAAAAAAAACTTCCAATAATAATAAATATGCGTGAATCACACGGAAATTTTTTTTTCACTTAATCTTACATAAATTTTATAACACAAAGATAATAAGTTCTTAAGATTGTTGGTGGATGTGTTGTAATTCATGCATAATTCAAGCAACAAATAAATAATAAACATGCAATTAATTGAATCATAGAAAAACCTGAAAAATGTGTTTGTAGAAGATGGCGATTCTTAAACCAAGTCGAGATGTTATCTGTCCTTAAGAACTTATTAGCCTACGTCTCTGGTGCTTTACGGATTCGAAATGACCAATGTTCTCCAAGGATTCCTTAGATTCTTCTTGTTCAGGGAGCACTTCTTAACAAGTGTTTGAACTTGAATATGATGATAGTATAATGAAAAATTGACTCACAAAATTCGGATTCTATTTTTCTATATTGAGAATGAACATGAAGTCTTCTTTATAAAGGCATAGAATGTTGCCTTAAATGCACCCTTTAAGTTGTGGTGCAATCATCCAAAGGGTTATACCCCTCTCATCCAAAAGACATGTCATTCCTATTAATATTAGAAGAATTTTCAACAATTTTTTTTATGATAGGTTTTTTCTAACACCTATCACAAGTGTAGCAAATTTGCAATAAGATTTTTTTTTTCAATTTTTTTTGTTGTCACAGGCTCTTGTGATACCCGTCACAAGTCACAAAAAACTATGTCGTAATTTTATAACATTTAAGAGGGTTTTTACAATATTTTAAAAAAAAAAAAAAAAAAAAAAAAACAATACAATTGTTGCTGCCATGGTGTGCCATAACCATGGCAGCAATTGGCTGACATAGGCAGAAGTTTTTTTTAAAAAAAATTAAGAAAGAAAAATTATATATAATTAAAAAAAAAAATGAACATTTAAAGAATATAAAGTACATTGTATCTAAAATTATGGATCTATCCATCTTTTGGAAACAAGAATATAGTACACCAAATTTGGTATAAATGAATTTTGGGATTATCCAAATTTGATAAATTCGCAATCAAAGAAGTGGTGCTACTGGCACCCCTAAAGTTACACAAACCCTTATTTCATTTCGCTGGTATATTATGTTAGACTAGTATTACCAGGGGAAATTTTTCAATTTTTTATATATAAAAAATTACTCAAAATTTTAAAATAATTTCAGTTTTACCTTCAAAGTTTCAATCGGTGTATTAAATTTTATTTTTAAGTTTAATTTTATACCCAAAATTTCAATTAACGTACTGATGCACGGTTAAAATATATATATATATATATATATATATATATATATTGTCCATCCATCTTAATATTTTGTGTGTATTTCGAGCTTTATGAACGAATTGATGTGTTTTACGTGTGTTTCGTAAGTTAAAATAATATCAAGACTTAATGGATTCAATGAGGGATGAAAATGGTAAAATACGAAACAAATTAGGCCTCATTCAGAGTGAAAAACGTGTGTCCCGACTCACGTAGTGCGTTGAGACGCGTACATGAAGAAATTATGTCCAGAATGCAAGCATGTTTGGGCGCGTCGCGACGCACCAATGAAAAGTGCCAAAGTCGAGACGCGAATATGAAGAAATTATGTCCAGAATGCAAGCATGCTTGGGCGCGTCGCGACGCACCAATGAAAAGTGCCAAAGTCGAGACGCGATTTCAGCGTGTCGCGACACGGCCAATCCAGCCCTAATTAGCCATGTATTCGATTTTTCAGTAGGAAACACTCTCAAGGCTTCATATTTAAGTACAAGTTAGTATCAAAACCTAAGATCAAGCCTCATAACATATTTTGGAACCTCCAAGAGCATAGAAGAACGCCTAAAATAATGCAGAAACAAGTGCATCAACCGAAGTTGGAGTTTGAAGATAAAGATTGCAACCGAGAGTTTATTTCTTCCATTTTCTCTTTAACTTTAATTTTTATGAGTTATTGGCTTGTTTCAATGATTAGCATGTATTTATTGAATATTATGAGTAGCTAATTCATTAAATATATGGTTGTAATTGATCTCAAGCATGTTTAATTAATTATTTGCATATTTTTTATTCTTTTGAGATTGTTATTGATTATTCGTTATTCTCTGTGTTCGCATATTTTATTTGTTGACCAACAATAAAATAGTCTTGGTAAATCTTAGGAACTAGACAGAGAGAATTTGAGTTAGCCGTGAGAATAATAGCATGTGATTTTATTCGTTAAATAGATTTATCTGTAGGATAGATATATACCTAAAGACATACTTTGATGAAATTACAACCTTAGGTTCTTCTCGTATATAAAGTCTATCTCCAATTTTTTTTTTTTTTTTTTATTGTTTGTTATTTATTTACTTTCAGTTAATTTTAGATTAATCACCCTTGTATCAACCAATTGTTTAATTTAAGTTAAGTATGTTAGTTTTAGTATTGATAAGAAAAACATTAAGTCTTTGTGTGTACGATATCCAACTTATAGTCACTATGTTACTTGATCTCGATACGTGCGCTTGCATGCGGTATAAAATCATGATCACCTACTAATTTGCGACACAAAATTTTTATCATTTTTTTTTGTTGTTGAAGGCTCTTGCGATACCCGTCGCAAGTCACAAAAAAAAACTCGTCGTAATTATGACATTTACGAGACCTGTCACAAATTTTTTTTTTTTAAAAAAAAATTTGTAGCTGTGGAACTTTTAAAGAAGGAAAATGGCATTTGTGTCTAAATTTATGGATCTATCCATTTTTAGAAACAAGAATATAGTACACCAAATTTGGTAAAAGAATTTTGGGATTATCCAAATTTGATAAATTCGCAAATCAAAGAAGTGTTGCTACTGGCACTGGCACCCCCTAAAGTTACACAAACCCTTGTTTCATTCCGCTGGTATTATATTATGTTAGACTAGTATTACTAGGGGTAAATTTTCATTTATTTTTATATAAAAAATTACTCAAAATTTTTATATAATTTCAGTTTTACATTCACAGTTTCAAACAATATATTAAATTATAATTTTTAAATTTAATTTTATACCCAAAATTTCAGTTAACGTACTAATTACACATAGAAATTTTCAATAATGTGCAAATTTACACTTTAAAAATATTAATTAATACACTGATTGAAATTTTAAATATAAAAGTACACATATTTAAAATTTTCCGAGAATTTCCCTATTACTCAAATAAAATGATTAAAAGGCAGGCAATCTTGACTTGGCCAGCCAATCACAGGTACCAGCATAAAAAGTTATAATAGAACCTCCCGTACTAGACCCCTCCTCCCCATGAAGTAGGAGATGGCGCGAAACGCAGCTCAGAGGCAGTTCGTTACAGAAGAGGAACCAAAATGCCGAAAGTATCGCAACGCCTTCCGTCGTTAGATTTTCCAAAATACCAAACCAAACCCTAATTTCTTTTTTTTGTCTCTTTTCACAATTTCAGTCCCTTTTCTGTTTATCCCTAATTGTTTTTCCTCAAATTCCTCAAAGACACGACATCACTTTAATTCCAGCTAGACCTTGTTGTTTTTTTTGTCTTTTGCTTCTGAAGTTTTATTTCTGGTACCCATTTTCTGTTGTTCATTTTTCATTTTCAGAACACATGGCTTATGCATTCCAAATTTTTCATTTTTTTTTAAATCTGGGTTATGTAAATTTACAGATTGATGCCGTAAAATTGGCTGTATAGGTCGCCGCCGGAGCCTCTTTCCGGCGAGTTGATTATAGCGTCTCGGGTTGTTATTGGATTTTCTCGAATTAAACGAGAATTTCATGAAATAAAGTGAGTTTCTCTGTTTATTATTCATTAACGTTTTACTAGTTTAGAAAATTGGTATCATTCGATTTAATTTCAATTTACTAAGGAAAAAAATATGCCAATTTATGGGATGAAGAATGATGTGGGGTGTCTTTGCTCTGGCTGATTTAACACCTAAAGATTACAAATTATTCAGATACAAATGTAGCTATTAGGGATTCTTCCTTGTCATGCAGGAAACCTGTCAGCTTGTTATTTTGAGGAGGTTTGTGTATAAAATCCTTGACATGTTAAAGAACTGGATTGCAATTGCAAGAGTTTTTTGAACAGCTGTATTGTTGATCTTGATAACTAATGGCTTCTGTCAATAATGAAAATTTCCCTATGTAAGCATTTATAGACGACATGTTAATCTTGCATTTCTCTGTGCATCTTCTTTGTTGTCGATGCCAACCTCCTTTGATATGTGTTATGGAATTGCAAGTGATATTATAAAGTTTTATAATCTGAAATTATTAATACTTTTCAGCTATGGGTTCGGAAGATAAAAGCGGGAGAAGTAATCATTTAGAACCACATTCAGGGACCACTGATTGGTGTATGCATTCTGATAGTCATTCAGTAGACGTCAATGGCAGTTGGCATGGTCAACATCCGGACATAATCCCAGAGCTTATTGGTGGAAGTGGAACTAGTATGCATTCTGATACACATCCTCAGGTTACCGATAGGAGTGGAAGCATTGACCATTTTGATATAAATCCTTTAGAGACAATTCCTGATGTTGCTGGTGAGAATGAAAGGGGTAAGCATGCGGTAATGCATCCAGTTAGTGAAAGTGGTATAGTTTTCTCGGTATAAAATTTAAGATCGTTCTCTTCTTGTTCTTCATCAGCAGCATCATCATCATCAGAAAATCTTTTCCTAGTGGATACAGGACTTGACAACTTCGAATCACATGCTCGACCATCAAAAGATGAAGAAATCACTGTTTCCAATAACAACTCCAGCAATTCCAAAGCATCTGACAAGTCTCCAGGCCGCACTTCAGTATCTCAATTTCATCAGGTCACCAGTGAACCAATGGTCCATAATATGCCACCAACACAATCCCCTACAAGACAAGTGATGGATCGCTCAGGAGAATATGATCCCCTGAGGATATCCTCGGTTATCTTTGAAAGAAGTATATCCTTAACACCACAAGAATGGAGTGTTGCTTCCAATGAGTCATTATTTAGCATTCATATAGGCAATAATAGTTTCTCCAGAGATCAGTTTAATTCTGGAGAACATACCAAGACAGATGAGTTGATCATGTTCGACCCAAGGCCTTCTATTCCAGAGGTGGGAGCTGATAGAGAGGTTGCTGAATTTGAGAAGAGTGATGCAACCAGAGGAGCAGTTAAGAACACTACAAATGCACCAAATGAAACCACAGTAGACAAAAGTCAGGAAAAGGCATCACATGCAAATGTATTGCGGAGTCCTTCTGACATGTCCCACCATTCAAATGAGAGTCCTTGCTCATTAGCCTTTCCTGTGTGAGTTAATATCATTCAATCTGAAAATACTTCTATTATTTGCTTTTATATGCTCAGTTAATTTTTTATAAATTTTTCTGCAATACACATTGCAATGGTATGTGCACTAATTCAAGTGACTGTTTTTGTTAATTCTGTCGTGCATACACACTTGCTACATGGATATTTATATGTTGGATGGAATTTATGTGTATAAAGTCACAACAGAGAAGCCTCTATATTCGACTGTATGTAAACCAGATCCAGCTACCAATTTCACATGCATATCATACTTGTATCTATAATTGTATGGAAGTTGCCAACCTAGTGCTGGCTGGATGAGGAATGCTCGTTTGTGTTGCAGAAAGAAGAAGAAGAAGAAGAAGATGATGAAGAAGAGATGTTGTGCATGTGGATGCATATCCTTCTTTTGTTGCAGAAAAAAGTGTAGAAGGAAGAAGTGTGCATGGCCATCGTGCTTCTGTTCTAATTGTAGCTGCAGGTTTTGCTTCTGTTCATGGCCAAGCTGCCACTGTTCTAATTGTAGCTGGGCGTTCTGCTACAATTGGAACTGTGGCCTAAAAAGATGGTGCTGTCACTCTTTTATCACGTATGCTCCTGTTTCTCTCTCCCTATATTAACCGTGTGCTAAGATTAATTGAGAACATAGTAGTAAAGTCCTTTTCGTTTGTTGTATTATGCACTCAAATTGGATTTACATGTTAATACAATTCACTTATAATCTATAAATGTTATATACAGATAGTAATTCATGTTTTAAAGTAAGGCAAGCTCGACAAAACCTCTGATGTAATCCACTTTGGATTATTGCAGTTTGACAGAAAGAGTGAAAAGCATTGTAGTGAAACCTGATGTTGCAGAGAAGCACCAAAAGAAGCCGCTAGCCCCTGAAGCGATCCCCAAGACATCATCTAGCTGCTGTTGGTTTTCTTGCTTCTCTTGCCATCCATGTTCTGGTTCCTTTTCTTTTGTTCGTTGTTTCCATTGTTTCCATTGTTGTGGTTGCCGATAATGACTGAACCCTTGAGCCTTTTTCTGCCTGTTCAAAATGCCTGCCTAACCCTTTCTTTAGGCACCTACTACACCTAGAACCAAACCAAGAATAGATATTGCAATAACAACAAGTCCTATCACAATAAGTCAATAAGAGTGTTCAAACTTGACTGTTGCTCATTTTCCTCTGATTAGTCATAACCAAATATTCTAACCCAGTTTGAGGCTCAGAGATGTTTCCTTTTCGGGGCTTCATATCAACTTCTAGGTATGTCAGAAAACCGAGTCAACATGATGACCCGACCTTAATTTTAGGACGGACCCGATCTGTGCTGGATCTCCTCTTCTATTTTCGGGTTTAGGTTCAAATTTTGCATGAAACCGACTCGATCAGGTTGGCTGACCTCCATTTGTTCACCCTATCCGAATGGAAAAATTCTTGAGACTGTTATCGAAAATTTTAGGAGGGCTTCACAGATGGTTCTTTTTTTTTGTTTTTTTTTTTTTTTTTGTTCTTAAATTCATGTAACTTCTGTTTCAGTATTGTTAGTGTTGTAAATTCTCATTGCTTCTTAAGTATGTTTAAACTGTATAATTAATTATGTAATACATGGTATAGGAATTACTGGATTCAGAGTCGATGCAATCAATCATACAAGCTTGAAGCTCTTCTAAGTTTTAATCACTTTGGATGTTTTGGACCTGGTTAAGAATTTTATGATTATTATCCTAATAATAATTCTTTTAAATACATTTTTCATCATATTTAACGAAATCAATCTTTTTTTCCATACAAAAGCATCAATCAAAACTCTAAAAAAATATTAAAATATTAAAAATAAAATCAGACAATTTTTGGGAAATCAAAAATTGAAAATCGATCAAATAATCAATCAAAATCGCTTGAAATTTAGTATAAATTTAAAGCGATTAAAATTAATTAGATCAAATTGCTGAAATAACTATTGAGGATTAACATAAATAGCACGTATTCAAACATCATTTCACTTTCCTCTCTTCATATCTATTCTCTGTCTATCACTCTCTCAATATGACAATGTCATCATGTTAATTGAATAGTTTAGTTAGAATTTGAGATAATTAATTATAATTTTAATTTTTTCCCTTTTTTATTTTAATACTGACGTAGGAAAATAATTTCATATCTGTGCAGTTAAATTTTGTAAAAATATAAATTAACATTAATGTTTGCGTTAATTATATATTTGAAGTAATATTTAAACGCTATGATTTCATTAACTTATCCAAAAACTTTTCCATTTATATAAGAATTGGAGCCAAGGATTCTCTTCACGAAATCAATCTCACTATCAATTAAAATTGAAAACAGTTTCTGCGCTCAACTACCATATTAGACAAAGTAATGACTCTCAATTTTATTTATTTTTTAATTATCCATTAATTTCTGTAAATAAATAAGAATAAATACAAATTTTCATGTTATGTGATAATCATTGATAGGGGAAAAATTAATTGAGATACAAATATATATCACAACTAAAAATAGCATTGCTGATATTAAAAAATGTTATGATTTCTTTAATGGAATAAAAAGGAAATCAAATGTAATTATTATGTATTGAGAATATAATGAGCTTTAAAGAGAAACAAAAACAATCATAATTATTTGTTATATAAACTTACTAAATTATAGGGAAAATGATACTCAATTATTTTATAAATTATCGTAATGACACTTTAATTTATACATATTCCCTCGAGTTTTTAATATGTAGTGTTATAAAATAGAAAAAAAAAAGATTATTTGGCCTTTTTCTCTGTTTGGTATGAGTAAAAACATGAGTTGGGGTTTAGAAAGAATTGTAACGTAAAAAATAATATCTGAGATTAAAATTTTATGAGCGTTAATAACACGTTTAGTAAAGCGTTTTAATGATTGACCAACTCACCACTAATATTTCTTTTTTTTATTAAGATATTAAGTTACTGATCTAATCCCTATAAAAAATAAAATTCGATCGTGATTCTAATTATCACATACCCGGGATTAATTTCTTGCAATAGGAGAACTTGTGAAACCTATTAAATGCCTCAATTAATGATTACGTAAGTTTCAAATTCACAATTACTGCTTGCCTTTAATTTTCTTTGGGTATTTTTCAAAAAATAACAACCTTTTGGGTAAATAATAATAATATCGGCATATTTTGATGTGTGAAATTTAGGATCTCATATTGAGGTACTGAGTTCGAATTCAGAGAATACGTTTTCTATAAGAATTTATGACAGTCAGAGATTTTACCTATTATGCTTAAATTCGTAAATAAAAATTTGACGATGAGATTTCTAACGATTATAAAAAAAAAACAACAACATCTTAATAATTCATAATATATGTACAAAGTACAAATGGCTAAGCATGGTGACGCCAACAGGCAATAGCTTCCCGCTTTAACGTGAGACTCATTTTTTTATCCTTTTTGGGGACAATTAGCATAAAAAGAAAAAACGACGGCGTTTGGGCGTGGCATGAATCAACTTTTTAATTTATTTACTTTTTTGTATTTGATGGTTTCAAATTTTGAAAGGCCTTGGAGCCAGATATATCCAACGTGGCAATGTATGGATCCATTTGGCAAAAACTATGGGCCCCACAGCTCGAGTCCCTCGTCTAACATGAACTGCCGTGTGTTGACGAGCATCGTGCATTTTTATTGACCAGTGGTGGTCCCCACTCTTACCAATCGAAAGCTTTTCTGGGGCCCACCCTCTTGGAAAAACAAAACTCAGGAGACATGTTAGAAAATGAAAGTGTATCAGCAGACGACGAGCAAATCCTAAACAGCAGCATCCAAAAAAGGAAAAAAAAATTATGTTTTGAGTGAGGTGGGTTCAGACTTTTGAAAAACTCTGAGTGATACTGGGTTTTTTTTTTTTTTTTTTTTTTTCCTCACCATTACTTGAGAAAATGGAATGCAGCATGTTTGTTAAAGCTATGATTTTTCTTTTGTTAAGTATTTTCTCCTCAGTTTCCGGGAAAGTGTTTTCCGAGAAAGCAATTCTTCTTGAGTTCAAGAACTCGGTTTCTGATGCTTCAGGGATTCTCTCCAGCTGGCAAGCCAACTCCAGCAGCCATTGTTCATGGTTTGGCGTCTCTTGTGACTCTAAATCAAATGTCATTTCTCTAAATATCACAAGCGGGGATGTCTCTGAAGGTATCTCAAAGGCTTTATTTTCTTGTACCAAGTTAGCACAGTTTCCATTTTATGGTTTTGGAGTTAGAAGAAGAGCGTATTTGCATGGTAGTGGTAAATTACTTGGCAAGTTATCTCCATTATTGGGTAAGCTTAGCGCACTTAAAGTTTTGTCATTAGCTTTTAATGGTTTTAGTGGTGAATTTCCTGTAGAGATATGGGGTTTGGAAAAATTACAAGTGCTTGATGTTGAGGGGAATATGTTTAATGGTAGATTGCCTAATGAGTTTGTGGGGTTGAGAGAATTGCGGGTTTTGAATTTTGCATTTAATAGGATTGATGGGGATATTCCATTTTCCCTTAGGAATTGTGAGAGTTTAGAGGTTCTGAATTTAGCCGGTAATCAGGTGAAGGGGGTGATTCCCGGCTTTTTGGGTAGTTTGTTGAAGTTGAGGGTGCTTTATTTGTCATATAATGAGTTAAATGGTTCTATTCCAAGTGAGTTGGGAAGTAATTGTCGGTATCTAGAGTTTCTTGATCTGTCGGGGAACTTCCTAGTTGGTAGGATCCCAAGTAGTTTGGGGAAATGTCGGCAGTTAAGGACACTTTTGTTGTTTTCGAATATGTTAAACGATGTCATCCCTCGTGAGCTAGGCAGGCTACGTAAGCTCGAGGTTCTAGATGTTTCTCGAAATAGACTTAATGGTTTGATCCCCGCTGATCTTGGGAATTGTGTTGAATTGTCGGTTCTTGTACTTTCAAATCTCTTTGATCCTTTGCCAAGTGGTAGGAATATGAGGGAAGAGTTGTCAACTGGGAAGTTTAGTGCTTATAATGGTGATAATAATTCTTTTCATGGCCCCATTCCGATGGAAATCACAACCCTTTCCAAACTTAGAATAGTCTGGGCACCAAGGGTGAATCTTCAGGGTAAACTTCCGAGCACTTGGGGGGCTTGTGAGAGCTTGGAAATGTTGAACTTAGCTCAGAACCTTTTAAGCGGAGAATTGATTGGAGTTTTTGATAGATGCAGGAAACTGCATTTTATTGACTTGAGCTCAAATGAACTAAGTGGGGAGCTTGATGTGAAGCTTCAGGTTCCTTGTATGACCTTTTTTGATGTGAGTGGGAATCACATGTCTGGATCTATCCCCAGATTTGATTACAATGTTTGCAATCACTTGCCCTTGCTGAGTTCAGATCTTCTCCAAGCCCACAATCCATCATTTACATATATGCCATACTTTATATGTAAAGCCCGCCTTAGAACACCTTTGCTAATTCCTGCTGCTCGGTTGGTGATGATTCACAACTTCAGTGGGAACAACTTCACTGGTCCAATCCGTTGGCTTCCGGTGGTACCAGATAGGTTGGGAATGCAGATTGATTATGCATTTCTTGCTGGTGCAAACAGGCTGACCGGATCATTTCCTGGGAGTATATTTGGTATGTGTAATAAGTTCCATGGAATGATTGCTAATCTTAGCGATAACAACCTGGGTGGTCATATTCCTTTGGATATTGGTGCCATATGCAAATCTCTAAGAGTTCTGGATGCCTCTCATAATCAAATTTCTGGGATAGTACCCCGAAGTCTTGGGAATCTGAAATCTCTTGTTTTTCTTGACTTGAGTTGGAACAAACTACGAGGTCAGATTCCTGACAGTCTTCATCGGTTGAAGTATCTCAGACATCTCTCCTTGGCTGGTAACAACTTGACCGGTGGCATTCCATCAAGCATTGGCGAGTTAAGATCCCTTGAAGTGTTGGAACTTTCTTCGAATTCTCTCTCTGGTGAGGTTCCAGAAGGTGTTGTAAACTTGACAAACCTAACTACTCTCCTGCTCAATAATAATAAACTCTCAGGGCACATCCCCTCTGGTTTGGCTAATTTGACGTCACTGTCTACATTCAATGCATCCTTTAATGACCTATTTGGTTCGTTTCCCTGGAATGGTACAACGATGGATTACAGTGGTGTTATTGGAAAAACTTTCCTCGATCCATGTCAGCCATACGTAAGTATATCATCTTTAGAACAGACCAATAGCAGTGAAAAATCACAGAGAAATATAACACCAACAGGAAGTAGAGCTGAAGATCATGGAATTCAGATTGCATCTATAGTGTCTGCATCAGCCATTGTTTTAGTTCTCCTAGCTCTAGTTATCCTCTTCTTTTACACAAGGAAGGGGGTCCCAGATTCCAGGGTTCAAGTTACTGAATCTAGAGAACTTACTCTTTTTGTTGACATCGGGGTTCCATTAACATATGAGGGCGTTGTTCAAGCAACAGGGAATTTCAACACCAGCAACTGTATTGGGAGTGGAGGATTTGGTACCACTTACAAGGCTGAAATTTCTCCAGGTATCCTAGTGGCTGTAAAGAGGCTTGCTATTGGAAGGTTCCAGCACGGTGTTCAACAGTTCCGTGCGGAGATAAAGACCCTCGGAAATGTAAGGCACCCCAATCTCGTAACTTTGATAGGGTATCAGGCAAGCGGAGATGAGATGTTCCTCATATATAACTATTTGCCAGGAGGTAATTTGGAAAACTTTATCAAGGCAAGGTCTTCAAGAGCTGTTGATTGGAAGATTCTTCACAAGATTGCCTTGGATATAGCATCTGCACTTGCATATCTGCATGACCAATGTTCTCCACGAGTTCTACACCGTGATGTCAAGCCAAGTAATATATTGTTGGATGATGACTTCAATGCCTATCTATCTGACTTTGGATTGTCTAGACTCTTGGGAACTTCCGAAACCCATGCAACAACCGGAGTGGCTGGAACATTTGGTTATGTAGCACCAGAGTACGCATTGACCTGTCGTGTTTCTGATAAAGCTGATGTTTACAGCTATGGTGTGGTGCTGCTTGAGTTGATATCGGACAAGCAGGCCTTGGACCCTTCTTTTTCGTCACATGGAAATGGATTCAACATCATTTCTTGGGCTTGGATGCTTTTGCGACAGGGTCAGGCAAAGGACGTCTTCAATGCAGGGATATGGGATTCAGGTCCCCAGGATGATCTGGTAGATATGCTGCATTTGGCACTCAGGTGCACCATTGAAATCCTCTCAACCAGGCCTACAATGAAGGAAGTTGTCCAATGCTTGAAGCAATTTCAACCTTCCGCTTGACCCAAATTCAACCTTCCCCAATTAGCTACATGATTAGGAGTCCGCATCTGTACATCTGAGCTCAGTAAACATATAGTTACATAACAGATAACATAGTCGTCGTCTGTATATCTGAACCTAGCTCCTCCTTGAGGGATACCCCAGGTTTAGTTTTTAGTTAACGTATCTGCAGACATATTTCCTCTTGCCAGAGGAAAACATAAGCAAGTTTAGCCGAAAATCTTTTGGTACTTGCTTTTTACAAAGCATTTATCTAGAGATGTTTAACCGTATCTTCATTTGCATTTTTTTTTGTTTTTTGTTTTTTGTTTTTTTTTTCTGCTGGATTTTGACATCTGAAACAGTTGAAGTTTGAATTTGTAAGTTGGCTTTCTTGTATTGATTTGACGTAGGGTATTGACAGTTGATGCATTCATGTTCTTGTTAATCTGCAGCATGAAAATAGCAAAAGTACAAAACTGAAGCATGAGATATGGATGGTTTTTGCTTCTGCTCGTTTACTCGTAATCGTGCCTATACATCATTGCTACTTTTGAGCACTGGTGGCTCCCCTGACCGCGGTTCAATTCTGAACCCCGAACCGGGTCAAATTAAAATTGAATCGGTCAACGGTTCGGCGGTTTCGAACTGAAGCGGACCCGGTTCTTTAAAATTTAAGAATCGGATCTCAAATCGAATCAGAACTTATATTAGAACCGAACCGCTGTTTGGGCCAAATTTGGTCCAGGGGTAGTTTCGTTATTTTTCTTCAGATCCAATACTAGACGCACCCCTGAAGCCTCCTAATCAAACCCCAAAGACATAGTGTCGGCCCAGGACCGATGAACACCAACACCGGTAACCGTAGGTCCATCCAGAGACCGGCCCACGTAACGCCCAGGCTCATTAATGCCACCCACAAGCCATCCGTTCCCACCTGCAAGCAGTAATGTCACTTCATTAAGTTGACTGTTACCATGTTCTAACGGGCAGATAATTAAAAGACAGTCAATAAAGACACACATGACGATACCATTGATATATAAGGAATATGACTCCAAGAGGAAGGGGATTCAACTTGGAGCTCTCCTACCCACAGCCTTGAGATATCCTCAAGCTCACCACACCTTCGACTGATCGCCCTCACGGCACCCTACTAAGTCCAAGGTAGTATCCAACCTTTGACTTCCCACCTTCTTACTCCTTAGTACCTTTACTGACTTGGGCGTCGGAGTGCCCCCGGCACCCACCACACCGGTGGGCAGTACTCCCGCTCACTCTACATCTTTGTTTTGCAGGATCGCCAGTGCCCCTATATAAAATCTCAATTGTAGACCTGGAGCGAAAATCAGCGTCTACAGTTTGGCGCCCACCGTGGGGCTCGAACCCACGACCACAAGGTTAAGACCCCCAATGGCTTGTCATACCTGGTAGTGTTGACCGGGATGTCTTTGCCAAATCTTCATTTGGGTATTGTCGACTGGGACAGTTCTCCTTAAGCCACGTACATCGCTTCATCATATGAGGTGAATGATAAAGAAGATTGATTTCATTGAAATGACGAGTCTTGTTCCTGATGCAGGTCCAATAGACTGGTCGGATTGAGTCAAAAATTATTGACAGTTTATTAATGCCTTCTGGAGGGAATGAGAATCTTCTTATCGTCGTCTGAAGAAGATAACACTTCTTTCATGTAGTCCGGAAATGATGGCAATCATCCTACATAATCAAACTGTATGGGCCAAATTTGGTCCAAGGGCAATTTCGACATTTTACTTCAGGCCCAATACTAGGCCCCTGCATGGATCCGAGCCCAAGTTACCATCACGGATTCTCACTAAAGGAACCCCCAAGGTTTGATATACATAAAGGCCCAGAGATCCACAAACCTAGGCCCAATAAAATATCACACGCCCAATCCATAATCAAAGGCTCACCCAACGCCAGCCCACGTAACGCCCAAGGTCATAAACACCATTCATGAACCCATCCGTTCCAGCCTACAAACGGGCAAAATGCAGTAATAACTCCTCATGAAGTCGATCTAACAGATGAGCAATCAAATAGCAATAAAGACACATTATTACAACAGGTATATATAGGAAACGAGGCTCCAGGAGGAAGGGGGGATCCAACTTCTAGCTCTCCTACCCATAGCTTTGGGACGTTCTCAAGCTCGCCACTCCTGCCACTTACCGCCCTCACGGCATTCAACGGAATTCAAGGTAGCATCTAACCTTGACCTTCCATCTATTACTACCTATGTTCATTTACTGACTTGGGCGTCGGAGTGCCCCCGGCACCCACCACACCGGTGGGCAGTACTCCTGCTCACTCTATATCTTTGGCTTGGAGAGTACTTGACGCATGGGTCGCTTGGGACGATGCCATATTATGTTGGTGTACTCGAGCGTTGACGCTGCCTACTAATTGAACTAAACGAATGTCAAGTTATCAACTTGAGTCTACAATAGTCATTGGGGAAGTACCCAGTCGACCGAACCAGATAACGGTCGGGATAACGAACTTGACTCTACCAGAGCCATTGGGGGATGTCCCTAGTCGACTGGACTTGACAAACCCAGGAGGATATAAGTCATACGACATGTGTAATCCATGTCTACAACTTTGACTCGACATGAGTTTATGGGGGATGTCCCCTACTAGAGCCATTGGGGAAGTAAACAATCGATTGGACCAAATGAAGGTCAGTATAACAGTCATACGACATGTGCCTTCCATGTCTACATGTTGACTCGAAATGAGTCAATGGGGGATGTCCCCGGTCGACTGGACTTGATGAGTCCATGAAGATATAAGTCATACGACAGGTGTAATCCATGTCTACAACTTTGACTCGACATGAGTTTATGGGGGATGTCCCCGGTCGACTGGACTTGATGAGTCCATGAAGATATAAGTCATACGACATGTGTAATCCATGTCTACAACTTTGACTCGACATGAGTCCATGGGGGATGTCCCCGGTCGACTGGACTTGATGAAGGTTCAGGATATAAGTCATAGACATGTGTAGTCCATGTGTATAACTTCACTCGACGTGAGTCCATGGGGGATGTCCCCGGTCGACTGGACTTGATGAGTCCATGAAGATATAAGTCATACGACATGTGTAATCCATGTCTACAACTTTGACTCGACATGAGTCCATGGGGGATGTCCTCGGTCGACTGGACTTGATGAGTCCATGAAGATATAAGTCATACGACATGTGTAATCCATGTCTACAACTTTGACTCGACATGAGTCCATGGGGGATGTCCCCGGTCGACTGGACTTGATGAAGGTTCAGGATATAAGTCATAGACATGTGTAGTCCATGTGTATAACTTCCCTCGACGTGAGTCCATGGGGGATGTACCCGGTCGACTGAACCAGATGAAGGTTCAGGATCATCCCTCCATCCTACGAGTCAATGAGTTAGGGGAGTCTTTAATGTCATTTGGACGAGATGAGGGTCTATGAAAGTCTTCACTCTACAGACCTGTCAAAGGTAAATTGGAGTTTTCCTTCCATATTCCACAAGACCTGACATAGATCAACATGGGTATAGTTCCTCACTTTGACAAAGGTCAGTGTGGGTTTATGGTTGAATGAAGGCTACAATTGGTAGTAATCCATGAGACGACAATCTATCCAGTCATATGGAGAATTTGATAATTTTCCAATGTCATGTCGAATGGGATCTTAAGTTAGCATCAGGCCTCATGTGTGTAATGTGACTCATATTTCATGCTGAGGGTAGTGTCCAGTGGGATACTCATTTGTTGTATTTTTATCTAGAAGATCTTCATTTTGCCGAGACTACATCATTGTCGTATCGAGTGAGACACTCACTTGTTGTATCTTCATCTATAGAATTCTCCTTTAGCTGACACTACATCATTGTAGTGTCGAACAGGGTAATACCTTCAATACGTGTAATCATGCAACGTTGATTGGAATCTTTAGTAGATCAACTTATCTATTTGTCGTGTCAAGTGAAATTAGGGATGAAATTTGTGGGGTGATAAGAGGTAAAAACCAATCAATGTGGGATAAGGAGAAGGTTCTCTCTCCATCATGCAAGAAGACGCATAACACATGATGCTAGAGTCCAGTCTCACCTAAGATGCCTCACCCATTCTCAACGTCCTGGTAGCCACTTGAGAATAACAGGAGTTGCGTCGAGTCAACTAGTTAAGCAATTTCAGAGATCAAATTCTCATGTTGGTCTTATTTATTGACCTTATTAGCAGGACTTAGTAGTCGAAGAATGCAGAACCAACATATGTTCAAATGGCAGGCACTCGAAGAATGCATAGCAATCAGTGGGCGAGTAGGGGCATATCCAAAATCTATCACGAGCTGATCCGACGAACAAGAAACTCGATTCGAACGCATACAATCAAGATGAAGAATGAACAAAACCAGAAACTGAAATCCCAACGATTGAAGAAGTGAGCCCTGAAGCAGACGAATCAGAGGCGAGCCTCAACAAGCCCAACCAAGCACTAGTCTCACCCAGAATAACAGATTAAGAAGACGGCTCCGAGCGACCTACCAACAGAGCAGGGTAACTCCACCAAACCAAGGGCGAACTACGTCTAAAGAAATGAAGGTAGGGGCAGCAATCCAGGACTAAGTCAAGTTTTTAAAAAAAAACAAAACAAGCCTCAAATGGCCACAGATAGTAGGCTTAAAGGGCAACGGCGGGAGGTACGTCAGGATGACCGAGTGGTCTAAAGCGCAGACTCAAGTTCTGGTCTTCGAAAGGGCGTAGGTTCAAAGGGCCTCAGTAGAGAGTTGACACCAGTAGTTTTTTTTATTCTTGTGGCTAATTGATTGTAAAAGAAGATATGATATTTGACCTTTAACTCTCACGCGCAGAGCCAAATTGAGTCCACCAGCTACTCGAGAAAATGCCACAGAGGCGTTCTGAATACTGCTTTAGAAAACACGAGCCTTGAAGACTCCATGAAGCAGCCACGGTCACCACCTTATCGGCCAAAATAATTCGTGCAAAACCCGTCTTATTCATTCTGCCCAACGCCGTTGTTGGTTACAATGGTAGGACGAGAAAAATGAACCATGATGCCACTGGAACTAATAACCAGGCTGCTTATGAAGAAAGTGTTGCTGCCAAAGATAAGTGGTTCGAGTCAACAGCTGCCATTCACCACTCTTGCGATTCCAGCCTTTACTGGCACTCGACTGCTCTTGAGAACCCTAGGGGCAGAGGCGTCTCGGCTTAAAGTCACACACAGCTTCATAGTCATGGCACCGTTGGCGACCACGTCGACAAATTGGAGGATCGTGATGGAGGTTCTGTTCGTAGCGTAAAGTTATATGTGTGCATTGCTTATTCTTCGTGCTGTTGCTCACTATCTTTCACTTGATTTTATGGGTCTCCAACGAGCCAAGAATCACCTTCAAAAGTGTTCTGTTCGAGAATTTTGAAGTACTAGTGGGGAATGATGAATTCTGGGTTGCAACAGACATGTTGTCCACGGTGATATCATATCGAACTACGAAAGTTATCCACGCATTGGAGGGATCGAGCAATTCGGTCGACTAAGAGAGTGAACATGTCGTTTGGTTCAACTCATGACAGTTTTACATATGTTCAGTGTTATAGATTATATTCAGTTTTACTCATTGAATAATGTCCACTGGAGAAGATGTCAAACCTTCAGTGCCCTAATGAGCAGACGACATGTTACCAATGTCGTTTGGAGGAGATGTCTATGTCGTCTGAGGGGGATGATAAATCATACACATCATCTGGAAGAAAAACAATGTTCTTCGTCGTTTGATGAATATGTTGATCTTAGAAAGTAGTGTGGAGTTGAAAACGACTACCCTATTATGTTCTTTGAGGGAGATAACAATCAACCGAGGTAGTATGAAGTTATTGGCAATCCATTTTAATATCTATGTAATTATGCTATGTTTTATCTAAAGGCACCTCAATCAAACTAAGTCTTCTTCCATCTCACGTTGGATGGGATCTTAAGCGGGTGTCGAAGCTCATTATGTGAGGTGTCGAGAAGAATCGTTAGCCAGCGACAAGCTACATAAAGTAATCAATTGGGACAGAGCACCCCTAACAATTTATATACCAGACATTGTGAATATCGACTGAGCCATTCATAATCATTACCTAGTTGTAAAGTTTTGTGTCGACTTGGACGTTCACAGCATACTATAAATTGTAATACCAATCATGACATTTATTACAAGTCCCAATGCTTTCTAATGTCGACTAGGAGACCCATAATAACTATCAAGCTATATAATGTAGTATTGACTGGGACATCCATACTAGTCCCAAACTATGACACCTATTATAAGTCTCATGCCTTTCTAATGTCGATCATGACTTTATTAAAAAAAAATACAAGCCATACCTGGTAGTGTTGACCGGGATGTCTTTGCCAAATCTTCATTTGGGTATTGTCGACTGGGACAGTTCTCCTTAAGCCACGTACATCGCTTCATCATATGAGGTGAATGATAAAGAAGATTGATTTCATTGAAATGACGAGTCTTGTTCCTGATGCAGGTCCAATAGACTGGTCGGATTGAGTCAAAAATTATTGACAGTTTATTAATGCCTTCTGGAGGGAATGAGAATCTTCTTATCGTCGTCTGAAGAAGATAACACTTCTTTCATGTAGTCCGGAAATGATGGCAATCATCCTACATAGTTTATTGGTTGATTGGAGTATGGCTGGGGATTACGAGGATATTATCTGGTCGACTGGTCGAAGTGTATAGAATGAACCAAATGTTGGTTCACTGGTAGTCTGGCACTGGGTAGGCTAGAGAGAATCACTCTTTCCAACTCTTGTTTTCCCACACGCATGGAGGAGGTAACTTGTTGTGATCGGTCGGCTGGAGAATCGTTATGGCTTTTCTGGTGATTGTGTGGATGAATTTCCATTTGCCATATTCTTGAATGCTCCTAATGGATTGGATCAAATGGTAGGATTGTTGGAGTGAGCGAGTGACCCGTAGGGAGGTTGAAGGTATGTGCTCTGGTGTTTGTAATCATTTTTGGATGATGTCTAATTAAGTGATCATGAAATCTAGTGTTCGCTCGTTGCGTGACGCCATACGGATGTGGGCGTTTGGAATGATTGTAGATGGAGAAATCCTTGCATGCCACGAATCGCTAGGGCCCCACGGTGGGCGCCAAACTGTAGACGCTGGTTTTCGCCCGAGGTCCACAATTGAGATTTCGTAAAAGGGGCACTGGCGATCCTGCAAAACAAAGATATAGAGTGAGCAGGAGTACTGCCCACCGGTGTTTGGAATGATTGTAGATGGAGAAATCCTTGCATGCCACGAATCGCTAGGGCCCCACGGTGGGCGCCAAACTGTAGACGCTGGTTTTCGCCCGAGGTCCACAATTGAGATTTCGTAAAAGGGGCACTGGCGATCCTGCAAAACAAAGATATAGAGTGAGCAGGAGTACTGCCCACCGGTGTGGTGGGTGCCGGGGGCACTCCGACGCCCAAGTCAGTAAATGAACATAGGTAGTAATAGATGGAAGGTCAAGGTTAGATGCTACCTTGAATTCCGTTGAATGCCGTGAGGGCGGTAAGTGGCAGGAGTGGCGAGCTTGAGAACGTCCCAAAGCTATGGGTAGGAGAGCTAGAAGTTGGATCCCCCCTTCCTCCTGGAGCCTCGTTTCCTATATATACCTGTTGTAATAATGTGTCTTTATTGCTATTTGATTGCTCATCTGTTAGATCGACTTCATGAGGAGTTATTACTGCATTTTGCCCGTTTGTAGGCTGGAACGGATGGGTTCATGAATGGTGTTTATGACCTTGGGCGTTACGTGGGCTGGCGTTGGGTGAGCCTTTGATTATGGATTGGGCGTGTGATATTTTATTGGGCCTAGGTTTGTGGATCTCTGGGCCTTTATGTATATCAAACCTTGAGGGTTCCTTTAGTGAGAATCCGTGATGGTAACTTGGGCTCGGATCCATGCAGGGGCCTAGTATTGGGCCCGAAGTAAAATGTCGAAATTGCCCTTGGACCAAATTTGGCCCATACAGTTTGTCCCCTACTCTCTAAGTCAAGGAGTCCTTGGCTTGGAGAGTACTTGACGCATGGGTCGCTTGGGACGATGCCATATTATGTTGGTGTACTCGAGCGTTGACGCTGCCTACTAATTGAACTAAACGAATGTCAAGTTATCAACTTGAGTCTACAATAGTCATTGGGGAAGTACCCAGTCGACCGAACCAGATAACGGTCGGGATAACGAACTTGACTCTACCAGAGCCATTGGGGGATGTCCCTAGTCGAATGGACTTGACAAACCCAGGAGGATATAAGTCATACGACATGTGTAATCCATGTCTCCAACTTTGACTCGACATGAGTTTATGGGGGATGTCCCCTACTAGAGCCATTGGGGAAGTAAACAATCGATTGGACCAAATGAAGGTCAGTATAACAGTCATACGACATGTGCCTTCCATGTCTACATGTTGACTCGAAATGAGTCAATGAGGGATGTCCCCGGTCGACTGGACTTGATGAGTCCATGAAGATATAAGTCATACGACATGTGTAGAATGAGGAATGAAGACCCCCAATGGCTTTGTCAGGTCTTGTAGAATGAGGAATGAGAACCCTCATGAACCTTCATCAGGTTCATTCGACCGTAGTCTCATGGTCTTCAGACGACATGGTCTCAGACTACAAGTCCTGTAGTATGAGGAATTATACCCTCATAGACCTTTGACAGGTCCTGTAGAATGAGGAATGAGAACCCTCATGGACCTTCATCAGGTTCATTCGACCACAGTCTCATGGTCTTCAGACGACATGGTCTCAGACTACAAGTCCTGTAGTATGAGGAATTATACCCTCATAGACCTTTGTCAGGTCCTGTAGAATGAGGAATGAGAACCCTCATGGACCTTCATCAGGTTCATTCGACCGTAGACTCATGGTCTTCAGACGACATGGTCTCAGACTACAAGTCCTGTAGTATGAGGAATTATACCCTCATAGACCCTTGTCAGGTCTTGTAGAATGAGGAATGAGAACCCTCATTGACCTTCTTCAGGTCTAGTAGGGTGAGAAATAATAACTTTCTTGGACTTTTATCAAGTCCATTCGACAGGTCCACACGACAGTAGTCACATGGACCCTCATCAATAGAATGTGTGATGACCTTCATCAGGTTTAGTAGTATGATAAGGAGAAAGTCTTGGACCTTCGTCAGGTCTGTAGAGTGAAGACTTTCATAGACCTTCATTTGGTCCAAAAGACATTGAAGACTCTCATGGTTCTTCGACCCGTAGTATGAGGATTATCCTGACCTTCATCTGGTTCAGTCGACCTGGGACATCCCCCACGGACTCATGTCGAGTCAAATAAACTCCTGAACCCTCATATGGTTCAGTCGACCGGGGACATCCCCCACGGACTCATGTCGAGTCAAATAAACTCATGAACCCTCATATGGTTCAGTCGACCGGGGACATCCCCCACGGACTCATATAGAGTCAAGTTGTAGACATACACATGTCGTATGACTTATATCCTGAACCTCATCTGGTTTAGTCGACCGGGGACATCCCCCATGGACTCATGTAGAGTCAAGTTGTAGACATACACATGTCGTATGACTTACACCCTGAACCTCATCTGGTTCAGTCGATCGGGGACATCCCACATGGACTCGTGTCGAGTCAAATAAACTTCTGAACCCTCATATGGTTCAGTCGACCGGGGACATCCCCCATGGACTCATGTAGAGTCAAGTTGTAGACATACACATGTCGTATGACTTATATCCTGAACCTCATCTGGTTCAGTAGACCGGGGACATTCCCAGGTGACTCTTGTCGAGTCAAATGAAGACATGGACTTCCTTCAGTTCATAGACTTATCGAATGAAATAACTCATGAACCCTCATCTGGTTTAGTCGACCAGGGACATCCTCCATGGACCCATGTAGAGTCAAGTTGTAGACATACACATGTCGTATGACTTACACCCTGAACCTCATCTAGTTCAGTCGACCGGGGACATCCCACATGGACTCGTGTCGAGTCAAATAAACTTCTGAACCCTCATATGGTTCAGTCGACCGGGGACATCCCCCATGGACTCATGTAGAGTCAAGTTGTAGACATACACATGTCGTATGACTTATATCCTAAACCTCATCTGGTTCAGTAGACCGGGGACATTCCCAGATGACTCTTGTCGAGTCAAATGAAGATATGGACTTCCTTCAGTTCATAGACTTATCGAATGAAATAACTCATGAACCCTCATCTGGTTCAGTCGACCGGGGACATCCCCCACGGACTCATATCGAGTCAAGTTGTAGACATGGAATACACATGTCGTACGACTTATATCCTGACCTTCATCTGATTCAATCGATTGGGTATTTCCCCAATGGCTCTTGAAGAGTAAAGCTCATAACTTGATATTCGTTTGGCAGCATCAACGCTCGAGTACACCTACATACTATGGCCTCAAGCGACACACGCGTCAAGTACTCTCCAAGTCAAGGACTACTTGACTTAGAGAGTAGGGGACAAATTGTACGGGCCAAATTTGGGCCCAAGGGTAAAATCGACATTTTACCTCGAGACCGACCAATATCAGACCAAGAAGCCTCACGGGCCCAAGCTCATTGTCATCAAGAGGGCCAACGGACGCAATAGATACCAAATCAAGAAACGTCCAGACTCATAAATATCTCACATAACTCGACAGTTTCCAACATCCAACGAACGAGTAATTAAAGGTAATAAATACACACGTTTCCCGAGAGTGTGTATATAAGAGAAGAAAGTCTACGAGAAGGAGGCTGGACAATCCATAGCCGGACAATCGATAGCTCGATCATATTCAACTTCTAACAACTCTCAGCTTAGTCATATTCTCTCCAGAGCTCTCAGAACCTCCGACCCACTGCCCTCACGGTAGTCAACAGAATTCAAGGTACGTCAAGCCTCGCTCTTCCATTATTTACAGCTCGTCTTCATCACTGACTTGAGCGTCGGAGTGCCCCCGGCACCCACCACACCGGTGGGTAGTCTACTCCCGCTCACTCTACCTTTGTTTTGCAGGATCGCTAGCGCCCCCAACTACAAATTCTCGATTGTGGACCTCGGGCGAAATCCAGCGTCCACAACCGCAGAATCGAACCACATAACTGAATTACATAACCGGCAAAATTTATTAATTAATCAAGATAATATTTAAATTAATATTTATTATTTTATACTTTAATTAATAAAAAAATAATTTATCAAGGTATTGTTAATTTTTTTTCCAAAAATATTTAACTTAATATTGTGTATTGGATTATATGAATATTATCTAATTACTAAATTATGAATTATCATTGTTCTATATATTTGTTTAACTAAAACAAGTTCATTAATGTTTAACACTCGTATCATATTTTATAAAAGGGCTCATAATTTAGTCATTGATATATTAACGAGATTATTAATTAATATATCAATAAAATAAATTATGTATATAATAAAATAAATTTTGTCAAATCCTTATTTGTATTGTGGTTCCGGTTTCGGAACCGAACCAAACCAAACCGTACATCATAGTTCGGTTCTGGTTTTTCCTTCAACATGAATCATAACTGCTTGTTCGATTCCGATTTTATTGTTAGTATGTTGTAGAGAATTTGAGGATAATTGACGAAATCTATGAGATTATGAGGAATTCTCAACAAGTGGTTGTTTCTCATGTGCTCAGAGAGTGTAATAGAGTTTTGGCAAATTTAATTGTTCATGTTGATGGAAACTGAAATATAATAGAAAATAATCAAAACAATAAAAATCATTCATATTTAACAAAACAAATAGAAACGCAAAGCAGGACGTCAACTATTTTTTTTTTTTTTTGGAAAAGTTGAAAATCTTATCGTCAAATCATCCGATCTGAGCTTAAACAGAATATATAAAATTTACAGCTACCGCAAGTTTTTATAAAAAAAAATATACATCATAAACTCGAACCCAATACCTGACAACTAAGTTCTAAGTCATTTGCTACCAAATCACATCCCTTAGAGGCAGACACTAGTTAAATATAAATAGAAACATACTCAATTTTGTGAATCAAAATTCACATAAGTTATTAATTAATGAAACGAGGTGGGAACAATGTTGAGAAACAGGTCAATCCACAATCTGCGTGAGTTTGGTGCGAGTTAATTTCCCAATCCATTGGGTTGTTTTTTGTCAACCCGAGCGGATTGCGGGTTAATACGAATTGAAAAATTTTCAACTTGAACCACTTTATTGCAAGTATAAATGATATTTTTTTTATGAAGTTGCGTTATTTGGTGGTGGAAACTGACTGTATTCAGATTGTGAATTTGATTTATAACAGGAATGACATGTTGACAGAAACTTTATGGATCATTGAAGATATTATTAGAAAGCTAGCTATGTTAGATAGATATTTTGTTTGCTATGCTTCTCGTTTTTGCAACTTTATTGCTCACGTTCTTGTGAAATTAACAATTAGCGTTTGTGACTATGTTATCTGGAAACTTCCCTTCAAACATTAGTTGTATTTTCACTTCGTTAAAATAATGATAATAGTTTCTCTTTAAAAATAAATGATATTTTTTTTTAATAATTATGACTTTCTAAAATTTTAATAGGATAACCGAAAAAATCTAACATAAACTCTATCACACACACTAACTCTATAATAAAACATAAAATTAAATCTCTAGTTTCCTCTCCATTCTCACAGCCATTCTCGGTCGTAGCCACCATTGCACAGACCACCTAATTTATTCGGAGGAAAACTTTTCATTTCCCAAAACGGTGCCGTTGAAATTTGGTCTTATTAACTTGTAAAATTAACACGATAGAGCATCGTTAGAGCATTATTGCAAACGTTTCGACACTCTATTAAATACCTAATTTAATATTAGCGTTCACAAAATTATAATCCCACAATATAAATTTATTTTTTGACATTAACTTTTACTTTATGTTTTGTTCAATAATTTATAAGATAATTTATATCATTCTATAATAATATCTACCCAATGCACATCAACAGTACAAACGGCACTCCACATTGCCGTTTATCAAGGCAAACAGACAAAACCAAAATTCAAATCAAAACCCTAAAATAAAAAAATAAAAAACAAAAACCCTAATATTCAATCGCCGCCGGATCCGTCAACTATTCGTCGAGTCCATCACCGGTGATTCGACGCACGCCTGCAAGTGTTTCTCCGTGCGCCACAACGAGCCTGCCGTTCGCCGGCTGATTCATCAACCTGCAAGTATGTTTACTCTGTGTGTGGTGATATATCGTATTTTCAATTTAGAACTTTACCAAGTAGTTCATTTTCATTCACTGAATCATTTCCATTCACATTGTTCTTTTTTTCTACTGTTTTGTTGCTACGTATTTGTTTTATTTTTTATTTTTGCTCTTTATTCCGAGTTGTTCACGCATTACATATCTAAACTAGGTTTTTAGTGTTATTTGAGATGTGATTTTGTTGATAAGAGGGTTTTGAATTTGCATTTCATCGATTTGGTTTGTTCTTCTTAAAAAATATTTATTTTTTGCTATATTTTCGATTTGGAAAATTTACTTCGTTTTCCGAAAAAAGCAAAGAGTAAAGAGCCGAGAAAAAGGCAACGATTCAAAAACTTAATCAAAATGGTTCATAGTTTTTTGTTTTTGTTTTTATTTTGTAAATTTGTTTTTAAAGATAATATTGTAAAATCATAGCTGAGGCGTAGCGGGTATTTTCTATTTTTTAATATTCTAAATGCAGTGTTATATTCTATCTTCTATTAATGGTTTGAAGGGCTGTGTTTTTTCAGGCTCATTCCTCTGAAAACGGCAAAGTTTATTGTTTTTCATAGGGTGACTGGGTGAGACAGTCTTCTGGTCTCTTTATATTGGTTGCTTAATTAGAGGTTGTAACCAAAAACCAGAAATTGGCTCTACAAATGGAAAGCGAAGGAAGCATAATGAGCGACAACGAAGACAAATGGAAAGCTGAAGAAGCAATTGGTGGCAACAAAGCAGCAATTGAAGCTCTTAGAGAGCTCATTACTTTCCCGCTTCTTTACTCTTCACAAGCCCAAAAGCTCGGTCTCAAGGTAAGCTCCAATTTCCAATCTTTCATTTTATTGATTCGATTGCTTCTAATAATAATAATAATTATATTTCCCCCCCTCAGTGGCCTCGAGGTCTTCTCTTGTACGGTCCACCGGGCACTGGAAAGGTATGTTTTCCATTGTCATCAAACAGACAATGTTTTTACCTTTTAATATTAAATTGAATTTCAAAGAAATTGATTTATGGTGTTATTTTAGTAATTTAGTTTTCTTGCAATGCTAGACAAGTTTGGTGCGTGCAGTTGTTCGGGAATGCAATGCACATTTAACCGTTATCAGGTTCTGCATTCTTACTCGTTTATTGTCACCGCTTTGGTTATTTCAGTGAAATTTTAGGATGATAGGATAATGAAAGTGTCACAATCTTTTGTTATAGTGTTAGCATTTTAGACTTTATATCTGCTGTATTAGATTTAGCTATATGTGCTAGTTTTGACTTATTGTGATTTCTGTAGTCCACATTCTGTTCACAAATCTCATGTTGGGGAAAGTGAGAAAGTTTTGCGGGAGGCTTTTTCAAAGGCATCATCGCATGCATTATTGGGCAAACCATCGGTTATCTTTATTGATGAAATTGATGCACTCTGTCCTCGTCGTGATCATAGGTACTATAGACTTAGATGATATCCAAGTCTTTCTTGCTTTTCTTGTATGTCTATGGTGACTTTTCAATTTTCCTTTCCTTGGACTTCAGCAAAGTCTGCAAGCATGATTTGATGGGAATCATGATGTAAAAATCTGTATTGCACTCTTGATATCATGTTTTTTTAATTTACACTTCAAATGCAGACGAGAACAAGACGTTCGCATAGGTTCTCAGCTCTTCACACTAATGGACTCCAACAAGCTGTCAACAACATCCATTCCACATGTTGTTGTGGTTGCATCAACAAACAGGTTATTTATATATTTCTGGTGGCTTTATTTCCATAGCTTTAGTAAAGTCTAATTCACCATTTATATTTGTTCACTTATGTTGGATTTTTTTAATTCGCAGTTTTTAGAATTTAGATACTTCGTTTGAATTATATGTTATGTTTTTGTTATTTTATTTATTTAATTTTTAACACAGAGTAGATGCAATTGACCCTGCACTTCGAAGGTCGGGACGCTTTGATGCTGAAATCGAAGTCACTATACCTACTGAAGAGGAACGATTTGAAATACTCAAGGTTAGGATCTTTCAAATTTTATTATCCATCTCTCTGCTCTGATTCAGTAACTTCAACCTGTCACGAGACTTACTGTCAACTCTGTAATGCCATGATGTTATTTGTGCCAATATATTCAGCTCTACATGAAGAAGGTTCCTATGGATGTTAATGTTGACTTAAAAGCTGTAGCTACATGTTGCAATGGCTATGTTGGGGCTGATTTAGAAGCTTTATGTCGTGAGGCTACTATGTCTGCTGTTAAAAGGTCCTCTGATGCAAATGGATGTGCTGGTGGGCTTAGTGTAACAATGGAAGATTGGAAGCAGGCAAGATCTATGGTTGCTCCCAGCATTACAAGAGGTGTTACCGTGGAAATTCCGAAGGTGACTTGGGAAGATATTGGAGGTCTAAGAGATTTGAAGGTATGTATGTTGATACATCCATTTTATGCTAAAAATTGCCAATATTCTGCCTATATTAAAAATAAGCTTTTTTTAATTATGGACAGAAAAAGCTCCAACAAGTTGTTGAGTGGCCTATTAAACATTCTACTGCATTTTTGAGGTTGGGAATTTCACCTGTACGCGGAGTTCTTCTGCATGGACCTCCAGGGTGCTCAAAAACCACCCTTGCTAAAGCTGCTGCTCATGCTGCCCAAGCTTCATTCTTTTCCTTGAGGTTTGATATTCTTTGATATGTTTCAGTAAGGAATCAATTTACCCTCTATGAAAATATGACAATATGAGTGCTACTGTAAAGTTTATACAATTATATGGAAGAAAATTGGAAAATTGGAATTTCACCTCTATGAATCAATTTATCATTTTGTATTTATTTTTCAAAGTCAGAGTAGTACTGAAAGCAGAAATGTACCTAATGGGAAGTCTTGGAGTTAGGCTGGATTGAGTCCCTCAGTTCCTCTCCTCTCTCACCCTCTCTTTTTCTCCCGACAAGAAGCAGTTCGTTTAAATGCATGTGTAATATTATAACACGTAGGGAAGAAACTATATCGCAGGGAAATATCAACCAAAATAGACTTGGAGTAATTACTTCAACCCTACCCATTATGTTATTTTCTCTTTATTTCATCAAAAGAGCCATCAAATTATTTGATGCCTGTTATCCTAGAATAAATGAAAGATATCTTTGTTGTAAATTTTCTCTCTTCTCTGCCTACATGGCCACCTTAATTTGTTGAAGGGAAAAAAATTGTTGAAGGGAAAAAGTGCCACTTCTATGTCCAAGTTATCTTTCCCATGTTTTAGTTTGTTTATGTATCCTGTGTAAGCTTTGATTACAATTAGTAGTTCTACCATTTTATGCTCTAAAATGATGAAATATGATAGTGGTGCAGAACTGTATTCTATGTATGTTGGAGAGAGTGAATCTTTGTTGCGAAATACATTTCAAAGAGCCCGCCTTGCAGCACCAAGCATAATATTTTTTGATGAGGCTGATGTCCTTGCTGCCAAAAGGTCAGTGTGTGGCATTGTTAAGAAAAATTATTCGTACTTCCCATCAAGGCTACATATGAGTATTCCTGTGATTTCTTTTTATGGAGGCATGGATTTTGAGAGTATAAATAAATTTATTAAATGTGAGAATAGTCTTCAATTTTCATGTTGAGCAACTCCTGTATCTTATTAAAGGTGTCTTATGATGTATTTTATTATAGACAGACACAAGTTATGAGGGTAAATATGTTTTCTTATGAATTATCATTTGGAGCCCTAAAACCTTCCTTAATATGATTTATTATAAGCCCTTGTTTGAATGTCTTGAGTTTGCATGTCGTGCATGAAAATATGCTCTTAGGCAGATAATTGGCACCTGTATTCATGTTTTCATGGTCAAGGTGTAATTTTTTTTTCCGTCAATGACAGAGGTGGGAGTTCAAGTACAAACATTACAGTTGGAGAGAGGCTTCTTTCTACTTTGCTGACAGAAATGGACGGTCTAGAACAGGCTAAAGTAATCATTTATACTGTGTGTTTTGTTTTCCAGTTATTTTGAAACCATGTGACATTTGTGATAGTCTAATCTTTTCTGCAATTTGATTTTATACTCACCTTTTGACAATATTTTCAGGGAATTCTTGTTTTGGCTGCAACAAATCGTCCTCATGCAATTGATGCTGCTCTTATGCGGCCTGGTCGTTTTGATCTGGTAAGGTGTTTCATATTGAGCTATTTTCCATAGCCTGTAGTCATAATTTCATGAGCTGGAGAAGTAATGTTAACTTTGTCGGTTTCTTTGAAATCCTAGGTACTTTACGTGCCACCACCTGATTTAGAAGCTCGACGTGAGATACTTCATGTGCATACACGTAACATGAAAGTCGGAGCTGATGTTGACCTTAAAAGCATAGCAGTAGAAACTGAACTCTTTACAGGGGCGGAACTGGAGGGCCTATGTCTGGAAGCTGGAATTGTAGCTCTGAGAGAAGACATATGTGCCACTTTTGTTTGTAATCGCCATTTCCAGACTGTGAAGAACTCTCTAAAACCGGCATTAACAAAAGAGGAAATTGATTCGTATTCCTCGTTTATGAAGAGCCAGTCTCTGAAATCTTCTGGCAAGTTAGAGTCCAGAACCAGTTGTGACAGTAAGAGTAAAAAGAACTCATTGATTCCATTTTTCTCAGTTACTACATGTGTTGTGAGCATTGCATTACTTGCTGCTGCAAACTACTTTTCCATGTACACAAATGACACTCCAAATGAATTAGTCGTTACCTAAAAGAACCGCTGAAACGATATGATAATTTATCAAGTTGTTGGCTGTTTTTGAGAATATATTGCAATGATTTGGTGAAAAGCTCTTTCCTTTTGTCAACTTCATTTGTCACTGGTTGTTAGATTCAATGGTTCCACAGTATGTTGTGATTTGCATTAAGCAAGCAACAACGGAGTCAAATAATCCATATAGCGAAGCCAATATCACCACTAAGGTGATTCTTTATTCTTCAATTTTGCTGCCAATGTCTCATTTTCGTGCTTCGCTTTTGATAGCTTTAATTGCTTTAATGTATCTGTTACTTGCTCTCCAACTGTTACTGGATCTGCAGTTTTTCTTTTTCTTTTTTTACGTTCATTGGGTTAGTGAATCGAGCAATGGCTTGGTTTTGATAATTTTGTATATTTTTTTGTAGATTTGTTTAATGATATGAGTAATATTGATTTTTATTTTTTTGCTTGATTTACACTACATTTGTGAATGGATTTGATATATATCTTGAGCAATGTTTGCAATTCTTATTACTGGGGTCTCATTTATATTTGTACTTTTTTGTATGTTTTATATTTGGGTCTGATTTCTTGTTTGTATTTGGTTATCCTGATGTGGGTTGCAATTGAAAGTTTATTTGAAGGATTTACTTAGCTTGTTTGCTTTAATCTGATGTCTCAATGTGTAATCAATTTATTGTTATTTTCAATGTTTTCATGACCGTTGATGTAAAAGGTTGAATGAGTCACTGATTCGACCTATTGTATTGTGTTTGAAAAACCGGTAAAATCGATTTACGTAATAAATAATTTTATTTAGTTTAAAATTAAAAAATTAAAAAATTAAAAAATTAAAAAAATTAAAAATTGGACCGGTCCGGTCTCTTTATTATCGATTTTTTGACTGGATTAGACTCATGATCGATTTCTGATTCAATCCGGTAAAGAGAACAAGAAAAAAATAATAATGGAAGTAAAAGGTGGTTATAAATATAAAAAGATGTGTAGAACTTAAGGCAGAAGCCTAAACACAAAGTATATTAAGATGATGACAAATTTAGTATTTGCTTGTTACATAAATCGATTTTCAAAAAAATATGATTTTCAAAAACTATTCCAACTAACTTTTAATACTTGATATAAAAAAAATGATTATTTGAGAAATAATCACCTCAAAACACATTTTGGGTGCTAAATTGTCAAATAAGTGATTATTTGACAATTTAAAACAACCTTAACCTTAAACATGTTCTTAGACTGGTATAGTTTCCTCAGTTTAATGACATCTGTGATTTTTTGGACAAAATTAAGAATTAAGTATAGTTAAGACATAGCTTAACAGGACAAAACATAAATCAACAGAACTCCCTTTACTATAGAAATTTCATAACCGATAAGAAAATAAGTTCACGTCTTAAGAATATACTAATATTGTCCAATTAATCCACCTTAGGCTTAATCTAGAGCTGGTGAATCACTAAACCTTACCCGAAGAGAAATATAATTGAACGGAGTAACAACCAACATAACAACAACAAAAAAAAATACAAAATCCTATCATAAAACTAACACCGAATAAACACTAAAAAATACATAGAAGGGAAAAAAAAATTACAATGCAACAAAGTTCTACTACTCTAGCTCCACAGAGGGATTCAAAATCAAAATAGACCTTATATATAGCTCTCGTCTAGACATCCGAAGAATCTCGTTCTGTGGGCGTGTGTCCGTGCCCGAAATTTATTTATGTTCGTTTTTGAGTTTTCGGACTCCGATTTAGTCCCGGTTTTTTCCTATACACTCGTAATGAAATATAGTATTTCATTAAATTATTTAAAATTACACACATGCTTGATATCCACGGGTTAGACTCACTTTCGCTGCGCAGGGCACCGATCCGACCATAGGGGTCTCACATCCGCCCTACCAGTTGGAGCTTAATATTTTTAACATGTGCAAACAACTATATAATGAGGAAAGTGAAAACGAGAGCATAAAACTAATTGAACCAGTTTTGGGGGAACATATTATGGGGAGTTTATCCGATCTCATGTAAATTTGTACCGCTAATTTTCTTGAATCATGTACGTAATTAGATTCGGATATTGCTAATGATTTTTTACTTGCATTCACTTCAAGGAATGACTTAGAACCAATTGGTCGTGACTCTTGATTTTTCATCAGTAGCTCATTATTTTGTTCAGTAATTAGGATATAAGATATCAAATCTGAGTATTTTCTGAAGCGATACTCCCAATATTGTTGTTGCAGAATCATATTTGATGCATGAAAGATAGGGAGTGTTCTTTCAAGCATGTATTTTTCAGTGATATTTTCACCACACAATTTTAGTTATGAGGTGATGCGAAATATCTCAAAGTTGTAGTCAGAAACCTTTGGGAAGTCATGCAACCTCATATTCGTCCACTCATATTTTCGCTCTAGCGAGTAAAATATCCATTTGATGGTCATATCTCTCTTTCAAGTTATTCCATAGGATTAGTGGATCTTCTACTGTCAATTATTGAGCTTTCAGGCTTCCATGCAGATGATGGCGAAGGAAAATCATAGCCTTTGACTTATCCTGCAGGTACATTTGTTTTTCATAGCTTATGGTGCCTTCCAGGCCCATAACTTGTGGGTGCATTTTGACATCCAACCCATGAGAGATAGTTTCTTTTAGAAACTTAAAGTGCGAGAATTTGTAAGTTTATAAGACTTGACATTTTCAAGGTTCCTTGTAAATATAAAAAGAAATATAAGTGTCTTAATAATAAATATATTATACAAAAGTAATTACGATGTAAAAGGAATATCATGCATATATTTAGAACTTCAAGTTTATAAATATTATATTGTAGATTCAGAACTTTATGTTTTATGATAGATTTAAAACTGCATATTTTAATCTAAAGTCTAATTGATTGAGGTTAGAAACTTCAGGTTTATTTAATTGTAGTGTAATTATAGAATTTCGGGTTCTATAATTATTTTGTAGATTTAAAACTGCAGGTTCTAATCTAATAATTAATTAATGAGTTTAGAACTTCGGATTCTAATTTACCTCTTATAGTTAATTATAATTATAAAAGAAACTAAAATAAAATTATAAAATTAAAAACAAATTTTTATTTTTTGATGTGAATGATCCAAATTAATGACAACCACATAACATATTCATAAAAATAATTAAGATGTTAAACTAATAACATAATAAATAAAAGAATAATATAATGAATTAGAACTGGAAGTTCTAATTTTAAGTTGGCTTGGTTGTACCATGATTGCAATGAAAAGCCTTATATCTTTTTGAGGTTAAGGGTTCGAGTCGCAACCAGGGCTTATATGTCATTCAATGTTTCCTGACACTTCCCGGAACTAGAGTGAGAGTCGGACATATGAGTCCCTAATCGCCATGTCCACATGGATAAGGCATCATGCGTGGATAAAATCGTGTAGGATTAGGAGAGCAAGACCCCAGGCGTAGCCTCAGGATATTGCTAATGTGATTTGGGTATTTTAGTCATTTAACTTGCTGAATTAAAAATATGTAATTATTAAAACCCCTAATTTTTTAATAAACTCTCTCGATCAGTGGGGAAAACACAGAGAAGCAAAAAACCCAAAACCCTAACATTTTTATCAAATCAAAAACCCATTACACAAATTCACTCACTAGGGTTAATTTCGACATAAATATTAAACGGTGGAACCGCCGGGGCAGTGCTGATACCGCCTCCTCTTTCGTACAGCCTCAGGAAGCGGAGGAGAGGCTGGAGGAAAATGGATGCAATGGAACTCAAAGTGATATGGAGATTAAAAAAAAAGGAAGTTTGGGTTCGTTGAGGCTCGGTGAGAAGGATTATTATGTAATTTTGTTTGAGCTTAATTGGTGAAATTATATGAATTTCTACTGCTTCTGGTTGTTGGGTAGTGAAACATTTTCTCTTGATTTTTCCTATTGCGTGTACATGTTTTTCTGGCTGCTGATGTAAATGCTAATATTGGTACAAGACCTTGATTTTGAAATCCCATGCACTATTTTCTTGTAATGGAATATATCTTACAAAGAAAATTAGTGTTAGATGTGTGATAACTTTTTTTCTGTATTCAGTTTTTAACTTTTGAGAAAATTGTTTCTGCTGTTTGAGAATGTATCTTACAAAGAAAATTAGTATTAAAGAGAATTTACGTTTTTCTTTTTCTTTTTGTTTGGTTAAATTTGTAATAATTCACATATTGTGAATGTAAAATGGTATTTTCATGCAAAAATCTCTAACAGAAATTATATTAAGTGGAAAAATGAACACTTTTGCTAACAACCGATTGAATGGTGAACTTGACGAAAGTTTTCAGGTATTTTTGAACATAAGGCAATCTTTAGGTGGGAAAATTGACTTTTCCCATTTTTCCATTTAATTTGGTTTCCTCTGTTGGCTGTTCACTCTTAATTAAAGTCATTCCATGGTTATGGTGCGGCTGTTTGATGCTGCTTCTGATGTTTGGTGTTTTAGTGTGTTGAACATATAATAATAGTGGTGGAGAATATAGCAAATTATGTAACTTTTGTCTGCAGAATGGTTTCACAGTGTGCTTGAGTGTGTTAAACAAAATATGTTTTTTCTATCGACTTCAGTGTAGTGGGTATGTAACTTTTTGTGCTTCAAATGATTAGATATCCAGGAATTATATATCATTGTCAACATTCATGATTCAACAACAGAAAACAGTGAACTGTGAGTTACAAAAAATTGGCTTTTGGAAAAACAGGGTACCCGGATACCCTATTTAATAGTGTAGGTTTAGGAACCGGAACTTTTTAGGGTATGTTCCGGTTCTGAATGGAATCAGAACCGAAATCGATTTTGCTCACCCCCTAATGTTTACAAGCACGTTATGAACACAATGGCACTGAACTGAAGTTACTGAACCCCACTCCCTTTCCTCTGTTTTTTCTTAAATCCACTTCTCTGTTTTTGTTTTTTTCCCCCCTCTAACTTCAAAATTATTCTGGCAAATGGCAACCTCAGCGACGAAGACCCAATTCAAAGTAAAAACTTTCTTATCTTGTGCTTTGCTTCTTGCTATTTCATTGAAATTACGTATGATTGTGGTTTTTTAAAATCTGTATGATTGTTTTAACCATTGCATTTGTTAAGCATATCTATCAACTGTTTGATTAAATTCCTATTCTCATTTGATAACCCTGTTTGTTGTCTTCTCTACAAATTTTCGTTTATGGTTGTAGAATTGTAAATATGTAAAGCCAACTATTTGTTTTTTGGAGAAATATAATCACAAAACCTACTAGATGTATTTGACCTAATTTGAACATTGTTCTTAAATTATTTCTTTATTAAAATCAGCTGTCAGCATGTTTGCCAATTTACATTAGTCGGTATTCGATGCAATAGCAACAGGTCTCATAACAACAATGAATTTTTGTTCTATTATTTTGTTGCAGCTTGGATGACATAAAACTCCAACTGTGCTTCTGTGACGATAGACATATATGTATGAATGAAAATGATGATTAGACGATTTTGCCTGACTAAACCCCTAGTGACCTTCCTGATGAGGCCCAGGATGCAGCTCCAGGCAGGTTCTCATCACTTCCTTCATGCACAAAACCACCATTTACGCCTTTTAACCACCATGGAGTCACCTCAACCCCAATTCACCAACCCCGCGACAGCAATCCTAGTTGACCCAAGTCACCTCCTCCGAGTCTGCACCATCCTTTACCAACAGCAAAACTCACCCGAATCACGTCTCCACTCAAGCCTCTCCTCATGCAACTTCAAAGTTACACATGAATTCTTCATCCAAGTCTGCAACAACTTTCCTCTTTCTTGGCGTCCTGTTTACCTCTTCTTTCAATACACTCAAAAGACACAACCCCGTCTTACTCACAACTCCATCACCTTGAACAAGATGGTGGACATTATAGGTAAATCAAGAAATATTGACCTTTTCTGGGAGGTTTTGCAAGAAATGGGAAGGCAGCATTTGGCGAATGATAAGACTTTCAAGATTGCATTAAAGACATTGGCCGAAGTGAGAGAGTTGAAAAAGATGGTGAATTTTTTTCATATAATGAATGATTGTGGGTGTGAGTATAGTTTAGAGAGGTTAAATAAGGTAGTAGAAATTTTATGTCAAAATAAGCTTGTTGTTGAGGCAAAGTATTTGGTTTTGAAGTTGAAAGAATGGATTAAGCCAAATGGGGTTATTTATGGGTGGTTGATTAAAGGGTTTTGTGATGTGGGTGACTTGATTGAGGCCTCTAAGATTTGGAACTTGATGACTGACGAAGGGTTCGAGCCAAATATCGATGTGGTTGATAAAATGATCGAGACCTTCTTTAAGATAAATAAATATGATGAAGCTTTGAAGATCTTTCAAATGATGAGGGTTAAGAGAATTGATGAGCTGGGGCTCTCAACTTACAGGATTGTCATCGAATGGATGTGTAAAAGAGGCAAAATTTCTCAAGCATACGTGATGTTTGAGGAAATTCACAAGAGAGGGATTGAAGCTGATAATTTAACATTATCATTCATAATTTATGGGCTCCTAGCAAGGGGTAGAGTTAGAGAGGCTTACAAGGTTTTTGAAGAAATTGAAAACCCAGATATTGGTCTGTATCATGGATTGATAAAGGGGCTTTTAAGGTTGAGAAGGGCAAGGGAAGCAACACAAGTGTTTAGAGAGATGATAACGAGGGGGTGTGAGCCTACAATGCATACCTACATTATGTTATTGCAGGGGCATTTGGGGAAGAGAGGGAGGAAAGGTCCTGACCCACTTGTGAATTTTGACACCATATTTGTTGGAGGTTTAGTCAAGGCAGAGAAGTCACTAGAAGCTGCTAAGTACGTGGAGAGGGTGGTGAATAGAGGAACTGAGGTACCTAGATTTGATTACAACAAATTTCTGCATTATTATTCCAACGAGGAAGGTGTGGTTATGTTTGAGGAAGTGGGGAAGAAATTGAGGGATGTTGGGTTGATTGATTTAGCCGATATATTTCAGAGGTATGGGGAGAAAATGGCTACTAGAGAGAGGAGAAGAAATAGAGCAAGTGAACCATGAGATGAGTTTCTGGACCAGTTTGTGAAATTGTTTACCGGTGTAAATTACTTTATTATAGGAATCAAGATGATAAAATTATTTGTTATTTTACTTGAAAAGTTGAGTAAGAATTGCAGGTTTAAATTATTGTATTATTATAGGGAACCAAGATGGTAATGCTAGAAATATTCATTGTTACTTCTTGTGCATTTCCCAGACCCTTTTACTGTTTTACATCAGTAAGTAGTATTGTATTGCCAGTTCTGGGCTGCTTTCTGGTCACTAGTTTATGCCATAGGATGGACTCCAAGGCCTTGGAAAACAGGGCATGAGCATGGCTTACCATAGTTGGTAGCCAAGTACCTAGGCTACACCAACCGGTTCAAATAATAATTAAAAAATAATTTATGTTTAAGGTGATAGTTTTCATGTTCAAAGTGTAATATATATGTGAAATGTCAAAATCTTGTGTACTGTTCTGAAAAAAGGCCTAGGGCGCCCTTAGGGGATGTCTTACCATTCTGATTATACATAAAAATTGTTGATAAACGGTGTGGAGTGATTAGGCGGCCGCCTAAGTGGGTCAAGTGGGTATAGGCGATCGTCTAGACAGTTTTAGGCGAGTCTGTACATTTTTTCCTCCAATTTTTTTTATATTTATTGGCCAAAATTTCAAGTTACTTGATATTTAGGTTAAATATTTAGGTAACCGATTTTTTGAAATTTTTGTAATATATTAAAAATTAAAATTTAATATCTCATCAGGACTGAGATTAAACTCAACAGCAATGCCTCTCGACAAATGAAAAGTACAAAGATGAATGCCGTTTGTCAAAGAATAGACATCTGAATATGATAGAAGGACATCCACAACCACAGGTAGAGGGTTAAAATGGACAGAAAAACGCCAGAAAAGTTTGAAATTTTATCTCACAGATTCATGCAGCAGCATAATACATACGATGATAAGGATGGATTGGATTGAATTGGATTGGATTGGATTGATTGATAGGATTTTTCACAAAAGAGTCCATATTTGGATTGGAAGGCCCCTCAAGTCTCATTATAGATAAGTGGGCCACTCAAAAACAAGTCTGATTTTCTCAATCTTATCATCCAAATTTGGACTAATTGACAAAGCCTACAAAAATTATTAGGTCACCCAACTCATTGGTTGGATTGAAGAAGTGATTATTGTGACCTTAAAGTGGTCACATTTGGCCAAGCTAACAATTTGAAAGTATGTTACCCATCTTGAGGAAAATTACTTTGAACAATTTCCCATCAAAAGAGTCAATTTTTTATCATATCTTTGAAAAAGAAAAGTTCCTTGTTTATCTGGTAAAATTTGTAATTACATATTATATATATATATATATATATATAATATATATATATATACGTCCCCAGGAGCGTGACTTGATAGTGTAGGGTTCAGGATCTCACCTTGAGATACTGGGTTCGAATCCAGTGAGTGTGTTTCTTATAAGAGTCTGGGACAGCCATGAGTTTTACATGCTCCGCTTAAGCACATAAGAGGTCAAAGTAAGGCAGGATGGGCATATTCAAATTTTCATGATAATAATCATCAATATAATGACCCATTTGCTAATGAAAGAAAAATTTATTCCACCACAGATGATTCCATTTCTTAAAGTCCATGAAGAACTTGGAGGGAGACCCATGATTGAGAATGACATGACAAAAATATTGTGACCATTCTTATGACAAGTGCCTTTGAGATTTTTTTTTTTCCTTTTTAAAAATATTTTTAAGGTGCACTTGTAATTATATTGTGTTGTTTAATTTTAAATTCATTGTGATTTCTACTTGGTTGTTAATGTTTATCTGTCCAATTAGTTATGTGTGATAGGAATTGATTTTATCTTCATGGATTAAAAGTCACCACACCTCAAGTTCAAACATTCTTTAAATTTAAAAAAAAAAAAAAAGTTAAATGTCTAAAGTTAAATCATGTGTAAATGTCTAAAGTTAAATAATGTGTAAGTTTTATGAATCCTAAGTGGTGTGGTTTGATGGCAAATATTTATGACTTGATTGTCAGGTTTTAGGTTAAAGTCTAGAAGATGTATTTTTTTTATAAGAGAATTGGATAATCGGAAATTTTATCTGGCCCGCTTAAGCCGGATCGAGTAGTTTAGAAATGAGAAAATTGAAGTGAACCAAACTAAAGTAGCTATCAACTTCTCTTTCTTTCTGTCTTGTTCATTAAATATGTAGTGTAGTGTAGGTCTACACAAGTCTCTATAAGGGCATTATTATTATTATTGTCCCATAGAGATGTAATTTCTTATCTTTCAAGTCTTATAATTGAGATCCAAAAGTAGAAATGACCCCAAAAAAAAAAAAAAGAAGCCTTTGTTATATTAGAATAGTGATGGGATCTAGGAAGGAACTAACAAAGTATGTCAATTATAGTGAAACACATTACTAGTTTAGAGTTGAATCTCTTCTTGTCTCGGTGGGTTGTAGTTTATAATATTTTCAACTTTGTCATATTAAAAACAAGTATTTTTCAATGCACCACCCTCTTTGTGATATTGACATTGCTTAAAAATCTTTTTTTTTTTTTTATATATATTTGATTTTCCACTAAGTTATGTAATATACTAGTAACATTGTCATTATATTGCATTTTTACAACTTGATGATATTTTTAATACAATTTTATCATGATCCCTAATAGAATTTTATGGTAGTTTGTGATAATTACATTATGTTATAAGTATAGTTTTGAAAATTAGACCGGACCGTCCGATCGAACCAATCAAATTAGGAATCGACCCTGAGTCTAGTTCGTCTAAGTAAAAAAAATCAGCCTTAAAAAAATTGGTAAAAATCGGCGAATCGGACTGGACCGGTTCATTTTTTTTTTTAATTTTTAAAATCAAATACTAAAATTTAATATTTTTTTTATAATATTTAATTAAATAAAATTATTTATGACGTAAGTCGGTTCCGTTAATTTTTTTTAAGAACGATTCAACTAGTCGAACCACTAATTCATTTAACCTTTTTTATCACCGATTTAATTCTGAAAACACTGGTTATAAGTTGACATTAATGTTATTTATATGATGTTATTTGTTATAAATGTGAGACAATACATGTTTTTATTTTCCAAATTTATTCTAATAGAAAATAAAGTCCCATACTTTCTAATTTCATTTTCTATTTTTTAAATTCATAAACACAAAATAAGCGTTCGGTATTGAATTCTAGAAAATAATTTTAGAAATGAAAAATTCATTTTCTACTTTTAACAAAGATAATAAGAAAATAACTTTTAATTATTTTAATTATTTTCTTATAATGGATCCTTCGAATTTAATAATAATAATAATATAATAATAATAATAATAATATAATAATAATAATAATAATAATAATAATAATATAATAATAATAATGTTATTTTAAAATAATAATTAATTGTTATTGTTGTTATTATAGTTATTAACATAATAGCAATGTATATCTAGTATTAAATAAAATATTAATAGCAATAATAATAATAATAATAATTTATTATATATAAGAACAAGTAATATAATTATTATATTACTATGTTCTTATTATATAATCGTAAGAATAAAATGATTAATTAAAAATAATAATTTTGTTGATGGTGGTTTTTTGTGACAAAGTATTTGAACAGTACGGTAAGGGCAGAGATATAATTTCTCTTTTTGAAAAGATGAATGTTATGAGGTATTGATTACTCCTTGGTCATGAATGATTTTCGGACCCGGTTTCCCGGATTTGACCGACCAGAGGATACATCATGGTACAATTTTCAGAGAACGACAACGTCGGAGCCAAGACCGGCCACTTTAGCGGGGTAGCTCGGTTCGATATTATCTCTCCTCATGAATCAGGATATTGAGCTCAGATATATTGGTCAGGTCGGGAGTAGTTGGGGTAGTTCAGCTCATTGTTTGGTCGACCGCATGACGACCGACAGGTGATCAGGCCCGTTTGAACTTTTACCTCTGACATGTATCACTGTACGAGAGACATTTACAGGTTGTCATCATAATTGTTGAGTGTGGCAGTGTACGAAACGACGTGATGTGAGAAGGAGTCAGATGTCAGACTTGCTTTTGGCGAGGAGATCTGCGTGGATGACGTCAAAGAAATATGAGAATAGTGTTGTATTTTCCTTAATATATAAAGGGAGGGTAATCTCATTTGTAAGAGTTAGCAAAAACTTCGTTTAAAAGCATTACTTGTAAAAACACAACAAAAGAAAACTGATCGGTAACATTAGACCACCTTTGAAAAGAGGTCGACCGAGCTAGTTTTGGTAATAAAATTAACATCCTACTTTGTGTCCGTGGATGTAGGTTGGATTCGCTCCGCCGAACCACGTAACACTCTCTTGTCGATCTTGTGTTGATTTATCTTTTGCTAAATTTGCTTTTGGTCCCCCCTAACCAAACAAATTCACGGTTGAATGAGTGTTGTCTCGGGAGCGTTATCCCGAAACTGCCCCTGGAACGAAAATCACCCGTCAACAAATTTAATAATAATTATTATTAATTAATATAAAATTATTAACTATTACACAATATTTAGTGTATAAATTTATTGTAAAAATATATTTTTTATCAAATAAGTTTTAGTTCTTCCATTTTTTAGATTATTGTTTTGAAAATGATACCGAACACATTTTTGAATTATGAAAATAAATTTAAAAATAGCATTTTTTTTTATTTATAAAAATACAAATTGAAAAATAATATCGAATGTGCCCTAAATCTCCTCCAAACTAAAATTCAAATCTCAGAAGTCAGATCAAGACAATGTCATAATACAGTAAATCTATTATTTATGTGCTTATTGTATTTGACAACTCTTCTCAAGTCTAAGGATTTTTTTTCAACCATATTTTAAGTAATTTTTTTTGTTCGGATCTAAAATTTATTTAATTTTAAAAAATCCAATTATATTTTAAGTATTTTTTTTTCAAAGTTCGGATCTAAAAAAAATATATTAAGAATACTCATTTAAAGTTTAATAAATTGATTTTTTTCAATATATTGAAAATATAAACAAATAATATTTGAATTTAGGGATTAACTTTTCAAACTCTGACGCCGTCCCATTTTTCACATCACTCTTGCTGAGAAAAATGTTGTTCACACTCGAATGCTAAAATCTAAAATTAAATTTCTTTCATTTTTCACATCATTAATATTAAATATTTCCACTTGACTCATTAATTTTCCTTTATCACTTAACAAATTAGTGAATTATAATGAAAGTAATATTATCGAATCATTCATATGCAATGAGTTGAAACAAAGCATATATAATAAATAATTTGTAAACAATAATATTACATTATAAATCTAAATTTTCAATATATATAAAAACCAAAATACTTTGGAGAAATAATCTTTAAAATAGAATATTTATCATTGACTGAAATCTTTTTTTTTTTTTTTTGTTTGGCGAAAGCAATCAAAGATTCCATGTGAGTTTTCAAAGTTTACTAATTGAGGTGGTTGAAAGAGAAGAATTTTCTCAAGTGAATGATTATACTTTTAATAAATTAACATTTTCAGTGGTCATTAAAAGCCATAATTGTTAATTAACATTACTAATGTTGTTTCCAATGTTAAAGCACCATTTGGTGCAGATTTTGACGAGTTTATAAGTTGATATTTATACATTACATCAAACACATAATTAACCGTATTAGTTTATAATCTTACAAAACTATAATCTCACAATAAAAAATTATGTTTTACGCTAATTTATATTTTAATTTTTGTTCCATAACTTATAAATTAATTTATATTCTCAATTAAATCAAGCTTAAACTTTATGTTGGTGTTGGTGCAATCATGAAAAAAATAATTGAATTTTAAATTTGAACTTTAAAAAGATAAGAATTGGTTGAAGTTATAGTAATAGATCCCCCACATGCAAGGAATCAATCTCTTAATCTTAAATTTTGCAACAAAAAGCATTTTAAGTTGGTGATTATAAGTCATTTCAGTAGACATTTGAAATTAGTTTTTGATATGTTAGTTTTTTTTTTTTTTTTTTGGAAACGATGGAAACCCCGCCACCAAACCACCCCTTATGGGCCGCGGCGCAGGTAAAACCACCGGCTGTCCCAGGCTCTTACAAGAAATGCACCCCCTGGATTCGAACCCAGAACCTCAAGGTGAGATATGTTAGTTTGCTTCTATTTATTTATTTATTTTGAATTATGATTGTATTTGAATATGCATAAATGCTGAATAAATGTGCATGTATATATCAAAATGATATTTTTATTTTTATTTTTTAACATCATATTATAAATGTATGAAAATTAGTAATTTGACATTTGAGATATTTTTAAATTGATGGAAGGAGATGATTCATAATGATATGTAACTTATAAAAATTAAAAAATTATTATTTGGTGGGATGTAATGAGATGAAATGGAGTAAGCATGAAAATGGGCTGGGCTCAGGCCGATTTTTGAGAAGCCCGGACCGAGCCCGGTAAGTAGAATTTAAGTACAGGCCCGTGAAAAGCACGGATCGAGCCCGACAAGTAGAATTTAGGCCCGGTCCCCAAGAAAAACCCGGCTCGTCTCAGGCTCGGGCTTTACCCATGTCCGATTTTTTTACTATAAAAAATTATATATATATATATATATATATTTGTTTATTTTAAGCCTGAGTCAGGCCGGACCCGTACTTTTTTAATTGAACTGGACCCCATATTTTAAAGCCCGGTCCAAATTTTTTTGACCCGGACCGGATCCGGATTTTTTTTCCACAATTAAAATGTAGTACAAGGTAGAGTTTAATAAAAAAAAGAGTGATTGAATCATTAAAACACATCTAAAATTGGGTGTTGGGATGTAAAATAATTTAAAAAAAAAAATTTATGAAATTGCCCCGATAAAATATTTGTCTTTCTTTTCTTTCTCTTTTTTTTTTTTTTTTTTTTTAATTTATTTATTGTAAAGAGTATAATTATATTTATAACTTATCTAGTTATATTTTATTCTATTACTTTTTTATTTATCATATAATGTTTGAAGAATTATATTATAAACCCTTCAAATTTTTTTCCCCAAACAAGATTAAGACAGATTACTCTCTATTCTATTCCATTCTTCTATCCCCTTACTTCAATTCAAACACATCCTTTTTATTATTGTTAGGTTGTATCCTAATTAAGTTGGAATCTTAGGTTGTCCTAAATTATTTTCGAGCTGAATTTCAATCTTGTAATTGCGTCATTCATGACGATGTATTATTTAGTCTTCTGACCTTATCTGTGCAATGCATTTTTTTTTATTAAAAAAAACACATCGTTTTATTATTTCAACTTATATTTATATAACTTATATCAACATGTTAGAATTATTTTATAAGTTTGATAATTTGATAAAATAAATATAATTGATAGGGGATGCGACTGACGTACCTCATTCTCCAACCAGGGGCTTCATTATATGCTAAATTTTACATTATGTCTACATGGTTCCAGAGTCATATGATTCATTTTTATTTTTTTATGATAAATAACTGATTGTATTAAAAAAAATAATAATTATACTTTTATATGGTATGAAATAAATTAATTGTGTAAAAAATAATTTTGGGAGTCAAGTTTAAATCATTCATTAATTATTGTATTGTGAATTTTAACTTAATCTTATTTAATTTTTTTTTTACCTAAATTTCAGCATTATTTTATTTAGATCACATCTATTATGATACAATATTAATATTTAGATAAAAATATGTGGGTGACAGTTAGTTCAATTGATAAAATATTTTTAATATGAATAAGAGGTTTGGATTTTGAATTCGGCTCATACAAATCCGGTACCAACGGGTATTATCCCCCAAAACAATGTTTTCCTTCACGCTTTTCAACCAATCGATACGATCTCGGAGAGCTGTTTTTGCTAAAATTCGCGTGGTTTCTTGAAAACTTGCTTCAGATATAAAACTTTGAGTATTCAGAGATACTCTCGTTATTCCCAATAAGATAGCTCGATAATAGATCACTTCTTCCAAAGCACGCCCCTTTTGTTCCGCTCATAACAATCCAATCAGTTCGCCAAGTAAAAAAATATTAGACATTTTATCTTGAAAATGAAATTGGACTGTGATTAGAATAAAGTATATATTTATATAAAAATTAGACAAAAAAAGAGTAGATATGAGTATGAATAAATATGAAAACGAAAATAAATTATATGTGCAATCGACAAAACATAGCCAGTTTTTGCCATTGAGGTTTGTAATTTTATATCTATATATTAAAACAAGATTTGAGATAATGGTGTCATCAATCATCACCCACAGTTTAAAAAAAATAATTAAGTAATTAAATAATCATTACATTGATGATTTATTGATAAGCTTCCCCTTTCAATTCACTTATTACATAATTGTCATCAAGTATTTGCTTTCTCTTTCTAATCACAGAGCATTGAGGCCTTTTTTTTTTTTTTTTTTTTTTTTTAACTGCAATTAAAAAAAAAAAAACCAAACAACAATGACAAGTATAAATTGGAGGTGAACAAATAGTGAATCGGGTCAAAACAAAAATTAAATTAGAATTTGAAAATAAAAGATCCGTGATAATTTGGTCAGATGATCTCATATTATTAATGTAAGAGTTAAGTATAGAGAGAGACAGTCGGGTCGGGTTGACAGATGGACCCGATTTTTATTCGCCATAATATATGACAATTAATCATAAATTATATAAAAAGGAGGCTTCCCCAAATGAATTTCATCCCCCCATTATGTTGTAAAAAAAAAAAAAAAGTTGTGAAGCTGAGAAGTAGCTCTCAAAGAAGTTGTTGAATATTTATTATGAAGTGGGATTGGAGAATGATCAGAAAATTCAGAAATGCAAGATGTTGTTTGTGTGTTTTTTATTATTATTATTATTATTATTATTATTTTATTTTTTGGAAAAGAAGTTGGAATCAAATTGTAAAGAAACCCTCTTGGCTCTTGCATTGCATCTCCTCCAAAAAAAAAAAAAAGAGTAATCAATGTATAAAGATTAAAGACTCCATCAATTTGTCAGTCCCCTTTGATAATTGCTAGATTCCTGAAACTGGGGTACCCCATTTTTTTGATTTGTCATGATGTGGGGCTTTATTTATTTATTTATTGTTATTATTACTATTTTATCTTTTCAAAATTTGAATCCACAAAACAAATCGAGTAAAATTATTTAAAAATCAATCGACCACTCATTATGAATATTATATCTCAGCTTTTGGTACTATAGAGATTGATTGAGAAAGATTCCAAACTTCTCTTAATACGTTCACCATTATTATTATTTTGGCCCTCAAGGGGTGTGGCTTGGTGGTGAAGGGTCCAGAATCTCACCTTGAGGTTCTGGGTTCGAATCCAGGGGGTGCAACTTCTTGTAAGAGTCTGGGGCAGCCGTGGGTTTTACCTGCGCCGCGGCCCAGAATGGGTGGTTTGGTGGCGGGGTTTCCAACGATTTCAAAAAAAAAAAAAAAAAAAATTATTTTGTGGTGGAGGTTGGAGAAAATAAATAAATTGATGGCCAACATATTCTCTCTTCTTCAATACAAACACTATGAATATGTGAAGGGTGACATGAAGTTTTGTCCCTCTATAAAATAAAGTTTTGCCGAAAATATTGAAATGCCATTAACACATTTTGGCTATAAAGTCTCAAGGGGCGTAATTTGATGGTGTAAGGTTCATAATCTGATATTCAGGTCATGAATTCGAATCTAGATGATACGTTTATTGTAAGAGCCTGAGTCAGTCGGAGGTTTTATCTGTTATGCTTAAGCCCAAATTGAGTGGTTTGACGACCAAATTTTCAAAAAGATTAAAAAAAAACATTTTAACTATGAAAAAAGAAAAAGATAATTCAAAATGATACTGCTAAAAATTAAATAATTATGCTACATTTTGATGGGCTAGTTTACTATACAACTCTTTTAACATTGTTTAAATTAAAAAGAAAAAAAGAAAAAAAAAAGAAAAAGAAAAAAAAATGTAACTTAGTTCTATCTTATCTTTATTTTGCTTTCACTTTCAACACATAATATTTATGTGTTGATTGATATTTTGTTTATACAAGTATCCTTCAAATGTCAAGCCTAATTTGATTGGAATGAAATTTTAATGACTTTAAAAAAGAAAAAAGAAATCCGAAAACCAAAAGATGAATAGATGATGTGTATTGATGATCATAGTCAAATTGACTTTTGGGATTCAAAGATCTGTGGGATCCAATGGCAATTTTTATATTGATCATAGAGTAAAAGATACACCACACATAGAGGTTCAATGTGGATGTTCACACAGGATTAAAGCTCAGCAGGAGGAATATTTGGGATCAAGTATCAAGAAGCTGATGGAAGACACACAAATACATACAGAAACTTGTAAAAAGAAAAGTGAAAATTAGCTGGTTTTGGGGAGACAAATCCCAAAAGATATTTGAAAGAAACTTAAAAGAAAGCTAATAAAAGAAACAAAGATAAAGCCGTATATTTTTATTTTCCAAACAAATTTATTATATGCAATTAAATTTAAAAAATAGCCAAAAAAAACCCCATTAAAATATTCTTCAAAAGACAAAAGTACCCATTTGTGCATTTGTTTAATAACAATTACTTATCCAAAAAAAGATGATTAATTAATTTTTTCTTCTTATGGTAAAGTAAAATTAACTCAATAATTTTGCTTCACTTATACAGAGGAAAAACAAGGAAAAAAAAAAAGAGATGTTATAGGAGAGATTATGACAGAGATATTTTCTCATAATCTTAAAATAATAATAATAATAATAAAAACAAATGAGTTTATAATTTATTTATTTACCCATTTACTTTTGTGTTTTGTAATTGTAATACTAATGGGGTTAAAATTCTCTCTCTCTCTCTCAACTTCTTCTCAAGAAGTTGATAAAGAAACAAACTTCTTTATTATGATATAAGCACAACACTAAATGAATTATTGGGTTTATTTTTTATTAATTAGATAATATATATATATATATATATATATATATATATATATATATATATATATATATGTGTGTGTGTGTGTTTTATCTTTCCTTATTTATTTATTTTTTTAATGTAAATGTTGTTATATAATAGTTTCGTGTTGATACCCATCTTTCATCTTCGTCTGTTTCTTGCTTCTCTCTGCCACCCTTCATCTCTTTTCTTTGTAAGCTTTTTTTTTTTTTATTTTTATACTTTTCTTGTTTTATATTTTAATTCTGCTTCAGTTACTGGAGCCATAAATTGCAAGTGTATATGTTTTGCTTTCTTGGTGTAATGTGGATGTGAGTTGGGATTGTTTCATGATCTGGCTTAGTTTTGGTTTGCTGTGGGATTTTTTTTTTTTTTTTGGCTTTATGTATATTAAATTGATTCAGGTATTTTTCATATTGATCTGTTATTATCTGGATGTAAATGATCATACCCTTTTAGTTGGATTGCCTTGTTGAAGTCAATTATCACTTCATGCATACCATGATCTGTTTGATGTTATGAAAAATTGGTTTTTGATTTTGTTTCATTGATTCTGACTGCTCAATTTTGTAATTTAATTTTTAATCATGTTCTTTATAGGGGTTAGATTATTATAGTTTGTGTTAATGATCTATAGAGTTGGTGGCTCTTTGTTTTTTTCCCCATATTCATAGTATTAATGCTTAAGTACTTCAATTTTAGTTTACAGTATTGTATTTTTTTTATGTGGTGTTGTGATAGAATTATTGAGCTTGTTGAAAATATGGCTCTTTCTGGGGTTCATACAGACAGAGGGGAGTTGAAGATCCATGAGAGTGTGGAGGAGCTTAGCGCTGATTTGGCAGACTATATTGCTGACTTATCAGAGGCGTCTGTGAAAGAGCGGGGTGTCTTTTCCATTGCCTTATCTGGCGGTTCTCTCATTGGCCTAATGGGGTATCAATGCCTCCCTTTTTCGTATTCGGTTTATTGGTTTTGTGTTGTTGGTGTTCTGGGATAAAGTATATTGTGTGAAACAGGAAACTTTGTGAAGCTCCTTATAACAAGACTGTGGACTGGGCTAAATGGTGTATATTTTGGGTGGACGAACGTGTAGTGGCGAAAAATCACGCTGATAGCAATTATAAGCTTGCAAAGGAGGGCCTTTTATCTAAGGTTTGTACCTTAATGTGATATTTCTTGCGTGTTTTCTTTCTTCTTCCTTTTATTTTTCGCCCTTCTGCTCTGCATATCGCCTGCTCTTGGTTATAAGGAAGGTTAAAATTGAAGCTTCCTTCTCAAACATTTGGTGCATTTGGTTTCCTCTGTTCTTGACAATGAGAAAAGACAGTGTTTATTTTTATTTTTTGCTGCACGTTGAGTTGATTAGATCGGGTTGTGGTGGGTCAATACAAATCCATCTTGATCCCTTCAGTTTCTAGATGTTCTCTCATGAGATTAGTTACTCGGCCTATAAATCTGGTGCTTCTCGCCTTCAGCAGTCATTCTTGTCCCCGTGTTATTATTAGTTAAACGCACAGTTTGAAAGATGAAATTACTTCTCTTTGTAGGTTTTTAATCGATTCAGTTCCATGTATCATAGTATGACATGCTGTGATTTGGAATCAAACATTTGTGAACTGTAATAACACTTGCTTATCAAGTGCATTCATTAAAGGTTCTCGTGTGTGAGCACTTACACATTCAATGTTAGTTTCTGAATTTCGCTAACTATTCCAAGTTTGCTTTTGAGCCCATATTCTCTTTATTACTGCTGTTTTCTGATATGGAAATTTGAGTGTAGTACTTTGCTGCTCTTAAGAAGTGTGTTGACATATTGAGCTTCTAGTAAAGTTGAGGGCTATCACCAGAGGAATTTGATTAAGTCCGTGACGAGGAGGAAGAATTGATTGCATGATGTGTTGCTTTTGAAGTTGAATCTTTTAGCTAAGAAATAAAAAAAATTTCCTCGGGGAAAAAATGTGCTATTTTTGGGTTTCCTTATGTTCATAGACGAACTGTTGGAAAATACTACTAGAAGAAAACTCAACTACTTATAAGCCATTGAAGCTATTTCAAACTTAGTATGTGGTTCAGCACTGTGTTACTGTTATCACCTTCAGATTTCAATTTGTATGACGAACCCATTTTAAACCTTTTGTTGGTTCTATTCTTTCTCTTCTTTCCATGTACTTCCCACACGGGACGGGATTATGCAATAGCAAATAATACCCTTTTCAGATTCTTAGGAGGTTATCCAAGTGATGAATATTTGGAAATTCTCGCTTTGCTCTAATTGGATCTTAATGTTTTTGCAAGAATTACTATTCTGACATTTGCTCGAAACCTATATCTATGTGACTGCAGAATTTTTCCTAACCAAGATAGCATTTGATCTGCTTTTCAAAAGTCTCTGCCGACAAAGTTATGTATTACGTATCATAGATTAAACCAACTCTGAATTCATAGTTGTGGCCTTTGTCAATATGCTGGTTTCTGAAAACTTTGTGTTTTTAAGCATCAAGTTAAACAGATAGGATTGTGCAATCTTTTTTTTGGATCAATATAGTTAATGCCATAAATGATAATAAGCATTGTAGTTATATTAAGTGCTGCATGCAGCAAAATCCATATTTGGCTGTAGCAGATTCAGTAGTATTTATTGGTTCGTCATTGGTATATTTTAGATGAAAGCTTAACATAAATATATCAGATTGAACAATCACCCTTGTTTAACTTATTCATTCTGCAGATTAGTACAATGTTTTTAGATATATCCCCTTGATCCTGTTAGGACCATATCATGTATTCTAACAAAAATCTTAGCTAATGAAGGAAGATCTTAACCTGTTATGGTTCATCTGGTCATATTCCTGAATCCTGATTTTCCAGTCACGATTCTATCAAAATATGTCAAAAAGAAAAAAGAAATCATATTGATTGCTGAGATACTGCAACCCCTTTTGATCGCCTTCTATATGTGTTTGCGGGCCTTTTGTTTGTTTGCACTTGCAAGTGAGGATGGTTGGGTGTGTTACTTTCCTGGATAATAACCCTTTTTGAGGTAGCCTTCTACATTTTGAGTGTGCGTATGCCATCTTAAATGAGGATGTCTACTGAATTAGGTATATGAATTTAGTAGTATTAATGATGCGATCTGTTTTGGCAACTTAACACTGCTTTATTATTATCTCATGATCATATGCACATTCTGTGTTATCAGGTTCTGATACTTCCCAGTCACGTGCATTCCATTAATGATTCATTGTCAGCAGAGGAGGCTGCTGATGAGTATGAGTTCGACATCCGACAGTTGGTGAAAGCACGGATGGTCTGTGTCTCGGATATTAGTGACTGCCCCAAGTTTGACCTCATTCTTCTAGGAATGGGCTCTGATGGTCATGTTGCCTCACTCTTCCCTAACCACTCGGTGCTTGATGTCAAAGATCAGTGGGTGACTTTTATCACCGATTCCCCCAAACCCCCACCAGAGAGAATTACATTCACTTTGCCTGTCATCAACTCAGCATCCAATGTAGTCGTGGTCGTGACAGGTGAGAGCAAAGCAGAGGCTGTGCACTTGGCAATTGATGATCTTGGATCCGACTGCCCGACACTGCCAGCACGAATGCTCCAGCCAACAAAAGGGAAGTTAGTATGGTTTTTGGACGAGCCAGCTGCCTCAAAACTCAAAAGTGTTCAATTTTGCGAGTAGTGTCAAAGCTATTTCGTTCCCCAGTGTATGTTTGTATGTAGTGGAGGGATTTGAGAACTATTGTTCCTTTTAGCTTCTTCCATTAGGCTCTGCCCCCCTTTTTTTTTTTTAAAATATTCCTTTGGGTTGAATCTCCATTTTGGGTTTTTTTTTTTTTTTTTTTTTTTTTGTCCTCCTCTTTTTAATTGTGGGGTTGGTAAGTGGTGATCCTTTTTGTAAGAAGAGGTAGATAATGTTGGAGCCTCAATGAAAAAGCCTTTTGTTTCTCCACTCCCAGTTCTGGTTCTTTTAAATTACTCAGCCACATCTTCAGGGGCATGTAAGAATTTGTATTTGATTGAGATAATTTTTTATACTTAAAAATCTCATATTAAACAGTTAATGCTGTGTGACGCCAACAATCAATAATGTAAAGGGAATAATATTAGCTGCATTTTATGCAACAAATAATTGCAAAAATGGAGATATGAATATGATTGGCATGTAAAAGCAAGAAAGAGGGAACACCTAATCCTAATTATTATTACTACCCTAAGAAACTGACATCACCCTAATTGAAATCTAGGTATTAATTAAGCTTATTTTAATTTTAACCTAACTTCAATCATCTCGTATTAAATAATGGACAGTACCAGTCATGTCATTACATTTATAACCCATCTCTTTCTAGAAAGTGACTACTCATTATCTTTATTTAAAAAAAAAAAAAAAAAACAGGTTGCATAAGAATAAAGATTAATTTACAACTAATAGCATTTTACTAGAAGCCACTTTGACATTATTTTAAGGAAAAAAAATTTATTTCTTTTATGTCTTCAGTTTAACCATCCTAATTCATACATATGAATTAGATTTGTGTCTATCAAATCCCAGAAGTGAAAAACAGAAGAGTAAAACTGTATCGAATTTGAAGGTCATTGAAAAATCTAAGCGAGTCAGAAGTTTATCACCACCACTAGTCAACATTAGATCCGGCGAAAGTTCCGATTCGGAACTGGAACCGAACCGATTGGAACCGGACAGTTCCGGTTGGAATCGGTTTGAATTTATATAATAATTTTTATTTTTATTTTTTTTAGATAAGAATTTTATTTGTAATTTAATGTAATTATGTAATGTAAGTGTATTATATAAATTCAAATTCATAATTTTAAATTATATTGATTTATCAATATCAATTTTTTTATTGAAGCCAAAAAAAAAAAAACCGAATGGAACCGGAACCGAACCGCCGGCTGGGTCTAATCAACATTATCGTCCTTTTTTTTGAGGATCGAGGAATCAAATTATATTTTTGTTCTAATTCTTGCCTAAACAAGGTCCTGAATTACTGTGTGCAAAATATGCTCAAAAGGGCAAATATTCATTCACCAAGGCAGAGGAAAAAAAAATGGAGACAAAGCATATACTTGAAAAAAAGAACCTGTAAACTAACAATTCTTGCTTTGGTCATAGATGCTATCCGTACAACTCAAAACTGGGTAACAAAATTTGGTGATAGATCAGAGGCATAAAACGCAATAAAACATATGAATCAGTATACCTCCTAGGTCAACTAACAACAGGCTTGAGTGTGCGGTATTCCTTTTCTGTGATAGATCTTATGCCATATGGATCAGGTTCCACTTCTTCTTCCATACCTTCTTTAGGAGGGAAGCCACGCGTCCGTGCTAGCGACCACTGATCTCTAACCCCACAGTCAATAGCATACTTGATTGTGCATTCTAGGTATCGTTTATCTGTTACGAGATGTGGCTGGACTGTCAACATTCTCATGATACCTGAAACAGTGACACAAAACAGATATTAACAATCAGGCACATTTTCAATAAACAAGTCAAGGGCTTTATATGGCCGCATGAGGATCATTAGAAAGTCAATGCCCGAGCAACAACTCATTAACTTTAACATGATGCATTGAGGAACATCAAAGACGGAAAACTGCCATCCAATCTTCGTCTATGGTAAACCATGAGAATCAGGCATTTTATCATCAGGTTGTTCTAATTAACTTACATCTATCAGATATAGAATATTATAGCAGGTAATAGAGCATAAATTATATAGGTTCGAGAACAGAAATGCGCGTATACAACACCGAGTTGCTACATAGTATTTAGAGCCATATTTACATCTTTTACAAGCATAACTTCTAACAAATAGTTGTTTGTGTGCCTATTGGGGTAAACGAAGGTTATGCAATAAGAAAGATAAAAGTGGAATTTGTAATACAATAAAGAGGTGTTTTAGACAATTCGACATTCACAAACAGCTTCCCAAAGATGCAAAACTTTTTTTTAACTTGAGAAGTAATTCTCATATTTCAACCAAACAACTGAAAGAAAATTGGAAAGAGAAATTTTTTTATATTTTTCTGACAAGGCATTCAAATGGTAAATTCGCACTGGGTGTAGTAAGACAGATGCAGAGGTCAACATGAGTTGTCACAAAAAATGAAAATAATTCTAGTGACTTGGTGAGATAATACATCAACGCATAATAAATAGTGATATGAACCTGCAACAATGCCATCTCCAGATGCTGACATATCAGAAGTAAAAGGGGTAAGCGGTGCATCTTCCATCCCAAGAACCGCACCCTCGTCCTCCTTGGTGTAGTAATGTATCTTTGAAGTGCCATTTGTTACAATTAAAACCTTGAGATTTTCATGCCAAAGTGAAGAAATCACTTCTGGTTCATAGTGGACAAACTTAGAACCTGCATTGTTTTTAGTGTCAAATTCTTCAGTGGGCTTGATCCCACACAGAAACTCAAGCTCCTGCTTAGTAATCTCAATAATGTCCGCATGATTCCATGCTTGTTGAATGAACATCTTGGTTTCTTCACCAGACTGCCACAATGGCAACGGAAGGTTAACATCATAAAAAACTACCCCCCCAAATTTCTTTGAGATATTGACGGCTTGCAATGTAGTAGATCTCATGTTTCGTTCAAGCAGAGAATGTGTGCTAAAGTAAAACATCTTTGCCTGCATGGGAAATCATATAAAAAGTCAGTAATTTCCTGGTGCAGGTCAAAAATCTTCTTGATCCAGTAATAAAAGCAAACACCATGGTGCTGGACTTTAAATATATGTCTTCTTTTGTATTGAATTTCCTCCGAATATTAAGTTTACATAAGAGAACTGATTATGAATGACTTAAAACAGATTTTGCATTACATACAGAAGATGGAAGAGCTGCACAACTTAACACAGACAGTCTACAGAAAGGAAAGGAATAAATAATGATCATTGTTTCACAGAAATGAATCCATTACCTCCCTTAGCACATCAATATTGATCTCAGACTTAGTCAGAGCATCCTCTGCACAGGGTTTGACACAAGTCAATCTTAAACGACCTCTCTTACCAATCTTCATCTGTGATACAGCGGTCGGCCTTTTAGCATCGATGCGAACTGACCGAGTTTGGACATTATTCACATTCATGTAATAGAGCATGGCCTGCCCATAGTCGTCATCCCCAAGTTTACCCATGAAAGCAACCTTACCGCCCAAACTTGCTAGAGCTATCGCAACACTACCCACACATCCCCCAGGAGCCCTAATAAATTTTTCCGGGGCCCATAAAGCATCCTTCATTCTTTCATGCATTTCATGATCTATAAGTCTATTGGCTGGCCTTCCTGATGGCACAAAAGCATGTTGTGCAGATCCAAAGCAACAAACAAGAGGAGGCCAACCGTATGTAAAGCTAATATCTCCGCCATCGTCTTTCTCCAATTCTACCTCTCCCCCACTCTCATCCTCAACACTGTCAATGAATGTTGAATCCTCAGTGTCACTAATTTCATATTCACTACCTTTATCCTCTGTATCATCACCGATCTTTTTTGTGGTCTCCCTCCTTCTCCTTACTTTCTTCTCAGTTTTTTCTTCCACCACACCAGTTGAAGCTGATGCAGCTGTGAATAATTAGGAAATGGATTTAGACTAAGATAGACAAAATCAGACAACATACTCAATAAACAATAATGTGTGTACGGTGTACCTTTCCTTCGAGTCCTTCGTGGGGATTTCTTAGTACCTTCATTTGATGCAGCCACAACGCTTTCCTCATCTGATGCACCCTGACTTAACTCCAAATCAGAATTCTCATCCAGTGCATCAGTTTCTGATTTCTTCCTTGTTCCTTTGGTGGTAGCTCGTTTAGTAGTCCGAGGTGTCCTCTTTTTAACAATTACCTCACCGTCAGTTAGCTCCTCTTGAGCTGATGCCTCCACAATTTCCTTTCTAGAGGTAGCCGCAAGACACCATTTACGATTATGTAATCTAAAATTCTGAGCATGTATCAAGTTTACTGATGAACAATACTGCAAATTTGGATGGCACCTACATTATTAAATAAACAAAGTTACTAATGCATATGGCTATCACCGGTTCTACTTATTTGATAAGTGAGCTGAGGCAATCTCTCTCACGGAAACATGTCCCAGAAAATAGAATTTACACTAAAGAAAACCCATAAGCAAATTAAGTTAATAAATATCTTGCACAAATGAAAAATAAACAAAGCAAAAACATGGGTTTTAGTTAATTTCCGCGAGCAATTACATCATGAAAATTAAAGTAAATAACTTGGAGGAATTAGAACCCATCATAATGAATTCAAAGGCGTAGATTCTAAATTTTTTACAAATGAAAATAAGCTAAAGGAAATGGACAGATAAAGAGCGAAAGCAAAGAGAAAGAGATAAAAAGAACCTGGGCAGTGAAAGAAACTGAGCGAAAGAGAGAGAAGCCATGGCAAAACCCTTGAAGAGCTCAGAGCTCTGCAGCTACCAAGTCTTAGTTGCGGGGTTTTAGACTGCCAGAGGATGAGGGAGGGGGTTTATTGAGCTGTTAGTTAAGTAATTTTTAAGCTGTTAAAATTATCAACTTGGATGATAAAATAACAAAAATATAAATTTATTAATTTCAGAACAGAAAAATAAAAAGAGTGGATAAATATATTCTCTCAATTTTAAAAATAAACATATACTCCCTTAAATTTAATAAAATGATAAATACATTTTAAAATTTGATATATGTTAAAATCGAGAGAAATGAATGTAAACAATAAATATTTTACTTTAATAATATAATTTATGTTGTTAATTTTTTTTAAATTATTAAACGATATCTCGAGTGTAATAATCATTTTTGTGAAACTTACCGAATGTATATATCCATTTATTAAATTTTAGTTGTATAAGTACATTTTCAAAAATAAATAAATAAGAAATTTTTTAAGAGTATATATTTCTTTATTTTTTTTTTCCTCTTTAAAAATAAAATAAAAAAGGGGCCAAGCTGACATGGAGGTAATACTAAATTCGACGACCGTCTTTCGCAAAAACGACTGCGTTTTGATGTCGCGATATCTACTAAATTCGGGTTGCCGCCTGCTTCGTCGCCTGCTTACGTGCTTGCTTCATTGCCTGCTTCTTTTGCTGTCTGCTTCCGTCATCTGCTTATATTTTTCATCCAAAACAAGATGATATAATAATCGATTCCCAGAAACAATGAAAAAAACTACCAAGAATCAATTTCCAGTTACAATTGTAAGTAAATTTGCTCTCCATCTCTTTAATCTTTTTTTTTTTTTTTTTGTATGTGCACAATTTACTCAAATAATTGTCGTTTTTAATTTGATGTTAATGTTGTTGTGTTTTTTTTTTTTTTTAAAAAAAAATTTTTAAGGTTATGGGTATGTTTTATTTTCATTATTGGTGAAGTTGATGACTTTTACAAGTTAGGGATGGAAAAGTTTTGGTCTTATATTGTGATAATTCACTGGATACATTATAATGATAAGGATATTGCCGGTTTGATGCCGTAGAAATTCTTTGAATGCTATAGACAGTGACACTGAAAATTTATGAATTTCTTGGCTTGGCAATTCACTCAAAATTTCTTGGCTTAGCATTAAAACACTCTGATGGTATAATTTATTTGTTTAAATTTATTTGATTGTCGTGTGAGTAAGTTCAGTGGTTTGTGCCTACTATTACTTTCACATTTTATTTTTGTTTTAGGTTGATAAAGGTTTTTTATTTGTGATAATTTAACCTTATAGTCCTCTTTTTGTGTGGAAGAGGTAAGACAAACCAAGTAAAATGATCGAAGCCACGTGAAGTGGTAAAGTTCTTAAGCGAAACAATCCTGAACTGCAATCAACACCAAATCATTGTAAAACCTCAAAGCTAAAATTCCTCAGAGAAATTTAGGTAAGATCCCTACCAATATGTTTTAGATTAAATAAGTCATACAACACTAATATTGATGGATCATGGTTAACATAATATACTAGGATTGCTTGGAAATCAACACGGTAACAATGTAAGATTGGTCAATTAGATAGAAACTAAATGAAAATTTTATGATTTTCCGAGCTTCTCTGTGGCTCAGAATTATTGTCTAATGGGATATGCATAGCTTCACGGAATTTGTTGAATATATTATAACAATTTGTTTTCCCTATAACCAAGCAATAAAATCAAGCCATGATTATTGGAGGCAAATTCATTAGCAAGAATTTTTTTTGTAGCCTTATGATAAGCTTTTGAATTAATCCATCATTAATACTTTAGATAAAATGTTTTTTTTTTTTTTTTGAAACTGTTAAAGAGTGGAGTTTTTAATTTAAATTGTGTTTATATCCTTAACGTACCATTAGGGTTGGCAAAATTTCTTGTCTTGTCCCGTCCCAACGTGTTACTGTTCCGTTTGGGACAGGATTCAGGACAAAGTTTTTTGTCCCGTATTGAAAACGGGACGAGAAATTTTGAATCGGGATGAAATTTTTTATAAAATGGGACGGGAACGTATTTTTATCCTGTTTTATATGACTGGGACAGGATCGGGATTGAAAAATCCCGTCCCGGCCCGGCCCGTTGCCAACCGTACCATTATCCTTAAATGATACTTCGGTTCTCCAACTGCAGCTTGATGCTTTCCAACTTCATATTACCTCACCTGATTTCCTCAAGCTTATGGGTGTAGTTGTAGGTAGTTTCAAGATCTATAAACTTAAATGCGGATGTCAACATTTAGATGTGTGTTTAAAGGTTGCACTTTGTTGTCAATATTTTTGTAAATATTTATTTCATAAAAAATATATTCAAATATTTTCTAAATTGGCCCTAATTTTTATGTGATATAATTGTAGCCACATGCCTTGCATGTGCTGCTACTACTAATAAATAACCTAAACCAGACTGTTGTTCACCTCTGTCCATCTCTTCTATTCTATCCAGTCTCCATTAATGGAGTGAATCTTGGGTTATTCAAATGCTCACTTGCATAAAATTTAATCAAGGTATCCATTTTCTTGCTCTTTCACAATTTTATTTCAACTTTTATTTGGTTTCCCCGGATTTTGAGTGTTTCTGTAAAAAAAAAGGTGTGTGGTTGATAGATTTGAGTAGCATTATCTCTTGAAGAAAAGAGAAGGAAAAAAAATCTTTGGTTTCAGAATCTCAAATTCAGATTGCTGAGCTTAGTTTTGGTAGACTTATGGGGATGCGCTATATTTTTAAACTCCCGGTAGACTTTAGATTCTAATATATTGTAACACATTAAAAAAAAATCTTAAATTCAACTTGGTGATTATTTGATTTTAGTGAAGATAAAGGTTATAATATATGCATTTATATATATTTTGGTATTGCAGATTGATGCTGTTTGAAGAGAGTTATAACTATAAAATTTTATTCAGCTTCACCTAAGTTATTGAGAAACTACTCCAGATGAATGTTTTCAATCTGCTTTTGCGAACCAAACGTGGGGTTGGTGGTGTCGTGAAGGGCTGTAGAGGTAATTTGGACTCGATCTTTAATCGTTGTATTGTGTTTTAATACCAAAACAATTATATATGTATGTAATCTATTCAGCCATGAATATTATGCTTTTTGGGTCCAAGTGAGGCATTAAGTATTGGAATGAATTGCACTTTAGAGGTTAATAACTGTAAAGTTCTTTGACAGTTGCTATGTTTATTGCAGCAACATGTTATTCCTTTTCCCATTCAACACCGGAAACCTCGGTGGAAGTTCATTCGCAAGAGCAGGAAGTAGTGATTGCTTTGGGAAGCAATGTGGGTGACCGACTTGGTAGTTTCAATGAAGCTTTGCAATTGATGAAGAAATTAGGTGTAAACATCACAAGGCATGGCTGTTTGTATGAGACTGAACCAGCCTACGTAACTGACCAGCCTCGCTTTCTCAACTCTGCAGTTAGAGGTGTTACAAAACTTGGGCCACATGAGCTCTTGGGGGTGCTTAAGAAAATTGAAAAGGACATGGGTCGTACTAAGGGGATAAGATATGGTCCAAGACCAATTGATTTGGACATATTGTTCTATGGAAGGTTCAGCATTCATTCTGATACACTTACTGTTCCTCATGAGAGAATTTGGGAGAGACCATTTGTTGTGGCCCCATTGTTGGATTTAATGGGATCAGCTGTTGAAAGCGATACAGTTGCTTGCTGGCATTCATTTTCAAGACAACCCAATGGACTTTTTGAAACGTGGGAGAAATTGGGTGGTGAGTCCTTGATCGGGAAGGAAGGAATGAAAAGGGTTTTACCCATTGGAAATCATTTATGGGATTGGTCTCAGAAAACCTGTGTTATGGGTATCCTTAATTTGACCCCAGATAGTTTTAGTGACGGAGGAAAGTTCCAATCAGTAGAAGCTGCAATTTCTCAAGTTCGCTTGATGATTTCAGAAGGAGCAGATATGATTGATATTGGTGCACAATCTACACGGCCTACTGCCACTAGGATTTCGGCCGAAGAAGAACTAGAGAGACTAATTCCTGTATTAGAAGCTGTTCTAAGAATGCCTGAGATGGAGGGGAAGCTCGTTTCCGTGGATACTTTTTATTCAAAAGTTGCTTCAGAAGCAGTTAGTCAAGGGGCTCATATTGTAAACGATGTATCTGCTGGGCAGTTGGACCCTGACATGTACAAGGTTGTTGCTGGCCTCAAGGTTCCCTATGTCGCAATGCATATGAGGGGCGACCCATCCACTATGCAGAGTGAGGAGAACCTGCAGTACGACGATGTATGTAAACAGGTTGCTTCTGAGTTGTACTCAAAGGTTAGAGATGCAGAATTATCAGGTATCCCAGCTTGGAGGATTATTATTGACCCTGGAATTGGATTTTCAAAGAAAACAGAACATAATTTGGACATCCTGCTGGGGTTATCAGCTATACGGAAACATATTGCAAAGAAAAGTTTGGCCGCATCTCATGTTCCTATACTGATAGGACCTTCCAGAAAAAGATTTTTAGGTGAAATTTGCAATCGCCTTTCTGCTGTTGAGAGAGATCCAGCAACCATTGCTTCTGTCACTGCTGGTGTTCTAGGCGGTGCAAACATTGTAAGAGTACATAATGTAGGCGATAATTTAGACGCGGTGAAACTCTGTGACTCAATACTGACTCGGGGTAGATCTCTCTCTCTTTCTCTTTCAAATACCAAAGGCTGTCGATAAAGCTGAAAAATTAGTTTAGTTGCATAAGATTCTGATGGCTTGGCTGATGTATCTTTACACGATGCGTTTATCCTGCAGAAGTTTTTACACATGAATATTGCTTGTTCTAAACTTCTAATTGTGTAATTCACAACATTTTTTTATACATGCCATTATTGGAAGCTAAGAACAGTGAAACATTATCGAGTTCCCATTAATTGCCATTTCATCCTCCTGTATTTAATCCCTATCTCCCTTCGAATGCGAGTTCATACTACTGAAATATGAAGGTTGAAATTGCATATCCGATGCGAATGACTTAAAAATGAGATCCCAGAATAAGATTCACCAGGTCAACACAGTTGTATAGAAGAAGTAAATATGCATCTAAACCAGTTACCGGTAACTTACAGATTGATGAAAAGAAAAGTAACAAAGTGATACAAAAGTGTTAGTTTGTCAACTGTTCTTTCATTCGGGTCTCAGTTTGCAGTCTAATAACTATTGTTTTGCTTCAAAACTTCAGCTTCGGCCAGGGCCATAGGATCATCCTTCATGTCAGAATCTTCTTTTTCTCCTTCTCTCTCCTGTGCCATTTTCTTTCTATGCAACTCCTCTGCAGCCTGCATTGCATCACGGTTCTCTGCCTGAATTCGCTGCATCTCCTCTTCTTGTTGTTGCCTTTCGAACCACGTATCGGCATCCGCCCAAACTGGAAAATGAAAAATACAGAATGGGTATCATCAATGAAATTTTGACCTGATCCAAAACTGGCATTTAGGGCAGGAAAGTCTTAGATGTCCCATACTTAATAAGGTAACAACAGAGATTGGGCTTCAATACAAGTACCCGAAGAAAGCCAACATATTCACATTGAACCGACCACAATAACTCATATCATTGCGATTGTGAGCACTAATCAACTAATACACATACAAAGCTATGTACACATGCACTGAATAGATTTTTGTCCTCAACCTGTTAAAGAAATCAACCTATACCTACCACTGAAAATGATGAGAGATACAAAATAGCATTATGTTCCATAGAAACCCCAAACCTAGACAAGGAAATAAAAACACAGAAAGGAACTTGAAAATCTTAAATGGACAACATTTAAACTTACTGAAAATCAGCAACTCACAATGTTTGCCAAAATATTATTTAAAAACACCACCATGAAAGGTATATAGACTTAACTAGAAGGAAACATATTAAAATTTACAACAGAATGGCTAAGAGGCGCTGCAAGTTCTTTCCATCTCTGCAGGCATGTGGTCGAAATATATCAAATCTGACTATAAATGACATTATAGAAACAATGGGGAATCAAGGAAATTGGTGATTTTTTATTTCTTTTTTGCAATTACTCCAAGATAAATAATAACAATATATGAACCATCCAAAATTCTACGCCAACAACTAACATATGCAACAAAATGAAGTAATAGCCTACTAATACAACTCACAGGCACCAAATGTCTATGTGACTCGATCTATTTCTTAACCTAATGAGAGAATAAATATAGACCTGAATATTCCTTTTTCAACAACTGCATTTTAAGGATTAACAATCAATTGTCACTGCCTAAAAAGAACAATCAAAGAATCAATGTAATTCAACCGATAGCCAAACCAAAACCCTAAGCCTTAAAACACCCCCAAATGAATCCTAAACCCTAACAAAGCGGCGGTTAAAATAAAAAAATCAATAACAAAACCAAAAAACAAAAAATATCCAAAAGAAAAAACAAGAAAAAAAGCAAGAAAAACATACTGGGCTGGGCGGCCCAGCCCTGCTCGCCACCCTTGATGCGTTCAGGGAGGGCGTAGTTAACGGTAAGGACACGGCCGTAGAGTTCAGCGCCGTCCATGTTGTCCATAGCTTGGATGGCATCTTCTTTTTCGAGGAAAGTAACGAACCCAAAAGAGCGATGCTTCTGGGTGGCCTGATCCAACGGCGTCTTCACGTCTTTAATGTCACCGAAGGGTATGAATGCTGCGTGTAGTATCGCCTCGTTCACTTCCTCTGCTAATCCTCCTACGTACAGCGTGTTCTTCTGCACTGGAAGATTCGCCATTCCACCTCCTTTCTTCTTCCTCCTCTGATCTCTGCTTATTTTCGAGGATTTAATGTCACTATAAATTTAGCTTTATATTTCCTTCAACTGGGCCAGCAAATAACCCCAAATTACCTTCTTTTTATAATATTTATTTATGCTAATAGGTCCACACAGGAAAAAAAAATCGTTTTAATATCATATTTGAGATTTTTTAAAATAAAAATTAGGATTATGAATTTTTTTCTCGAAACTCTAATATTCCTAAATGTGTTGATTCGAAACCAGTTTCGGATTTTTTTAAATAAAAAATTAATATTATGATATTTCATCTCAAATTTCATAACGTGACGTAAAAATTAAATTGTTCTAATATCCCTAAATATATATGCTAAGTGGTTTACCTCTTACTAAATGGTTCTAGGTTGGATAGCTCTATGATGACCGTGATAAGATTCCATAATCAAGATAATTGAAGGGAGAAAATCAAGGAATATCTTTTTTTGAATCCTTTGTAATTATATCCTTTATCTAGTAGTTAATCTCTTTCCTATTTCAAATTTCAATCATTGTGTATTTATAGTACTAAATGTCATTGTAAATAATAAGAGAAAATATATTCTTCTTCAACTTGTCCTCTTCAATTCCACATGGTATCAGAGACCAGATCCCTTCTCTAATTTTTTTTTTCTCCACAATCTCCAACCTCCGTTCCAATGGCCTCCGACGGTATCCAAAATGTCATCCCCAACACCCAAGAACCTACAAAACCTTTGATCATAATTGTCATCCACAACTCAATCAAACTCACATCAACAAATTATCTCTCCTGGAAAACCCAAATTGAAGCCATTCTCATCGGCTACGATTTACAAAAACACATTGATGAAAATCATCAAACCCCACAACGCACCGTCACCACCAATAATGTCACTTCACCAAATCCCGAATATCATACTTGGCTACGCCAAGACAAACTCATCTTTGCAGCTCTGGTCGGCACCCTATCACCATCTCTAGTTCCTCTTATCACCCAATCCACCAACACCTATGAAGCCTGGCGAACTCTCGCCAACACTTATGCACGACCTTCTCGGGGTCACATCAAACAACTCAAGGATCATCTTAAACACATCACCAAGGGTACTAAAACCATTACCGAATACATGCAATCCATCAAAACCACAGCCGATCAACTTGCCGCCCTTGGTAAACCTCTTGACCATGAAGATCTAATTGAAAAAGTACTTGACGGCCTTGACGATAACTATCAGTCCATCATCGACTCTGTCAATGGCCGTGATTCCACTATTCTCTTTGATGAACTCCATGAAAAACTCATCAACAAGGAGCTATCTCTCCGCAACAGGACCAGCTCCCTTTCCCACCCGGCTTCCGCACATCCCACCAATGTTCGCACCTACTACCGACCTCATCCTAACAACACTGCCCAGACCGGTCGGTTTGCACCCACCACCAACCCCCAACTCCCCAGAAACTCTACCAAAACACCAGAACCGACCGACCTCCTCCTCGACCCTTTCTTGGTCGGTGCCAATGGTGCCGCAACCAAGGCCATGTGGTCTCTCAATGCCTCTCTTCCGCCAAAACTTCCCAGGTGCGCAACCCCCAACCAGGCCGACCAACTCGCCCAGCCCTCGCCCGACCAATCCCTGGCAATATCAAGCAAATGTTACCACCCACCCTTCAACCAACCCTGCCTGGCTTCTCGACAGTGGAGCCTCACATCATGTCACTACTGATCTCAACAACCTCGCTCTCCACCACCCTTATGACGGCACAGATGAAATAATGATTGGTGACGGCACTGCACTCCCCATTTCCCACCATGGTTCTACCTCTCTTAATACTTTAACTAACTCCTTTACATTATCTAATGTGTTATATGTTCCCCATATGAAACGTAATCTCATCTCCATTTCTCAATTTTGCAAGTCCAACAACACTTCCATTGAGTTCTTACCATCTTCTTTTCATGTGAAGGATCTTCGCACGGGGGCAATTCTGTTACAAGGTCGGACTAACGATGGTGTATACGAATGGCCGACCTCCCCCACTCAGTCGCCTCCAATCGCCTTTTCAAGTGTCAGCACCTCTATACCTGAGTGGCATCATCGGCTCGGGCATCCCTCGTCGTCCATCTTTAAACGAATCCTGTCTTCATTTAATTCTGCTGTTTCTATTTCTTCTCTATCAAATTTTCATTCTAATGCTTGCCAATGCAATAAAAGTCACAAATTACCGTTCTCTTCCTCTACTCTCACTACATCTGCACCTCTTGAAGTTATATATACAGATTTATGGACTTCCCCGGTCTACTCCTTCGATAACTTCAAATACTACATAATCTTTATCGACCATTTCACCAAATACATATGGCTTTTTCCCATAAAACGAAAATCTGACACCCGTGATGTCTTTGTGCGCTTCAAGGCACTAGTCGAAAAATTCTTCCAACGCCCTATCATATCACTCTACTCTGACAATGGGGGGGAATACCAAGCCCTCTCTTCCTTCTTAACATTCCATGGGGTCTCCCATCTCACTTCCCCTCCTCATACTCCTGAACACAATGGGTACTCTGAACGTCGTCATCGACATATCGTCGAGACAGGTCTTTCTCTTCTTACTCACTCCTCCATGCCTCTCTCATATTGGCTATTTGCACTCTCCACTGCTGTCTATCTCATAAATCGCATGCCTACACCAACCTTAAACCACAACTCTCCTTATCTCAAACTCTTCGGTCATTTACCGAACTACTCGAAACTTCGCAGCTTTGGCTGTCTCTGCTACCCTTGGCTCCGTCCTTACACATCTCACAAACTCGAGTCTCGGTCCTCTCCCTGTGTCTTCGTCGGATATTCTCTCACTCAGCGGGCTTATCTATGTCTCGAGCCGTCCACCAATCGGCTTTACACCTCTCGACATGTCCGCTTCGTTGAGACACTTTTTCCTTTTGCCACTTATCCTGTGTCCACTTCTCGTGCCACTCCTCACACCATATCTGAATGGTGTTCCATGACATTACCGGTACTGGAGTCACCCTTGCAGAATACCGACCCTGCACCCCCACAAAATTCCGCACCACTCAATCCCCCTATCCGACCACAACCTCCATCTAACATTACCATCACTTCTCAAACTCCAACCGACCACAGCGGTCCTGTCGGACATAACCAATCCAGGGCATCCTCATCTATTACCAATCAAACCAATCCTGGCCGACCACATACACGGCCTGAATTACCACACCTAGCCAATCACTCAAACATCAGCCGACCCCATGTGCATCCAAGTCAACCACCCCTCGCCGACAACCCACGGTCCAACCGACCTCATACAACCATCCCGATCACAACCCAACCCAACTACACAGCCCACGACCCTCCACCTGCTCAATCCCGACCACCAACGAACACCGACCACACCAACACATACCGACCACTAAACCACTCAACTACAACACCCGTGACCGACCACCCAAACACCGACCCAACACATGAAACCTCAACTTCACCACTCATACCCAACCACCCAATAACCGACCACCCCCATGCACCCTCCATCTCACCCCGTGTCATTGTCACACGTTCCAAAAACAACCTCCACAAACCAATACAAAAACTTAACCTCCACGCCCAGCTTCAGCAACCTAATTTAGAACCCACCACCATTACCCAAGCCCTCAAGGACCCTAAGTGGCGTCATGCTCTGTCAGAGGAGTACAATGCTCTTCTTCATAATGGGACATGGGAACTAGTGCCACCCTGTCCCGACCAAAACCTGGTCGGCTGTAAGTGGATCTTTCGCACCAAATTTAATCCTAATGGTTCTATTGACAGGTACAAAACTCGATTAGTTGCCAAGGGATTCCATCAAAGACCTGGCGTGGATTATTATGAAACCTTCAGTCCAGTCATCAAGCCGACCACAGTTCGGATTGTTCTCAGTCTTGCGGTTAGTCAAGGATGGTCTCTCCGACAACTTGACATCAACAATGCCTTTCTTCAAGGCACTCTCACTGAAGATGTTTATATGTCACAACCTTCGGGCTTCATTGATCGGGATCACCCCAATCACGTCTGCAAACTTCGCAAAGCCATCTACGGCCTCAAACAAGCTCCTCGAGCATGGTACCATGAACTGCGTCAATTTCTTCTACAGTCCGGCTTCACCAACTCAATGGCCGACACCTCACTGTTCATCTTCACCAACGCCCAAACCACACTCTATCTCCTAGTCTATGTCGACGACATCATCATAACTGGAAATGATGTTGCAACTGTCCGCCGATTCATAGACCAACTCTCTAAGCGCTTCTCACTCAAGGACCTTGGCCAACTTGCTTATTTCCTTGGGGTGGAGGTTACTAGCCACAACGATGATCTTTTCCTTAGTCAACGCAAGTACATTGCCGATCTGCTCACCAGAACCCACATGATTACCGCCAAGCCAGCTTCAACTCCTCTGGCGACAAACCCGACACTCACGTTACAATCTGGATCTCCCTTACCTGATCCGACCGAATACAGAACTATTGTCGGGAGCCTCCAGTATCTCTCACTCACTCGACCAGACATTGCTTATACTGTCAACAAACTTTCTCAGTTTATGCATCAACCGACCGATGAACATTGGCATGCAGTCAAGCGTCTACTACGATATCTCTGTGGCACTCTGGACCATGGCATATTTCTCCGCAGAAACTCCCCTCTCTCACTCCATGCCTTTTCCGACGCTGATTGGGCTGGCAACAAGGACGACTTCACCTCCACTGGTGCTTACATAGTTTATCTGGGTCATAATCCTATTTCCTGGAGCTCCAAGAAACAACGCTCTGTTGCACGCTCATCCACTGAGGCCGAGTACCGATCAGTGGCCTCCACTGCTGCCGAACTTACATGGATCTGTGCTCTCCTTACTGAACTTGGTGTCACTCTCTCTCTCCAACCAGTAATCTACTGTGACAATGTTGGGGCAACAAATCTCTGCTCCAATCCTGTTTTCCACTCACGCATGAAACATGTCGCGCTTGACTACCACTTCATCCGAGAACAAGTTCAAAATGGTCTACTCCGGGTCTCCCACATCTCTGGAGCTGATCAACTAGCGGACGCTCTAACCAAACCGCTTGCTCGGTCTCCTTTCAATTCAATCAAGTCCAAGATCGGACTCTCTCCACGACCGTCCATCTTGCGGGGGCATGATAAGATTCCATAATCAAGATAATTGAAGGGAGAAAATCAAGGAATATCTTTTTTTGAATCCTTTGTAATTATATCCTTTATCTAGTAGTTAATCTCTTTCCTATTTCAAATTTCAATCATTGTGTATTTATAGTACTAAATGTCATTGTAAATAATAAGAGAAAATATATTCTTCTTCAACTTGTCCTCTTCAATTCCACAGACCGCACCCTAAAATCCAACCATATAAATAGGAGAAAATATTAACAACATAATACAAGACAAATGAGCGTGTTTAATTTTTAAATTGGTTAAAATATATCTTATAAATTAATAAAAATATCTTATTTAGTAATGAGATCATTTTGTTTTGTTCATATTAAAATGGGAAATATATATCATTTTTTTTTTATTAAAATCAAATTTCTTTGGCACCCATCATCTTAAAACAAAGAGGAATTAGACCAGTGATGACCGATTAAAATTTTCATTTCTTCTTATGTAACATGCCATTTTAAATCCACTCATCCAGACATCTTCTTTTATCCACTTGTAATTTTTTATATTTCTTATTAAGAAATGTAGTTTGTTAAAGTCTAGTGAAGCAACTTTTTTTTTCTTTTTTTTTTTTTTTACATTCTTTAAATTGGTCCATGCCAACCAGTTTCAAGAATGCAAACTTTGACATTGTCATCTGATATTGTCTAATTACACCGATATCTTCAAGATTCATTATAATTCAATTGAACTTGTTTTGTTATGTACATTGCCAATAGAACATGGATCTAACATATTCAATTACTTTCATTTTTTTTAAAAATTCTACAATTTTTTTAGAAGCCATGTGAATATTTCGAGTTTTCCTGATAATTTCGAAAGAAGATGTAGGGAAAAAAAGGCAATAAAATTACAAACCCAAGCCAACACTGTGCCAGCCACATTGTATACCAAATCAACCTTATTTGTTTTTCAATCATAAATAAAATCCAATCTTTAATGCAATTGGAAACAATTTCCATTATTCCATTTTAGGCTTTATCACCTTTAATGACTGCAGCCCAAAATTTATTTAGTATTTTTAGTCACTGTTATATTATAAACACTTTCAGATCAGAAAAATCTTAATGCAACTCTTGGAAACCAATGGCTAGTTATCTCCGAAATTTGATAGTTTCAGTTTGTTTCAGCCTTGTTGCAGCCACAGCTTTATCAGCTTGCTCTAATGGACAATGCAAGGTCACATTAATTTCTTTACAATATCTTTTATATAATAACAATAAAACCTTATAACATCTTTAATTTGTTTAATTTCTATAAGTTTTGATTGTGATTGTGACAATGTTTGTGTTTTAGCTTGGAGATGATTGCTCATCAGATGGAGATTGCGAGGCTGGACTCTATTGTTTCTCTTGTTTCTTGGAAGCTGGCGGTTCAAAATGTGTTAGATCATCTTTTACAGACCAATTCAAGCTTTTGGTAATTATATTTCCACTCACTTATTGTGCTATTCTTCAATATCTTCAACACAAATTTTTTTTTACGATGGATAAGTGTTAACTTATTATCCGTTTAATAAAACGTGATAAAAATTGTGTACGTATATTAGAACCTATTTCCAGACTCCACTTGTTGTAGGATCTTTGTGTTTTTGGTATAACATTTATTTTTTCTAAGATTCGAAATCGAGAGTAAACAATCAAACTCGTGGGATCTTCGAACACATAAATTAAATGTTTTTTATTGACAATATTTTTAACCATTTTTTTTTTTTGGTTTAACAGAACAACTCTTTGCCTTTGAACAAATATTCTTTCTTGACCACACATAATTCTTTTGCCATAAGTGGAGAGCCGTCCCATACTCCACTGCCAAGAGTTACCTTAACAAATCAAGAAGACAGTGTCACACAACAGCTCAATGTGAGGCTATTTCTAGAAATTTCATATTCGAATTAACAATTTTAGATCAAATAAATCATAATATTATTATTTTTTCCTTTTTTAAAATTTGCAGAATGGTGTTAGAGCCTTAATGTTGGACACGTATGACTTCGAAGAGGACATATGGTTGTGTCACTCTTTTGAAGGAAAATGCCATGGCATTACTGCATTTGTAAGTTATTTTTGAGAAAATTACATATCATCTATGTGGTTATGGTCCCTAAGGGGTGTGGCTTGGTGGTGTAGGGTCCAGGATCTCACATTGAGATTTTGGGTTCGAATCCAGGGGGTGCACTTCTTGTAAGAGCCTGGGACAGCCGGTGGTTTTACATGCGCCGCGACCCAGAATGGGTGGTTTGGTGGCGGGGTTTCCAACATTTCCAAAAAAAAATAAAAAAAAAAAAATCTATGTGGTTATGGAGAACCTTTATTTTAGAAAATTACCAACACAAACTCATTTGGAAACATAAAGACTCTCTTTTTAGACAAAATCTGGAGATCTGTGTGTTTCAAAAATATCATAACCTCTTATTTTAAAAATAATCGCACAAATTCATTTTGGAATATACAAATCCATTATTTTAAAAATGATCATACATACTCATTTTGGAATATACAAACGCTATTTTTAGATAAAATTTGAAGGTCTATGTGTTTCAAAAAATCATTTTCATTTTTTAATAATTCTTACTGAAATTATTGCAACACACAGTTCTGATGTTTTGTCTTTCAAATTAAGGAACCTGCAAGAGACACATTTAAGGAAATAGAGGACTTCTTGTCAGCTAATCCGACAGAGGTTATAACATTACTTTTGGAGGACTATGTTGAGACCACAAATGGTTTAACCAAAGTTTTCAATGAAACTGGTTTGATGAAGTACTGGTTTCCTGTTTCAAAGATGCCGCAAAACGGGCAAGATTGGCCTTTAGTTAAAGACATGGTTGCCAATAATCAAAGGCTTATTGTCTTCACTTCAAAGAAATCTAAGCAAGAAAGTGAAGGCATTGCTTATCAATGGAACTACATGGTTGAAAATCAATGTAAGCTTCCATGCATGCACAAGCAAAATATGTATGTTTACAGTATTTGAAACACTACTAAAAACTCACGGATTCCCACAAAAATGTTTCCATCAGTAATTAGCAACGGATTTACCGATAGAATTCCGTTGGTGAATTATCTGTCGAAGTGTCAGCAATGACATATTGATAATTTAGTTTGGAAATTTTATCGATAGAATTACGATGACAGAATAGTCCGTCAGTATTTTGGTGACAAATTTCCAACGATATGGCCATCATTTAGTGACAGAATACGAATCTATCGGTAAATATTTAACCGATAGAAAATTCTCATCAATTAATACAGAAATTACTTATTATTTTGCAGATGGAAATGATGGGATGCATCCTGGAACTTGTTCAAATCGTGCAGAATCTGCGCCGCTGAATGACAAAACCAAATCTCTGGTGTTGGTAAATCATTTTGGATCAATTCCAATTAAGAAAATCAGTTGTGCAGACAATTCGGAGGAATTATTAGATATGCTTGAGACATGTCATGGTGTGGCTGGGGCTGGCAATCGATGGGCTAACTTTGTTGCTGTCGATTTTTACAAAGTATAAATTAAAGCAATTAAATTATTCATATGCTATTTCATGTTCTTATAAGATTGGTCATTAATTGTTATTGATACATATAAATTGATGCAGAGGAGCAATGGAGGAGGAGCATTTCATGCTGTAGACACAATGAATGGGAAGCTATTGTGTGGCTGTAATGACGTACATGCATGTGCGGTAAGTAATTAGAAGTACAATGGAAGTAAAGTACAATAACAGTAATAACTAATAATTACAATTACAATGAACAGAAATTAAAAATTACAGATGATTGAATCGGGAAAAAAAATAATATTTAAATTTACTTGAGTTTTGTGTATTATAATCTTATTAAAATAGATTCGCTACCTACAATAGTGTTTAGGATCGAACCGGTGTCTGTTTCCCAGGATAAAACAATAGCAGATAACTTTGGAGCACAACCAAATTATCTAAGCTAACTTTGTTTGTGTGTTGAACTTGAAAGAACGAACATGGCTCTTGGGCAGAAGGAAAACTGTCTTGGTGTTGCACAAAAAAAATAGAATCTTTGAGTTATCTATTTTGGTGTGTGTTGTGTGTTTTATAAAATAAAGAGAGCCCCTTCCAAATTCATAAATGTAGAAGGATTAATTCCCTATTGAATCATGTATTCAATGGAGATATCATAGGCTGCTAGCTACTATTACAATAGATGAAAGTCAACCAGAAAATTAGAAGGAAATTAACAAAACTAAAGTTAATATGATCCTAGTTCGATTTGGGCCACATTCGTGTATGCATGACGTGCGGACACACAATGGTTTAAGGCGAACCAACTCTGAATCGGACTGTGATTTGCACCGCGGGTGTTGAGAGAGCCTCTATCCATAACTTCTTACCACTCTATAATCAAGCAACTACATATAAGCTCCCTTAGACTTACTTAGTTTATAGATGTGATATATCTTTTAATTTCCATTAATTTTCATTTTCAATGAGTGCATTTTGTGAGACAAATTCTTATTCGTCATAGCATCATTTTTTAGCGTATGAATATATCATTTCAAAGTATTAACGGAGGAGAACCCGAATTACTCATGATCTCTCCATTCCTATAAGTGAGTCTCACTTAAAATTGTGCCTCAAATTAGAAAAAAAAATACATATTTTCCAAACTTTTCCAACAATAATATGTTCATCAATAAACTATAGCTTTTTTCATATACTTTCTCTCCAAAAATGCTTCTATTTTTTTTAAAAAAAATCAAATCTTATTCCATTGTGATTTAGAGGTCACATGTTCGAGTCGTAAAAACAGTCTCTTTGTAAAAAAAAAAAGGGGTAAAACTACAAACATATTGAATCATCTTCATAACCTACAGTGTGGGAAGTCTCGTCCACTGAACCAGCTTCTTAATCCCGCCATTTAGAAATGGATCTCCCATTCGATTAGTGAATTTTATCTTTGATATAGACAAATGTAAGAATGTACTATATAATAAATTCTACTATTTCTATTCAAATAGACTGAATTCACAACAACTACCAATTTCTGAACCAATGGTGTGGCATCACATATCACTTGAAAAGAATGTTGGAGTTGTGCTTATAAATGACGACTTCTCTTAACTTGTAAGATGTGTTTGGATCAGAGCTTAGGAGTTCAACTACACAAATAATATCTTTACTTGAGTGGTCATGATTTCGAAGTTGGGTCATATTGAACCGTCAAAAATGACAATATCTCGCTAATGGACATGATAGTGAACCACCAAATATAACATCTTGCTAGTGGGCTGAGTCATCACATATGAAGACTAACTATTCATTTGGGACCGCTTATGCCAAGAATGAAACCTTAAGTGTTCATATCTTTGGATTTTAGCCACCTTGTGTTATCAATCACCGAATTCGATGATGGACAATTAAATAATAATAAAAAATATTAATTATTTCGGGTGGGTCCCACATGCATAAAAAGAAAATAATAAAAATTAAAATTCATTATTTGCCAAGTGAATCTCATGCCTATAAATATAGGCTTCATTTCATTATTTTCATCATCTCATTCTCAACCGAATCATTTGTATTCTAATAGAGGAAATTTAGTTTATTCTTAAGAGTTTGAGAGAGAATTGTAGTTCTCATATTCTAAGAAAGTGTGAGATTGTTCACTCCTTGTGTTTAGAGAGAGATTGTAAAATTCTTTCCACTATAGTGAAATCCTTCTACATTTGCCCGTGGATGTTTCCCTCACATTGAGGGTTTTACCACGTTAAATCAGTGTCTCGTTGCTTTATTTTATTATTAAGATTAATGGTAGACTAAGCCTCCTAATTATTATTGTTCTGTTATATGGTAGGCAAAACCTCATGAACTAACAATTATTCTCAATTTCACTTTACTTTAAGCCTACGATCCCCTGGCATCTTGAACCACCAAAAATGACAATATATTACTACTGGTAGCGGACACCTTAAAGATGATAATATATTGCTAGTGGGCCGAGTCTAATTATTATTCATTTGGGAATGTTTTTTTTTTACCCTTCATAAGTCATAGGACAGAGATAATGGGCTCGTAATGTGACCCAGTAAACTGCTAAACTGGGCTGGTGTAAGAAGTAGAGCTTCTCTATTGTATGCTCTCTCAATGAAAGTGTGATTAATTTCTGTTACTTTGTTTTGCAGCCACCCGGAACATGCAGTGCTTAACAAGGAGTAACAGGCGCATGCAATTGGGCATCATGCTTTTTTTTTTTTTTTTTTTTTTTTGGTTTTATGTAATTAAATTCTGTGATAGAAAGTGAAAATGACTGCCTTAATTAACAACTCTCAAGTAATTAATAAGTTGATGCCAAACAGAATGGTATTGGTGGCTGGTGGTTGTTTTTTTGTTTTTGTTTTTAATTATAATTTTACATTGGATATTCAATACATATAATTATCACACACTCAGATATCTATATCTCTTAAGAGACAAGCTCTAATCGAAAATATCTATCCGAGGTGGTGGTTGTTAGGTATGTAGGTTTGTTTTGGTTTGGTTTTCAATTTGAGTCACCTTAAGATTCTGGGTTCGAATCCAGGGGGTGCACTTCTTGTAAGAGTCTGGGACAGCCGGTGGTTTTACCTGCGCCGCGGCCCAGAATAAGTGGTTTGATGGCAGGTTTCCAACATAAAAAAAAAAAAAAAAAAGTGTACTTTTACATGCTACTCCTATTAATTAATTGATATTTGCTTCTCCAAGGCCTGCTGCCATTAAGTGTCCAACACATGCCTATCAAATATCAACATCCATCCTTTCTCTTTTATAGCTCGTTTAGCCTACAATTCCATACTCCAATTTATGCTCGTTACACACATAACCCGATGAAATTTCTTTCTTATTTATTGTTGTAATTACTTTTGTAATATATAGATGTCTATAGTCCTTTCTAGACTAATATAAATTACAGGAAAACATTAATTTTAATATTATTTTTTTGAAAATATTGTAAATCTTGACGTCAAATCATTCGATCCGCATTTAAGTGGAGCAGGTAAAATTCACGATTGTTCCATGTTCTTACAAAAAGTGCACCATTTGAATTCGAACATAGGATTTAAGCAATCAATAATTTCAATATATTATATAACAAAACACAAAAAAATTGAGAATGTGTCTGTGTGTTTTTTTTTTTTTTTTGCTTTCTAATTTAGTTCTCAATTTAATAAAATGAAGGATACCTCATTAGAAAGTTAATATTAACGTCTGTGTATTCGAATTTGATAATAAAGTTTGCTAGTCCACTCAAAATTCTTTCATTAAAGAGAAACAAGTGATGAGCGGAAAATATATCAATATTTATCGTTTATTTTACTTAATATTTTTTTTAGTTTCTCGGATTTGATGAACGTTGTGATGTCTTTTATTTTATTTTGCAGATAAAATAATATTGGGACACAATGAAATTATTTAGGACGAAAAGTGGGTCAAATAAGGGCAAAAATTAGACTTGACATATTAATTTTGGAAATTGGAAACTTGAAATGGCGTTTTAAAGAAGTGCAGTTTTGGAAATTCCAGTTTTGCGCATCTGTCGTATTTTGGGCATAACTTTTTACTCCGATATCGGATTGAGCTGATTCAAGTTCCAGATTAAAGAAGAATCAAAGATCTACAACTTTTAAAGACAAAATAATTTCGAATTCTGAAGATTTCATGCCCGAAATTGATGAACCATCCAGAAGTGTGTTGTTTGTAATCATTAAAGTCATTTTCAATCATTTTCAAAGCAAAAAAATAAATTAATAAATAAATAATAAAAATTATCAAATCACCACCAAACATGATAAGCAATTAGTGGAGCAATTAATAATGGATTTGGTGGAGCAATTAGTGGAGCAATTAATAATTGATTTGGTGGATGATTTGATGGAGGCAAAATTTTGCCTATAAATACAAAGTCATTTCATTTGTAAATTCATATTTTATTCTTTGAAATTCCTAAAGAATAAATAAGAAGATTGTATCTTGTTTGTTTATTTACAGCTTTCAGTAATTAATTTACGCTTTCGCACTTTCATTTCTTTATTTTTCAGTTTTTACTTTCCGCAATTTACTTTTACGCACAATATTTTTCTTTCTTTAATTTTCAGTTTTTACTTTTCAGTAATGAGGAAGTAACTCCCCTTTGCTGGGGTGAAAGATAAAAATTTTATTATTGCTATTTATATTAATCTCCCTTAAATATAAAATATAAACTATTTAAAACCTGACTCAATGAAGATACCGCTATATTGGCCGGTTGGTAATTAATTATAAATTGGTTTTAACCTGACTAAGTATGGAAACCGCCTGGTTGTTCGGTTGGTAATTAATTATTAATTTGACTTAATCAGGATACCGCATATATGGCTGGTTGGTAATTATCACGCAAAGTTAATATATTATATTAAGGGAGATATCTAAAATAGTAGTAATAAAAGTTGATCTTCTAACCCCGACATTTTCTTTTATTGTACTTTTACTTTATTCATTTCAGTAATTTACTCTTCAGCAATTTACTCTTCAGCAATTTACTTTTATTTTTTTTACTCTTTACTTTTTACTTTTACTTTTTTTTTTTTTTACTTTTCAGCAATTTACTTTTCAGTATTTAATTTTCAGTATTTTACTTTATGTCTTTTATTGTATTTAAATTTTTACTACCCGTAAATATGTGTCGTAACTAAGCCAGTTATCTGAGGTTGTGATGAAATCCAATATCACCAGTTTATAAGGGGTTAGATTATAGCTTGGGTAATATAAATGTTTATTTATTGAGTCTTAATCTTAATGCTTTTTATTAACTGGCCATTAATAAAATTGATTAGGTAAACTTAAAATGAACTTGGAAAATGGATTTTAGGTTAAAGACCTTAGACTCAATAGCTCACGATCTTCCTTGAGGATAGATAACCCTTTGATAGATTTCCTTACATGATAAGAATATACATGTCGGGTGGGGTAGCCATAATTGGAACTTAAACTTAATGAATCCAGATAATTTGGTTGACATAGACATATGGTTCAATTGGGTTATATTGGGTATTTGTAATCGACCATCGGAAGAGACTTTTACATAATTTAGTGTTCCAGGTTAATAAATTAATATATTACCCAACTGTAAGATAACCAACTCATCTTTAATAGATATTGGAAGGATTCACAATCCTGAATAGTTTTATAAATTTGAATTTTCTTCAATCTACTTTCAAGAAATTTTATTTACTTGTTTTAAGTTTTAAAGTCACCACCCAATCAAACAATCAATCTATTAGATACTTGCAAACATTTGACCTCATAAAAAATTAATAGTAAAGGTTTTAAGTTATCGTGGGATCGATACTTTTTATACTACTTGAATGATACGTGCGCTTGCGTTATACGCGTGTGATTACGCACCGGCCAACAAGCTGATAACATGGCTTAGATTTTATTTAGTATTGTAATATTTATTGCATGGAATGTGTGGTATCTCTATTATATTGTAGATTTTATCGTTATGAAAGTTAAACTTTGAAATATTTGATAAACACTTGTGACATTATTTTGAAAAGTTAGGTAACACCTTAATTAAACTAATATAGCTTCCATTTATAGCAGCAGTGGCTTTTAAGCCACAACACCTGAATATCAAATAGAGCCTTAAAATGCATTAACAATTAATTTAGAGTTATAATTTATAAACTACACCAACATTACAAACATTATTTATAAGGTAACAAAGTTTAGAACTAAATAAAAGGCTATATATATGTTAAGTATTCTCAATATACCATAATATGGATGACCATTTGAGTTGGTAGCATCAATGACATGCTAGCTATTAAGGATATAAATTAAAAATTGCATTAGCCTCATAGTAAACTTCTTCTTTCTCTTCTAATTCATCGTTTTTTTTATTAGATTTATTGACAGCTATTTTTCGTTTCAAAGGTAATTCAGGAAAAATCATTCCTCGAACAAATCTTCCCCAAACAGTGAATTTATTTGGTTAGTTGTGAACCAAATCAAACTTGACAAAAGATAGAAAGAACAGACAAGACAATAAGTTTAACGTGGTTCGGGGGAATGAATCCAACCTACGTCCATGGAGGCAAAGGGAATAAAATATTTATTAGGAGCTAGGGTCTGACTGACCTGCTCTAACTCTCGCTTACACTTAAGCTTTTTGCTTTCTTTTACAAGTTATAAGAACGTAAATAAAATTAATCAATCCATTATAATGAGTTCTCAACCCATTTTTATAGTGTGCCTGAAACCACTATTCCACTAACTCGCGACGTCAGCCACGTTACCAAATTATTATTGTGTAGACTCTCTTCCCCAATCAACCTACAAGTAGTAGCTCTGCCGCCTGACACAGCTACTTTCTGTCATCTGAACCTCGTTAATTCACATTCTTTTGGTAACTGATACACACTCTACCCATGTGCCAACCTGTATTCTAACCACTCTCGCTCGATTGCGTGTGTTAATGAGCAAGCCTGGGGCTCTTTTTTATCCCATCAGCCGCTGACCTACTCTTATCTTATGAGTCATTGAGAGACTCAAACTTCCGTTTAGGGCTTATGTCGTCCATCTAAGAACATAATGCTACAACCTCGACCCATATCCTCGGGCCTGTCCATCGAAACAAGTAACGTCTTTCCTTGCATCTACTAACAGGTCGGGTCGGTAGAAAAGCCTTCACTTTCCCCATATTCTCTTCAAAATGGTCAAGTCGACGCTTCAGTTACGGGCATGTGGGAACATTAAGAAATAACTCCCCTTGATGACAGTCTGAACTGTTATGATTTTCTCATAACTTGTATCGTCTAGTGATCACCTTCCTCAGGTGTATGTAACTATACCTTTTATGGCTTACTTCAAATCTTCTCCATTGTGTATCAAAGCCAAAACCGACATCCTCCTCGGGTCGTTCTTCAAAGACAGCTGATTATGATCCACTGGTCGGGTTAGACACCTTCGAGGTCTTGGGTTTGAGCCATTTATTTAACAAAGACCTTGGGCCCCAATTTGGCAAGTGAAATCATTTTAATACCCTTCTTCATATTTCAAATCTTCTCGGGTCTGAAAATCACCATCAACAAGATTATATATAATAACATAAATAATTAGAAAATTAGATGAGAAAGTGAGTACACTAGCTAATATGACCATAACACCAACATGCTTATATATTAATTTTATAGTAATATTAGCTACCATTTTCAAGACTCATCGGATAATGCTAATTAAAATGATTTTTCTTATGAAAATGTTTATGCATGCATTTGAATTATATGATGGATATTTTTTTAGAACAATTGGCTAGCCGATTGTTTTAATCAGTTAATCAATTACGCCTGTAAATATATTATCTTACAAGAGTTTATCGATTATTCGATTGCATGTAATCAGTTAATCAATTAGAGATATAAGTCAGATTCTTAGGTGCTTTTCTAAATGGTTAATTGATTATTTTAATATGTTATCCAATTATATAGTAGAAATTTAAATTTTAAAGAGAAAATGTGCCAATAGGAAGATACATATTCTCAAAATGTAGGGTAAGAGGCTCACTCATCTTGAAAATGTGTGTTCGTTGTACAAAGTGTTGGCACGATCCGTTGTAAGTAAACAATCATTGACGAGTCACCCTTCATCCTTGACAACATTAAGTTTTATCTACTCAGATCAAGGTTCAAAGACACCTGATATGGGATGAAGAAGGATTTCCCAAGATTTCTTTTATATATATATATATATATATATATATATTCTTAAATGAATAGATATTGAAAACATGAAAAGGTGTGTGTAAACCAAATGATGTGATCATTATTAAATATCAAAACCATAAAGCTTAGTACTTATTGAAAAGATAATCCCACATTTCTATAAATATTTTACTTGTGCTGGATTTAATGAATGATGAAAAAATAAAATATAATCAATAGTTTCCATATTTAAAGAGAAACAACAAAGACTAAAACATGCATCAAAACTTTTCTTTGGCCAACTTGTATGTTCATTACCCAATAACCTTTGTAATGACGTATGAGTCTTCCCATTCTCCAATTTCTTTGGTGTTCTGAAAGACTTTACATATGACCAATTCTCCTTATTTGAAAGTTTGACACCTGATATTTTTGTTAAAGTGCTTAGTCATCCTCTGATGATGTGTAGCGAGTCGTGTCAAGGCGTGTTCCATTAACCCGTCAATGTTGTCAAGGCTATGACTTATAAGCTATATGTCGGATTCCTCTTCGAGCCACTCGTAGCATGAGGATGAGACGCTTCTTTCAGATAGAATGAGTGTTTCAGCTTTAAATTCTAATGAGAATGGTGTCTTGCCAGTCGACGAGTGAACTGTCATTCGTTAAGACCATAACACTCTTGGGAGCTCGTCTGCCCATGCACCTTTAGATTTCTCCAGTCATTTCTTCATTGTGCTGATAATGGTCTTGTTGGAAAACACCGTTTGACCGTTAGCTTGTGGGAAGCATAGATTCGAGAAGTTGAGTAATCACGATTTTCATACGTTACGCAAGCGCATGTATTGCTCAAGTGATATTAAAGTTATCTATCCCACGAGGACTTATCATCGCGACGCCACTTATGGCGTCGAGACGCTTCATGGCCTGAAGAACACACCCATAATTCAGAGAGGAGAGTGTTGCGACGATTTAGGCACTGGATATCAGATATTGTTTTCCCGAAAACAGGCATCTTGACTCTAATCCACGAGCATCGTGACACTGGGTGCATAGTCAGACTCATACATGACAAGTAAACAGTTACGCATAGAATTCAATGGGGTTAGAGGAAATAATTACGCATGGAATCTAGTGTCGGGACATGCATTTTGACTCCGAATTTGCCCCAATTTACTCCATATTTTGCCATTTTTATCTTTTATTGATTTCATTTAGTCTGGCTATAATTTTAACCAGTAAAATAAACCTCAAAACACATCAAAGTATTCATAAAGCTCGAGATAACTCACATAACATCAAGCTAGATGGGCGGAAAATATATGCATATTGGTCCTTTATCATTGAGTTTGATCCCTCAATTTTTGCAGTAGTCTTGAAAGCAATGACTGATGAATTGTGAGCCATTATTAGTCACCGCCTCTCTTGGTAGCCCGAATCGACATATGATGTTTTTCCAAACGAAGGTTTGGACTTCAAGGTCTCGTATCTTGGAGAAGGTCTCTGCTTCAATCCACTTTGAGTATTAGTCTGTGAGTGCAAGCATATAGACTCGCTGAGAGTTACTGAAAGTTTGCCTACGATGTTCATACCTCATTTCATGAATGACTAAGGGGATAGAATGTGATTGAGTCTCTCTGGGGGCAAATACGAGACTAAGGCAAACCTTTGACATTTATCGCATATACGGGCGAAGTTTGCTGCAACTCATTGAGGCCAGTTGGTCTCCTCTGATTTCTTATATCTCTACTTGGTGGGGAACTTCAACACTTGGTGGAAGGTGGATGAGACTGCCCTTATGTAATGAAACCATGGGCAACCGACGATCAAGTTATAGGATGAAGGGCAGTCCAAGACCAGAAACATTGTTAGCTTCTTGACCCCTCCAGCATATAGTGGGAGTGATATTTCTCTCAATGTGAACTTCTGCTCCCCACTGAATCCAATAAGCATTGTTGACCGTCGATTGATTTTGTCCAGTAATACGCCCATGTCTGTTAGGGTTGTGGTGAAGATAATGTTGGATGAAGATCTGGTGTATACTATTACCTATTTGATTATGAAATTAGCTACTTGTAAGGAGATCACTAGGGCGTCATGATGAGGGTTCGTCAGACTTGAACTCCTATAATCGGTGAACTCGATGGTCAGATTGGTAAACGCCTCTCCAAGCGACTTCGTGAGTTGGGATGTTCTTGTTGGGATGTATGCCCTAGAGCTACATGTGATGTAAACGGTTTCATGCATTTTGAAATAAAACGATGCATTATTCATTTATCAAATTGTTTGTTTATCTTTAGCATATTATATATCTTCGTAAATACCGTAGATTACTTATGTACCTTCAGACTTAGTGTATGAGTGTCATACACCAGAGGATTTGAGTCTGAAGTTAGTAATCTTAAATAGTCCATAGAGAGCAAACAAACCGGGTACTTTGTTTGTGGTTTATCTATAGTTGCGATCCATTTTATATTTGTATGACGATCTTAATTCGGATCGTCCATGTAGAGACATGAGAATGGAGGCACCTTGTATGATGCGATCATATAGGACTGGACCCAGATAGAAATGACATTCTTATAATATCCGTTAAGCAAAGAAAGTCATTTCCATATACTTGATGGTCATATATGGATTGATCTTAATCCTGAGTGTACTACGAACTCCTGCATGGCAGGCTGTGTCCTTTGATTTACAAAGGTGAGGTTAGTGTAGCAATCCTAACCAATAGCTACGTACTTTGGGGGCACAGTTTGTTTTGTAGCTGGGAACGTTTTACATAGACATGGAGTTCACTCATTCTTGCGAGAAGTAGATGAGTATCTTTCTTAAGGGTTGATTCGGTACTTGAACGATTTGAGCGCTCAAGTCTTTCTATTACGAATAGAAAGATTAATATTCATAATAGTTATGAATAAATCGTTCATTGGAGAATCAATGGTACTTAATGTAAAAATAATTAGAGGGGTATAACGGACATTATGACCCGACTCTAATTACGAGATATTCGTGAATTATCAATTCGTATGCAATGACTATATCGGTGGACACCGACTTGGTTCAGCTTAATATTTCATCTGCGGCAACGATAGTGCAACTTCAGATTTTTAGTGGAATAACCCGGAGTTAATTATTCGGAATATTTAATTAAGAGCTTAATTAATATTTCGAGATTATTGGAGCTCAGAACCGTAGGTCCATTTGGTCCTCTTGCTAGCTCGATATACTTTAGCGGAGTTAATATAATTGGACAGTCCAATTATATACTCACAAAGAATAAATATTATTAATATGATTAATAATATTAATTACATCACACTTGAGACTATACATTAAAAGTTAATGTAAGGTATTAATAATTATATGATAATTATTAAAATTAGAACATTGAATTATATATGATATAATTTAATAAGGCTAAGATTTATTATGGAAACAAAAATCATCACCATGGTCGAATTCCTTATTGGATAAGGAATATGATTTGTTTGTTTGGGAAACAAAATCAAATCAAAATTCATCACCATGGTCGAATTCCTCATTGGATAAGGATTAGGATTTGTTTTGTTTGGGAAACAAAATCAAATCAAAACTACTTAGCTTGGCCGAATTCCCTCTTGTGTAAGGAATATGATTTGTTTGTTTTGGAAACAAAATCAAAGAAGAAATCCTTGTCCTGGCCGAAAACTTAGAGGGATTGGGAGTCTAGTGGTTGATTTGTTTTATGAAACAAATTACCCTAAGTATAAAAAGAAAATTATATTTTTCTTTTTAGAGACACACAAAATTAGAAAACCCTAGCCTCCTTCTCTTCTTCATGCTCTCAAGAGTTGAGAAAGTTAATTGAAGAACCTGAAAATTATTTCGGTGTGTGATTTAATCTCTAAAACGTTTAGGGATTAATTTGTGAGTGTAGCCCACACTACCCTCCGTAAGTAACGAGACATAGCTCGGAAGATCTTGTGGCGTTGGAAATCTCTTCTTCCCCTCTCTAGTAACTCACGGCAGTGAGGCAGTAAGTTCCCCACTGCCGCACGCACATCACCAATTTTGGGGCTCGGTTTTTGTTTGGTTTTTAATTCGGGTTTTGGGAAACTCTTTTGGGGATTTTTAGGGCTGAGTTAGGATTTTTTTTGAGTGAAAAATCAGACCTAAAAGCCTACAGCAGATCACGCAAAATGTGGACTGGTTTGGGTGCAGTTCACGCGTGTAACGGGTGCAAAATAGTCCGCTATTTCACTGCAATTCAAGGGGCTGTTCGTGGACTGTTTCGGGGGAATTCCGGGGCTGAAATTTTGTGTAAAATAGAAGCAAAATTTCAGTATACCCACTGGTACCAATCGGCCAAAGGAAGGGCAAAGCAGAAAAAGTTTTCAAGTTCGATCCGTGGGCCTAACCGCTTCCGCTGCGCGAGGGAAAGCGTTTCCTACAATTGGCATCAAGAGCCAGGTTGAAAAGTGCTCTTAACCCTTCACTTTTTCATTTAAAGTTTTTGTTTTTAATATATTTATATGAGTTATAAATATGATATGCATGTTTAGATGAGTGGGCACATTGTGATATTCATGTGATGAATGGTTTTGTTATTTCATGTGATGAATGGATTTTGCATTGGTCGTAAATTTTTATGGCTCTTATTTTTGTAGTTGGTTTTGGTTTTGGGATGTAAGGCCATAAAGCCATTGTTTATATTTTTTGTAATTTTAATTTTCAATGTAAAGTTTCAATTCTTTGTAATTTGGAGCACCGAAGTCGCAAAGAGAGCCAACACCACTTTGGAGCGGGATTTGAAGGCCAAAGAATGTCTTGGTGAATCTTTTGTACTAATTAGATTAGTATAGGAAAAATAAGAGTCTGGTCAATGCAAAATAATTTTTTGTTATATGTATGTTTATTTCGAATTGTTTGAATAACATGTCATATAGCTTAGGGTGCCCACTCATGCATTTTACTTGCCATAACATGTCATAGATGCATTATCATTACAAACATAAAATTATGATTTTATGTAATTTAAAATGTTTAAGTTAAAAAATGATATGCATTGAAATCATTAATTAGATTAATTGGATTTATAGTCTAAAACTTGAATTCTAATATATTGGGCTTAATTGGTGCATAATAAATTTCATTGGTATATAGGATGGAAACCCGGATATAAATTCCATAGCCGATTCTGAATGGACGGAAATATGGTCTGCACTCGGGATACAATTCCACGTACCATTGGATTTTATAACGCACTAAAAATTTATTAAAATGTTTAATTGAATTTTGACCATTTAGAATTCCATGATTTTAGACCCTTAAGTGCTTAGTATTTTAAGAGTTAAAATATTTTAACTCACTTATACCACTCTAATTAAATTAGTTTAATAGAGTAAACATATTAGTAGAGACTAATATTAGTGACACAATTTTAATAGTTAAAATTGATTTAACTCACTTATGACAAACTAGTGTAAATAACAATTATGATTTAGCCGCCATAAGTTTATCCACACTAGTTAAAATAAAATATTAGATATTTTAGATAGAAACCTTAATATTCAAAATAGTGAGTGGGAGAGGGATATACGACAGTACATCCCACGATCTCCGTTGTTAGTCCAAAAACGTGAGATTCAAAAGGCGTCTCGAGACGGCTTTGTTTTCGTCCCCCTACGGATGGTGTCCATTTTGGGTCAATATCAAGTTTGGGTTCCGAGAAGATAGGGATTATAGATGTATCTTGTGAACTGACCTACCCTACGGCGGTACTTCACTCGTTAAGTCAAAGAATCCCGAAACGGCGGGTTACACTCACAAATGAATAATTAACTGTTAATGAAATTCCTTGATCAAATAAAACGATAGTTGTTTAATATAGGAATAAGAGTTATTCACGCATATATTAAATTGACTGAGATTGTCTCGATCTATCATGCGAGTATTTGACCTACCCTACGGCGGCACTTACTTGTGGGATGATAGGTTTCCGTGGCGTAGCAATTCTCTTAGGTTTCTAATTCATTATTCATGGTTCTTGCATCATGTTTAATTTTATGCCAAAATTCTTTGATGATTTTAATATACGATGAATGAATGTTGAATGCATGTTTATTTTATTTTCAGCCATGGTTTCTCCAATTATTTCCATACTCTCAAACGATAAATTGACCGGAGAAAACTATGTTAAGTGGAAAAGTAACATGATCGCTATCCTGGTCTGTGAAGACCTAAAGTTTTTCCTGACGGAGGAACGTCCTCCCGAGCCGGCCATAAATGCTAGCCAAGTTGTGTGCGATACCTACCAAAAATGGGTCGCAGCAAATGAGAAAGCCTGCTGCTACTTGCTAGCATGGATGTCTTAGGTTCTTGCTGCAAAGCATGAACCTATGGCTCTAGCATCTCAGATGATGGAGTCATTGCATGGCATGTTTGGGCAGCCTTCAGAGCGTCAACGCCATGAGGTCATGGTCTCAGCGATGACTGCTAGGATGAAGGATGAGACATCAGTCCGAGAGCACGTCTTATGGATGATGACTTATCTCAACACTGCTGAAACCGATGGAGCTCGTATTGACGAGCGTAGCCAAGTGACCATGATTATGGAAACTCTTCCGAAGAGTTTCCTACAGTTTAAAAGCAACTATGTTATGAACAAGTTGGTTTTTACTTTGACCCAACTGCTTAATGAGCTCACCCATTACGAGTCCATGCTTGTGGATCCTCGTAAGTCTAATGCAGAGGCAAATGTTGCCGAATCTTCTAAATCTGCAAATAAGAAGAAGAAAAGCACTGGAAAGGCTAAGGGTAAGCCCATGAAAAAGAAGAACAAGAAAAGCTCCAAGGATGCCAAGCCCAAAGGAAAATGTTTCCACTGCGACAAGAATGGGCATTGGAAAAAGAACTGTCCTAAATACCTTGCTGAGCTAAAGGAGAAAAAGGAAACGGGTAAATATGATTTACTCGTTATTGATGAGTCTATGTTTAGTTATAGCTCACTACCTAGTTCATTCTGGGGATATGCACTGCAAACCGCAATGTATATCCTTAATGTAGTTCCATCTAAGTCTGTTCCTAAGACTCCCTTAAAGTTGTGGAATGGTCGTAAAACTAGTTTACGACATTTCCGCATATGGGGGTGTCCAGCACATGTGCTGAAGAATAAGACTACAAAGTTGGAACCACTTTCTCAAGTGTGCCTATTTGTAGGCTACCCGAAGGAGACTAGGGGTGGATTCTTCTACAGTCCCGAGGATAACAAAGTATTTGTATCGACAAATGCTACGTTTCTAGAGGAGGACTACATGAGGGAGTTCAAGCCTCGTAGTAAAATATTACTCGAGGAGTTACTTACTGGTTCGACCAGCACGCCATCGTCAACGAAAGTTGACAAATATATAGCACATTCGACATCTGATAGTCAGATGCTACCCAGTCAGAATGATCTACCACCTAGACGCAGTGGGAGGGTTGTGCGACAACCTGATCGCTACCTAGGGGTTGGAGAGGCACAAGTTGTCGCCTCCAGCGATGGTATAGATGATCCATTGACCTATAGTAGTGCAATGAATGATTCTGACTAAGTGGACCCATAGGTTTCAAGTGGATCTACAAGAGGAAGAGAGGATCATATGGGAAGGTACAGACCTTCAAGGCTAGACTAGTGGCCAAGGTTTATACCCAGAAAGAGAGAGTTGACTATGAGGATACTTTCTCGCCTGTAGCTATGCTTAAATCCATATGTACTCTTCTATCCATTGTCTCATATTATGACTATGAAATTTGGCAAATGGATGTCAAGATTGCATTCTTGAATGGAAATCTTGATGAAAGTATCTATATGATTCAACCAGAAGGGTTCATCGCCCAAGATCAATAGCAAAAAGTTTGCAAATTGCAAAGGTCCATTTATGGACTCAAGCAAACATCTCGATCTTGGAATATAAGATTTGACACAACGATCAAGTCTTATAATTTTGAGCAGAATGTTGATGAGCCTTGTGTATACAAGCGAGTCATTGACGGGAATGTGGTTTTTCTTGTTTTATACGTTGATGATATTTTACTAATTGGGAATGATGTAAGGATATTATCAGACGTAAAAACCTGGCTAGCTGAGCAATTCCAAATGAAAGATTTGGGAGAGGCCAATTATATTCTTGGGATCCAGATACTTCGGGATCGCAAGAAACGACTGTTAGCTATGTCTCAGGCATCCTACATCGACAAGATCCTTGTGCGATTTGGGATTTAGAATTCCAAGAAAGGCAATCTGTCTTATCGGCATGAAATTCATTTGTCAAAGGAACAGTCCCCTAAGACACCTCAAAGTGTTGAGGAAATGAGACATATCTCATACACCTCAACAGTTGGTAGTCTCATGTATGCCATGTTATGCACAAGTCCGGACATCTGCTTTGCAGTGGGAGTAGTCAGTAGGTTTCAGTCAAACCCGGGATTGGATCACTGGGTGGCAGTGAAACACATTCTCAAGTATCTTAAGAGAACGAGAGAATATATGATAGTATATTCCAGTGAGGATATGATCCTAAAGGGATACACGGACTCTGATTTTCAGACGGATGTTGATTCCAGGAAATCCACATCTGGATCAGTGTTCACCCTAGGTGGTGGGGCTATTGTGTGGCGGAGCATAAAGCAATTTTACATTGCCGACTCCACCATGGAGGCTGAATATGTAGCGGCTTGTGAAGCAGCTAAGGAAGCAGTCTGGCTCCGTAAATTCTTGGGAGATCTGGAAGTTGTTACAGATATGGATAGACCACTCACCCTCTATTGCGATAATAGTGGAGCGGTGGCAAACTCCAAATAACCAAGAAGCCACAAGAGGGGAAAACATATAGAGAGGAAATATCATCTCATCAGGGAGATAATGCAGAGAGGAGACGTTACCGTCACAAAGATTGCATCCGCATAGAACCTTGCTGATCCGTTTACAAAGACCTTGCCGGCTAAATTTTTTTGAAGGTCATATAGATGGTCTAGGATTACGTGACATGTCCCATTTGCTCTAGTGCAAGTGTGAGATTGTTGGGATGTATGCCCTAGAGCTACATGTGATGTAAACGGTTTCATGCTTTTTGAAATAAAATGATGCATTATTCATTTATCAAATTGTTTGTTTATCTTTCGCATATTATATATTTTTTGAAGGTCACATAGATGGTCTAGGATTACGTGACATGTCCCATTTGATCTAGTGCAAGTGTGAGATTGTTGGGATGTATGCCCTAGAGCTACATGTGATGTAAACGGTTTCATGCTTTTTGAAATAAAATGATGCATTATTCATTTATCAAATTGTTTGTTTATCTTTCGCATATTTTATATCTTCGTAAATATCGTAGATTACTTATGTACCTTCAGACTTAGTTTATGAGTGTCATACACCAGAGGATTTGAGTCTGAAGTTAGTAATCTTAAATAGTCCATAGAGAGCAAACAAACCGGGTACTTTGTTTGTGGTTTATCTATAGCCGCGGTCCATTTTATTTTTTTATGACGATCTTAATCCGGATCGTCCATGTAGAGACATGAGAATGGTGGCACCTTGTATGATGCGATCATATAAGACTGGACCCAGATAGAAATGACATTCTTATAATATCCGTTAAGAAAAGAAAGTCATTTCCATCTACTTGATGGTCATATATGGATTGATCTTAATCCTGAGTGTACTACGAACTCCTGCATGGCAGGCTGTGTCCTTTGATTTACAAAGGTGAGGTTGGTGTAGCAATTCCAACCAATAGCTACGTACTTTGGGGGCACAATTTGTTTTGTAGCTGGGAACGTTTTACATAGACATGAAGTTCACTCCTTCTTGCAAGAAGTATATGAGTATCTTTCTTAAGGGTTGATTCGGTACTTGAAAGATTTGAGCGCTCAAGTCTTTCTATTACGAATAGAAAGATTAATATTCATAATAGTTATGAATAAATCGTTCATTGGAGAATCAATGGTACTTAAGGTAAAAATAATTAGAGGGGTATAACGAACATTATGACCCGACTCTAATTACGAGATACTCGTGAATGATCAATTCGTATGCAATGACTATATCGGTGGACACCGACTTGGTTCAGCTTAATATTTCATCTGCGGCAACGAGAGTGCAACTTCGGATTTTTAGTGGAATAACCCGGAGTTAATAATTCGGAATATTTAATTAAGAGCTTAATTAATATTTCGAGATTATTGGAGCTCAGAACCGTAGGTCCATTTGGTCCTCGTGCTAGCTCGATATACTTTAGCGGAGTTAATATAATTGGACAGTCCAATTATATACTCACAAAGAATAAATATTATTAATATGATTAATAATATTAATTACATCACACTTGAGACTATACATTAAAAGTTAATGTAAGGTATTAATAATTATATGATAATTATTAAAATTAGAACATTAAATTATATATGATATATTTAATAAGGCTAAGATTTATTATGGAAACAAAAATCATCACCATGGTCGAATTCCTTATTGGATAAGGAATAGGATTTGTTTGTTTGGGAACAAAATCAAATCAAAATTCATCACCATGGTCGAATTCCTCATTGGATAAGGATTAGGATTTGTTTGTTTGGGAAACAAAATCAAATCAAAACTCCTTAGCTTGGCCGAATTCCCTCTTGTGTAAGGAATATGATTTGTTTGTTTTGGAAACAAAATCAAAGAAGAAATCCTTGTCCTGGCCGAAAACTTAGAGGGATTGGGAGTCTAGTGGTTGATTTGTTTTATAAAACAAATTACCCTAAGTATAAAAAGAAAATTATATTTTTCTTTTTAGAGACACACAAAATTAGAAAACCCTAACCTCCTTCTCTTCTTCATGCTCTCAAGAGTTGAGAAAGTTAATTGAAGAACTTGAAAATTATTTCGGTGTGTGATTTAATCTCTAAAATGTTTAGGGATTAATTTGTGAGTGTAGCCCACACTACCCTCCGTAAGTAACGAGACATAGCTCAGAAGATCTTGTGGCGTTGAAAATCTCTTCTTCCCCTCTCTAGTAACTCACGGCAGTGAGGCAGTAAGTTCCCCACTGCCGCACGCACATCACCAATTTTGGGGCTCGGTTTTTGTTTGGTTTTTAATTCGGGTTTTGGGAAACACTTTTGGGGATTTTTAGGGCTGAGTTAGGATTTTTTTTGAGTGAAAAATCAGACCTAAAAGCCTACATCAGATCACACAAATTGTGGACTGGTTTGGGTGCAGTTCACGTGTGTAACGGGTGCAAAACAGTCCGCTATTTCACTGCAATTCAAGGGGCTGTTCGGGGACTGTTTCGGGGGCATTCCGGGGCTGAAATTTTGTGTAAAACAGAAGAAAAATTTCAGTATACCCACTGGTAACATTCGGCCAAAGGAATGGCAAAGCAGAAAAAATTTTCAAGTTCGATCCGTGGGCCTAACCGCTTCCGCTGCGCGAGGGAAAGCGTTTCCTACAATTCCGGCTACAACTTCTCTTGCGTGTCGTTTGGCGGCGAAATAAGAGACGCCGTTAATTTCCTATCCGCCTAAGATAAGATTCATGATGTTGTTAATTAGAGACGATGGTGGGGGCTGATGTGATCCAGAATTAGCTCTGTTTGTTGGGCCAAGTTAACTTGAAGTTGTGGTTGATTGCATGGCTTGATCAAATTGGTGTATTTGGGTCATTTTGGTGGATTTGGAAGATTCTTTGGGTTTTGGAGTTTGGTTCATGCATGATACTTTATGTGAAGGTTTTATTATTTCTAAAGCTATATTGGAATGGGTCTTGGACGTGCATGGGCTGTCTTGATTGATTTTGGGCTTTATTTCCGAAAGGTGCATTAGCAGTTGTGGGATTTGCGCAGTCTTCGTATTTTGGACGTAACTTTCTCGTCCGATGTCCGATTTTGGTGATTCAAATTTCATTAGAAAGAGAACTCGTAGGTCTACAACTTTGTAGCTTACTTCAAAGTCCAGTTCAGACTTCTTCTTGGTCAAAATGAGGACACAAGATATCCCTGCAATGTTTATATTTTATATTTTTTTAAGGTTATGTGTTGTTTAAGTGTTGGGCTGAACTTTAATTATATTAAAAAGCCCATGCACGAAATTTTGAAGTATTTTATATGTTATTGGGTTTATTTTACTAAGGATTTATTATATTTGGGTAGAATTATGGTTAACCACCTATTTAAAGGGGCAATATTCATTGTAATTGAGAATTAACTAATAATATATCTTTTTACAAAACAAAGTGACTTGTGTCATCTTGAGGGAGTGGATTCTTCATTGGTTCTACGGAACTATGGGTGTGCATCGGTCGGTTCGGTCGGTTAATTCTTAATTTTTTAACCGAACCGAATTTTTTCGGTTAAGTAAATGTGTAATCGATTTAACCATATTATGACACATAACCATTAACCAATTTAACCATTATATTTCGGTCGGTTTTGGTTAATTCGGTTATTAACCAGTCCAAAAAATATAAATTCATCAACTCAACATTCAACAAAGCAATTTAACACAAATATAAATTCATATTCATCAAATTTAATATTTAACCCAATATTATGGAATTTTGGGTTTCTTAATAGCCAATAATTTAATAATTTTTGGTTTTAACAATTTATCTAACAATTGGTCTATGAAATTTTGTTATTTACTTATTTAGGGTTTTGAAGAATGTATATATTTCGGTTAATTGGTCGGTTCGGTTATACGAATCTCATAACCGTAACCGAACCGAATAACCGAAAAAGTTAAAATTTTAACCGTAAAAACCGACTTAATCACAATAACCGAACCGTTATGAAAAAAAGGGTCGGAACGGTTCGGTTAATTGGTTAAAATCGATTAATGCACACCCCTATACGGAACAAAAGCTTATCAACGTGTGGCAAGCGTTGTGGTGCTGTATCGCTATTCATGATTCTCCAAAGAAATAAAGAAAGGTTTTTAAGGGCAAGGTTCCTTAAGGGTTGGACTTGATCTTGGAAGGATTTTGTTCTTACAAAAATCATGATTCGCGGTTCTTGGGGCTTAAAAACACGTGAAGAGGTTTGCTTGGCTTTGTTCCAAGCAAGTTTCTATCAGGGGTCGTCTTCTCGATCAATTCTCTCATCTCTTCAGGCCATTGTAGTCTTGCCTTTCTTCATAAGCAAGTCTTTCATATACCATTTGTTCAGCGGCTCTAGGACCTCCAACATTAAGGCGACACATTCGAATGTCATGTGCCCATAGTCTCGGTGGAACTTGTACTATGTGCTCGTGTTCTTATTAGAAGATTCATCTATAGGGCGTGCGAGCCATCTTACTCCGTTTCTCATCTTCTTTAGGACTGAAACCAATTCTCTGGGTGACATATTAAATGTAGTCTGGGAGCCTCGACCTATTTGGCGATGACCGATTCATGAAATAGTAAGAGTCTAAAGCTCACAAACTACAACTTTTGCAACTTCATGCTCGAGGGGCTAAACTTCCGTCGAAGCTCTATGGAAGTGATGGTCTCCAAGAAAATAATGTCTGAAATTATCCCAGCTCGACTCTTCTTCACTGGTAGCCTAACTCCAGGTAGGCTGAAGAGAATTACCTCTTTGAACTTTTTCATATCTTTGAACATGGTGGAGGTGACTTGTTGTGTTGTGTCTACCAGAGGAGATTGGTGAGTCTTCTGTCAGCTCTGAGGGCGGTCATCCGGTGGTGGATTGTCTTAAGCCACGTCGTCGAATGCCCTTAAGAGGTTGGTTTGAATATCAGGGTAACTAGTATGGTCTTGAGTTCCTCGCCGTTGAGAGGTCAAGGCCATCTGCTTTAATTGCTTGTAGAGGCTGATGTTAGTTCTTCGCTTCACGAGGTTCTCCTCCAACAGTGCTCGCAACCGTTCTTGGAGAGCGGCCAACTATCCAGCCAGTTTTTCGCTGCAAGAAGCCATGTGTGTAAGTGTGTCATGTGGATCGTAGACTGATAGATCTTTGCCTGCTATGAATCATCGGGGTCCCACGATGGGCGCTAAATTATAGATGTTGAATTTCACATTCGGCCTACAATCGAGAATTTGTATGATGAGGCACTAACGATCCTGCAAAATAAAGGCAAAGTGGGCGCATAATATCTACCCACCGATGTAGGCACCCCGATACTCAAGTCAATGATGTAGACGAGAAGAGAGGGAAGAGTAAGGTTTAGGGTTACCTCGATCTTCGTAGATTGACTTGAGAGCGGTAGGCTGGTGTTTGAGGGGTGTTGTATACTTTGAGAACTAGAGTATAAATGCCAAAGCTTCAATGAATCAATCTCTTGGACCCCCTCTTCATTTATTGGTTGTGAATTAGCTTTCAAGTCGGATTAGAATTCCCTGGAAGAGTCCTACACCAACTCTATTTAGGAAATAATAGTTAAATCAGAGTTGAATTATGAGTGTCTAGATATCTAGGATCATGTGTAATCACTATGGTAATTAGATTAGACTATCGTGTTTGTAGGTAGTTCATCATGATTCAAAGACCTAGTTTCCTTATAAAGAATGAATTAGAGCGTAGACTGGCCTGATAATGTCTTGCTGAAACCCTTATAAGTCGTATGAGCCCTTGGAAGCCTCTAGGCTGTTTGGGTTTTTGCCAATCATGGCGTATGGGCTCATGGGCCCCTCCTATGACTCATGCGAGTGGACTCAAGATCGTTTGTTGTTATTTGGGCTTGTCTGATGTGTGAGCCTGATATATAATGACATTTAAGTTATTGACTCAAATTTACACCGTACAATATTTAAATTTGAAATATATATACACACATACACACGTGTGTGTTTTCTCTATTTTTTTTATTGTGTCTTATTAAGTTAATACATCCTTTATTAAAACCTCAGAGCCACTTTTTAATAGACCCCTTATTAAAAAAATTTACTTTATTCCATATTCGTATGAAAAATTGATACATATATGGGGTAGACAAAGAAAGATGGAGAAACAGAAACAATCAATTGGCAAGGAGAAGAGACTACTTTAACAAGTAGTGGATAGAGAGTGATAAAAATCAAATAAAAACAAATGCACGTGGGAGAATCACTGACATACCGCACGATCTTGCTGCCTCAGAATATGCATGCATACTTGTTCTGTTTGAAGTCAATTTATTCATCATTTCAGTTTATAATTCCAATAGATTTCTGCCTGCTTTGCTTGTCTTTTTTGTCAAGCATCCGATGCAGTGCCTTGGCTTACCCCAAATTTAATTTAACCCCCGATAAAATTTTATTTTATTTTAAATTTAAATTATTTTATTATTAAATTATAATTTTTTCTGCCACTGATCCGATGCCTTGTGCATTTGTAAATTTATCCCAACTGTGCTGAGCGCAACTAAAAAAACTGGTCTTAGAAAAGGAGGAATGTGATTCACGAAGTGAATAAAATCACTCTGATATATAGCTACTATGACTTAAGGACTTGAAAATCTACTAATGAAGGAGAAAGTTTGAAGTGGAACATAAATATCACCAGGGCTGATCATATATATATAAACTGTTTCAGTGTGAATAACATCAGGACAGATTAAAAAATAAGAAAAAAACACAATCTAATACATTAGTTTTTTTGTCTTCTAACATGTGGAAGTTTATGGTTCCAAATGGACATGATTTGGTGGTGTAGGGCTCAAGATCTCACATTGAGGTCCTGAGTTCAAATCCAGAGAATGTGTCTGTGACAGCCGACAATTTTATTTACTCTGTTTAAGCCTTAAAGATGTGGTTTTGTGATAGGATTTTCAACGATTTCAAAAAAAAAAATTTGTTGAAATTTATGTTTTTTTTAATTAACCGTTTTGATGTTATTAACATAAAAAATCAAAATCGTTTTGTATAAGACCAACCACATATATGTGTATGACAATCATTCTTATGCCCATTTAAAACACTTGTTAATGTATTTATTGTATCAGGCTGATTCTTGACAAAGAAATCCGAAGTGTAAATTTGTCACAGATGCATTAATTGCGGACATGCATTCCCATGTATAATCTAGTGAATGGTTTGCTGAGCTTCTAGGGTGGAGCTACAATGCAAGACTTGTATTATTGCAAAAATCAGATTCCTGTAATAATATTATCTACTGAGCTCATGCAATTTTGATGAATATGGGGAAGAGTTTAGAAGTAGTTCATTATTAGAGGAATTTGAATTTAGTGTTTAGTTGTCGTGTGTAAAATTTAATATAATTTTCTACCACACCGTATGAATAATAATGAATTGTCCTCAAGGTACGTGATTTGGTGGTGTATGATTCATGATCTTACATTGAGGTCATGTGTTCGAATCATGTGTTTCTTGTAAGAGTTTGGGACAGCCGATGATATTATCTACTCCACTTAAACCCGGAAAGGGTAGTTTTACGGTAAATTTTCAAACAATTTAAAAAAAAAAACAAAGAATTATTAAAATTGAGTTATATATACATTATTCAATATTATTTCCAATCTTTAATGTTGCAATAGCACCAAGATGGTTTTTTTTTTTTCCTTTAATGAGCAAACAGAGACCCTTTTCATGATTTTTCTTGAATGTAAAAAAATAGCTTGGGTAAATTTCTCTTTGCCAACCAAATCTTGGAGAAAAGATTCTGCTGCTATTTTTATTAATATTATTTTATGATAAATTATAGCTTAGAAGAAGATTTCATTTGCCAATGTTGGTACCATTTATTACACAATAGAGAGATATAATGAGGTCACTAGGTAGGTGCATGGTTTGGTTTGGCCTATATAGCACTCTCCCTTCAGTCTCTCTGTGTGTGACTGTGTGTACATACTTTGCAGTATTTGTCTAGAGACACTCACAATATACAGACATTTTACTGAACCAAAACCTGAACCCAAAGCCAAAACTACCATTTGCAGAAGCAGAAGCAGAAGCACAACATTTTTTCTTTGGAGGCTTTTCTGCTTATTGGGAGCCATCAATGGCAGTCTTGGCTATGATGTTATGCGGTTTGGTTTTGGGGTTCTGTTTCTTATTCTTTGCTCTTTTGAAATGGAATGAGATAAGATACACAAGCAAAGGGTTGCCTCCAGGGACAATGGGTTGGCCAGTTTTTGGTGAAACCACTGAGTTTCTCAAACATGGACCAAATTTCATGAAAAACCAAAGAGCAAGGTACCCTTTTTTCTTGTTAAGACAGTTTTTTGGCTCTGGTTTATTTCTTTATCAAGTACATTTTCTATTCTTCTATCTGTTTGTTGAGTGTTTTTGTGTCTGTTTACCTTGTTTCTTCTTTCTCTTACGCATACACAAGTTGATTGACCTGTAAAGTGGTTTCTCTTTATCACTCTAAAGTTAGCCTGGCAAAAAGCTTAGTACTTTATCTTCCAGAGGTTTGTTAATCAAAAGCTTTTTTTTCCTGGATCCAAAATGGCTACAGGATGAAATAATTACTAAGATCTTTCCAGGTAGTTAATTAAACATATTTTTATTTGCATGGATACCACCACCATTGCTTTACCATATAATCTTTTCAAAAAGGAATTTTTTGTCTATTATTGTTAGCTAAGCTTAGTTAGCAATTTGGGTGTCATCATTTATTAGCTAAACTGCACAATGTTTCCATCAATTGCCCTGCTGCTCCAGTGATCATTTGATGAAAAGTAGGCTCCTTTTTAAAAAAATAAAAATAAAAATCATTGCAGAAGTCTAAAGCTATCCATCCCAAAAGTTGCAAGAGAAATAATTGTAGTTGTAGATAGTAAATTCTTTGCATTATTTACCCCAAAAGTCAATGAAAAATTGAAACAAGTTGAAAAGAAATGCCTGTGAAGTGTTTACTTCCTCAGGTTTACCAGAAAACAGCTTTACCAAATGGTTGCAATTTTCCCATTTTGTATATCTTGAGATGAAGCCCTCATAAATCACTTTTATTTTCCTCATAATTCCTTTTTGATGTATTGTTATTGTAAGTTTTGTTCATAATGAGATTTATTTAACGATGAATGGGTACTTGACAGGTACGGAAATTTATTCAAATCACATATATTGGGGTGTCCCACAATTGTTTCCATGGATCCAGAGCTTAATAGATATATACTTATGAATGAAGGAAAAGGACTTGTTCCTGGCTATCCACAATCCATGCTTGATATACTGGGCAAATGCAACATTGCTGCCGTTCATGGTTTTGCTCACAAACGTATGAGAGGATCAATGCTGTCACTTATCAGCCCAGCAATGACCAAACTGCAGCTTTTGCCGAAAATTGATAAGTTTATGCGATCCTCTCTTGGCAATTGGGATGGCAAAGACATTGATATCCAAGAACGAACCAATGAGGTTTGCACATTAACCACAAAGGAAACAAGAAATCAATTATCTATGTTAATTGTCACATATAGTTCACTAGTCTTAATCCACTGTCATTTTTACTTTCTTTTCTAGTTAGGATGTTTCAATCAAGAAGTAGAAGTAGGATCATTCATCATTAGAAGGACATTACAATTACATGAGATTCCTTCAATATTTATAATTAAAGTTAGATTTAGCATTTGTACCATTCTGAAAAGCGATCAAGTTAGAAATATCTTTTAGACCGTATTAGTAATGTGCATTTGTTTCTATTAACTTGCAACATAAAGTTGACATATGAACAGAAGAAAAGTTTTTGAAAAAGAAATTAGAAGATTGCAGGATACTGATGTCTCTGACTTTTCCCGCCCTTTTTTCGTCTAGATCGCACTATGCATATCATTCAAGCAGATAGTAGAAATTGAATCCAATCAGCTATATGAGCACTTCAAACCAGAGTTTGACAAGCTGTTAATCGGAACATTGTCACTGCCTATCAATATTCCCGGGACAAATTACCATCGTGGGTTTCAGGTATATAATTGAAAACTTAATCTTATTTCACAGTTTCTTCAAGATCACTGAGGCACATGGAATTTCTAATTTGATTTAGAATTGACTCAATTGAGGCTGGTTACAGGGAAGGAAGAGAGTGATCAGAATTTTGAGACAAATTATGGAGGAGAGGAGAGCTTCTTCAGTAACACATAATGACATGCTTGATCACCTTATGAGAAATGAAGACTCTAACTACAATCTCAGTGATGAGGAGATACTTGATCAAGTTATTACAATTTTATATTCAGGTTACGAGACTGTTTCAACAACATTGATGATGGCGATTAAGTATCTCCATGACCATCCAAGAGCTCTAAAAGAACTTAGAGTGAGTTAGAGCCTTATAATAATCACTGTTAATATGTAATTCTGTCTTATAGAGTTCATGATCATGTTTCGGTTAATTCATTCAGGATGAGCATTTATCAATCCGAAAAAGGAAAAAGCCAGAGGGACCAATTGATTGGAATGACTACAAGTCCATGAGCTTTACTCGCGCTGTGAGCAATTTGAATCAACCACAGGCCTATTTGTTTCTTTCAATATGATGAAATTTTGTTGTCAATTTTACTTTTGCAATGCAGGTCATATTTGAAACATCAAGACTGGCTACAATTGTCAATGGGGTTCTGAGGAAGACTACCAAAGATATCGAATTGAATGGTATGCTCAGAGAACTGTTAGTTTCAAATTGGCAATCTTGTAACTTAATCATGTAACATTTGCATTATGTTTTTCAGGATTTATTGTTCCGAAAGGATGGAGAATATATGTTTACACGAGGGAAATTAACTATGATCCTTTCCTCTATCCGGATCCATTAGCCTTTAATCCATGGAGATGGCTGGTGAGTGACTCAAACCTCTTTTCTAGCTTGTCTCTTTCCGATAACTAAAAGGGCTAAAACCACATTTGAAATTTTTAATAAAATGGAATTCAGGACAAGAGCTTGGAGTCTCACAACTACTGCTTTATATTTGGAGGAGGAAGCAGGCTTTGTCCAGGCAAAGAATTGGGCATTGTCCAAATCTCTACATTCCTTCACTATTTTGTTACAAGATATAGGTAATTAGATAGCTACATTACATCGATAATACTAATGCATCTCGATATATGTGGTGGGATAATCATAAAATTGATTCGATAGGAGTAAATTTTGATTTTCACAAAAAGTGATAGAAATTCTTCATTTTAGCGGGATAAAAGCAAAATTATTTCATTAACAAATCAAATTTTTCATTAATTTATATGAAATATTTTTAAAAAGATTTGAATTGAGTGGGGACGACTACCCCTCTCACTCAACTACATGTGACTCCACCGTTGGATATATGATTATGATGTGATTAGTAAATTTACTAAGCTCATATGGTACAATCTTTTAATGTTTGCAGATGGGAGGAAGTCGGGGGAGATGAAATAGTGCAATTCCCTAGAGTTGAAGCACCTAATGGACTGCATATAAGGGTATCAAAGTACTAATTTGACGTTAAATTGTAAAAGATGTATATAGATTTGAGGGAGATTTTAGATATTAATTCAGAAGATGAGCCTTGGTGAAACGGTAAAGTTAATTCATTATGTAACTTTACATGTTCAAGTCTCTTGGCGAAAAAATATAAGGTTGAAATTTCATTGGGTTGTCTCGTGCTTTAGGCCATCGTATAGATATTAATTTACTTTCTAAAAGTGTAGAATGTTTAAATTTCAATTCCTACAATTAGTGAGTAGGGATTGCAATCCAACTACTAATTTACAAGCTACTTGACAATATTTCCTTAACAATGCAACTAAGTTGTTTAATTCGATGGAATTTCGTAAATTATGAAATTATTTGTTTAATCATTTCATTGGATGATGATGAAATCATCAAAATCTCTTACAGGAATTAATGCTAGTCTACAAGGGACGTGGTTTTGTGATGTAGGATTCTGAATTTATTTTAAGATTCTAGGTTCGAATTCAGGAAGTACGTTTCTTGTAAGAATCTAGAACAGTCGGGATTTTTACCTACTTTACTTAAATCCAAAATGAGTAATTTAGTGGTGGGATTTCTAAGGATGTAATAAGTCGAGCAATCCGAGCCCAAGAATCGAAATGTAACGCATAATAGTCATCTCTAAAGGGATAAATAAGGAGATATCAATTGGAGAAAAATAAAAGATGGGCTGGGAATTAACGAAGAAGATGAACATATGCAAATGAAAGCCCAAAGAGGTTTGTTAGGCTGGAGTCCCCTAAATGGAGATTTCTCAATTCCAATCTCCTCTTAATTATAATATCCTGAAATAGTAGAGGATTCCAAATAAAAATTATTTCAAATCATGTACCAATATTATAAAATCTTAAACCTCAAAAAACAATCGGAATTTGTAATTTTCTGTCTTGATAGCTATCCCAAAATATGAAAAACATATTTTTTAAAAGATAAGAGATGGATAAAGTTCAATTTTTTTTCTTTATCTCCCAAAAATTCAAATCAAATAAAACTAATTAAAAACCTGAAAACCATCTGGCCATACCCTTCACCATGTGATGGAAAAGGAACACGTTTAAACATGTTGGTGCAAATGTTAGCTGTAAGATTATATATGAAGATGAAAACTAACCAATTATGAGGAATAGCCATGACTATTTTCCTGTTAATCTATTTTGTTTTGCACTAAATCATTATTAATCTATTTAACAATTATGATCTGACTGACAGTCCAGGTCAATACACTTGTTGGTATAATATTATACAGGCTGCTGTGCTGTGAATGTCAGGACCATATTCATTCATTTGTCCGAATATCCTGTGGCTTTCTACTCTTTGTTCATGCTTCCCCCCACTTAATATCATAGCATGTGCACCATTCAAAGTTCCCTCTTTTTTCTTTTTTCTTTTTCTTTTTGTTTAAAGGCACCACCTAAAATCATGTTAACAACCATTAGAGCAATCTAAGTGGTGATTAATCATCGTTTAATTAGCGATTAATCGTCAGTGGCTATCGAAGCAATCTGATTTGGTCAAAAATCATAAATTTTTGGCCGATTAATTATTGATTTTCATTTTTTTTTAAATCGTCTAATTTGTATAACGATTCATCTCTTTTTATTTTCCTCGTTCTTCTTCTTCTTCTTATTCTTTAGAGATTTTTGTCTCTCTATATATACTAGTTTTTGCCCGTGCCTACGGCACGGTGTTACAGTATTTAGCCTGTGCCTATTGCACGGTATTACAGTATTTGCTCGTGCCTAAGGCACGGTGTTACAGAATTAAATTATTTTATTTTTTAATTAAATGATGCCCGTGCCGTAGGCACGGTGTTACAGTATTTGGTCGTGCCTACGGCACAGTGTTACAATATTTGCACGTGCCTATGACATGTTGTTACAGAATTAAATGATTTTATTTTTTAATTAAATGATTTTATTTTAACTTTCTATTTTTTAATTTGAAATTTTTTGACAATTTCCATCAATTAATTCACTTTCTTTCCTCCAATTACCAATGAAATGATATGGGCCGTCAATTAAGCCACATAAAGAGAGTCGTTGGATACACTCTCTTTCATTCAACACAATTCTCCTTTATTATATAGATATATATATATTATTTTTATTGATTTTTTAGGATATTAAGAAATGAGTTTTATTTTTTTATTTTACTCTCAGTCATACAATGTCAATTTTATCATTCTAAATTAATCCCTAGATATTTTCTATTAAACGTAAATAACTCAAATAATTGTTGAGATGATTTGTTATCAATTTCCGATTAAACTGATTAGAATAAAATAAATTATGTATCAAATTTGAAAGTACTAGCTAGAGTCTTGTGGACTCATACCTCCTCGTAGTCGTACATCTCTTTAAAGTCAAGGTTTCATATTTACCGTTAAGAGATTAGTACTAGTCCATGTTTTCAGAACATGACCGGATCGATTGATTTGACCGATTAAAAATTGGTTTGACAAAAAAGGGGTCCAATTTTTTTTTAATTTTTTTTTAAAAATAAAATATTTATTACATAAGCCGATTTTACCTATTTTTTTAACACAATTCAATCAATCGAATCAATGATCCATTAAACTTTTTACATCACCAATTTAATCCCCCGTTGGGTTCTAAAAATATTGGTACAAGTAGTATGGGGATGGCGAGTGACTCAACAATCTTCTGCCATTTGTGTTTTTTTTTTTTTTTTTTTTTAAAAAAAAATTATTCTTAATCCAATAAATTTTGTCATTATTTATCAAAGTACATGACATGTAGGATTACTGGATTAGCATGGATGTGGTTGAATCGAGATAAGATTTTTCAATTTTAATCCCAACTTGATTATGTAATTGGGACGAAAGATCATCTTAATCTCTACAAAAAATTTAATTGAGACGAAAGTCATTCAAAATCTCGAACTAAATAGTACAAGGTTCCACATCTCTATTGGGATTTAGGATTTTTTAAATAATGATTCAGGACATATCATGAATTCGAGATAAAAAATTATCATGAATCCTTGATCTATCTTTAATCGAGACAAAAATCATCCAGACTTTCTACTAGATTTTTTAATTAGGATGAAAAGCGTCATGAATCACGTACTGAATGGTATGAGATCCCGAATCCTGATTGAGATTCGAGATTTTCCGTCCACCCCAATGATAAGTCTAGATAAAACAATAAATACAAATATTAGACAAAAATGCAAAAGTGACCCTTTAACTTTCATGTTTTTCATTTAAGTCTGTTAACTTTTAGTTTTGTCAATTCAATCCTCTAACTTTTAATTTTTGTCAATTCAAGGCTCCGTTATAAATTCATCACTGTTGCCGTTACAAATAACGGCAACAGCAAAGTAAACGTACTTTGCATGTTATTTAATTAATAACCTCAATTAGAAAATATAGGCAGACAGAGGAAGCTAAAGCAAAGTAAACGTACTCTACTTGCATTTTCGAGCTATTTTTTTTGTCAAAAACACATATCCCAAGTTTAAATGACTTTTTGTCAAAAAATTATAAAAATTATAACTAGTGCTAGTAACGAAGATATGTGTTTTTTATAAGAGATTAAGATAATCAAATGTTTTACCTACTATATTTAGACTCGAATCGAATGATTCGATTGTGTTATTCTCCATCGAATCAAAAGATGGAGAAAATCTATCATACAACGCGATATCACATTTGATGTCATTTACTAAAATCTACCTCCGTTGTATGATAGATTTTCTCCATCTTTTGAGTGGCATGATGACATTCTCGGATGACGTGGCATTACATTTGATGACAACCAATACTTTTGATTATGTGCAATCGCATGTATTGTAATGTCTAACCATTAAGTTTTTGCTAAATAAGTTGCGTATAATTATTTTCCACACTCGTCGCTAGGGTCCACTGATCAACTGCAGTGTAAAATGTACCGTCTCGTGTTTTTTTTTTTGAAGGATTGGAAATAACTCAATCGAATCATTCGATTGGAGTCTAAATATAGTAGGTAAAACATTTGATTATCTTAATCTCTTATAATAAATACATATCTTCGTTACTAACATTATTTATAATTTTTATAATTTTTTGACAAAAAGTCATATTGAACTTGGGATATGTGTTTTTGACAAAAAATAGCTCGAAGATGCAAGTATAGTACGTTTACTTTGCTTTAGCTTTCTCTGTCTGCGTATATTTTCTAATTAAGGGTATTAATTAAATAATAGGCAAAGTACGTTTACTTTGTTGTTGCCGTTATTTATAACAGCAGTGATGAATTTATAACGGTGCCTTGAATTAACAAAAATTGAAAGTTAGAGGACTGAATTGACAAAACTGAAAGTTAACGGACTTAAATGAAAAAACATGAAAGTTAGAGGGTCACTTTTGCATTTTTGCCAAAATATTATTATAATTTTTTTTAATATAAAAATAGTCTTTTATTATAAATTTATAGTCTTAACCCACAGTAGACTAGCAAGTAGCAATGTGAATGATACCAAACTTTGTCACCCAAAATTTATATGAATATTAAATCCTTCTTATCTAATCTAAATTTGTTTATAAAGGAAAAAAATGTTTGCTGATGAAATTATTGTAAGATATTTTGCAACTTGAATATTATTATTATTTTTTGTTTGGTGACAACTAGTTCTCTATTGAGATTTCTTTAGTTTTTTTATAAACTTTCCAAATAATTGACTTGCAAATTGTGATAAAGAAGCATTGCTTGAACCTAAATTAAGTGTATGTTTGGTATGACTTTTAGGCTTTGTTTGATATTGTAATCAAAATATATAATGAATAAAAAATGGTTCATAAAGCGTGATATGTATTTCTTATGTTAAAAAAATAATAACAATGTAATTTTTAATATTTTGATGATGAACAAAAATTATAAATTTTGGTGGTACTTAGTTGTATTTAAAGTATGACTTTTGAGGATTAAAAAAAAATGAGAATTTCTAATGAGCCTAAATTCATTAAGGCTCTTCAAATTTAGTCAAAATACAAATAATTCCTCCCATTTAATCCACCTACATATCAAATGACATAAATATGCCTAATAAAATAGAATAATTACAATTCGTCACATAAAAATAAAATACAAATTAAAAAAAGAAAAGAAAAGCCGCAGTAAAATTTGGTTTTTTCCCTCTTATTTTTAATTTATAAACTAAATATCTTCCAAAATATAAGGTATTTAAAGAAAAAATTACATATTATTGATTTATAAATTAAAGCTTTAAGACAAGTATCATTCATCGATATGTTTCGATCAAAAATGAGTCAAAATAATCATTACATTTATAAGTTACATATCAGTTATTTCAAATATTTATATCCTTTATTTCAAATCATTATTTGTAAAATGATATGTATAGTTAGTATTCACATCTACCGCTTTCATCAATGAGTCTTTCTCAAATTTGGACTTCTATAAGGTCAAAAACAGCCCCAAGATTGCTATGTTGTAACAGTCACAGTCACAAGCATAATTATTCACATTCACATGTATATTAACACATACAACTCAGTCACTTTTTTTTTTTTTTTGAAATCGTTGGAAACCCCGCCACCAAACCACCAATTCTGGGCCGCGGCGCAGGTAAAACCCTCGGCTGCCCCAGACTCTTACAAGAAGTTGCACCCTCTGGATTCGAACCCAGAACCTCAAGGTGAGATTCTGGACCCTTCACCACCAAGCCACACCCATTGGGGGCAACTCAGTCACAATGTAGTAATATTAATACACAATTCTCAATTATATATATCAATTACAATGACAGTTACAAATATTTAACCATATTTTCTCATTCATAACTAATCACATATACAATACTCATTTACATTTCTTAATTACAATGACGGTTACAAATACTCAATCACAATTAAAATATCAATCATAATTATAATATCATTTTATATACTAAAAAAATTTATTTTGAACATAACAAACCTTAATAAAATGACTGTTCATGTTATTGTTTATGTGAACAGTGAAAATTTCGTTGTTTCCATAAACAATAACCTAAAAATATATTGAAAGTCTAACAATTAAAAAAAAAAAATTGGATAATATTATGTAAAATTGTAATAGTGGCATTACCAATGGTATGGATGTTCATGAGTGGAACCCATCAATTGACTAATACATCAATGCCAAGTATGATGCAACAGGTTATGAATAGATCCAGCCAAGGTTTCGATTCGGAACCGGAACCGAACCAAAACCTGACCGGTTCGGTTAAGATTCTTATCCTAACCGAACTAGTTGGAACCGCTGGAATCGAACGGTTCCAGCGGTTGGAACTGTTGGAACCCTAAGGTTCCAACGGTCACCCAGCGACTAGTAGCCGTTGGGTGACAGATCCAGCCCAACGGCTACTAGCTATTGGGCTGGGGGCAGGGAGCAATTTCCAAAAAAAAAAAAAAAATTGGGATTTCCCAAATTACCCCTAATAACAGTAATAAAACGGTTAATTTTAGGGGCAGTTTAGGTATCATAAAAATATTCTTAAAATGTATAAATAGATGTGATTTTTCATTATTTCAACACACCAATTTCTCAATTCTCAATTCTCTCAATTCTTACAATTCTCTTATTCTCAAGTGCAAGCGGAGCTGAAGGATCAACAACCACAAATGATGATTGATAATTAAATATTTAAATAATTATAAAATTACAATGGGAGAAATATCTTTCAAATATAATGGAACTACGTGAGCTTTGATTCCTCTCACCCCTGGAGGATACGTAGGCAACTTAAGTTTTTAAAAATTTAAGTTCAAGTTCTTTAATTTAATTTTTTTTAGATAAGAATTTTATTTGTAATTTAATGTAATTATGTAATGTAAGTTCATTATATAAATTCAAATTCATACTTTTAAATTATATTATTTTATTAATCTCAACTTTTTATTTAAAAAAAAAAACGAATGGAACCAGAACCAAACGGTTTGGTTCGGAACCGAACCGGAATTAACCGGTTTGGTTCGAAACCGAATCGGAATTAACCGGTTCGATTCAGAACCGAACCGAACCGTCGGCCACCTCTAGTTATGAATGCTCATTTTAGTCCTGACAGATTTTTTTTTAAAATTAATTAATTAATATTAGAATGAAAATGAGTAAAATAATGATATAAATATGATTAATGTCCTTATTAGGAATTAGTAAATGTGGAAATGACTTTTTAATAATTTTCTAATAAAAAACTATTTTTCATCTATTAACAACAACTCAAAATTTAGGCTTTTGTTAGTAGAAATTATTTTTTTAAAAAATAATATTCTCATTTTATTTCACAATATTATTTAATCTGCTTCACGATATAATTTTAAAAAACTCATCCATTAAAATAATTTAATAATTTTTTTAATAAAAACTTTCATTGACAAATAAATATTAAACCTCAATACTTCATTTACCTATTTCTTATTTCTCAATTTCTAAAATAGTAAAATAGTAAAAAACTTATATGATGCTCCCCTAGTTGTCTTGTACTTCAATGGTCACAACCGACCAATAAATGACATAGAAGAGACATTTCTTCATACTGATCTTATTTTGAAAAATATCCTTTATTTAACTGAACAACCAACATTTATAAAATATTATTTATAACTAGATGGCAACCCACGCGATACGCGGGGCTTGTATTAAATATATTATAATTAATGTATTTTTTTTGTGTAATTTCATTTAAAAACTTGTCACATTTTTAAGTCTCTTAAAAGCCATTATTCTTCTCATATTCAACCTAGTAAGATATGATTGATTCATTTTGCAATTCATTGAGCTTTGTAACTTAGCAAGATATGAATCATGCATCCCCATTGAACTTTTTAGTATTAGGCATTAATAACTTTTTTTTAAGTCAAACATTAGTTGCTAAAGAATGTGAACGGTTGAAATGTGAAAAAGTCGAGATCTTAGTTAAAAATATTTACAATTGATGTTCAATTATATTATTAATTACTTGAGTGTGAAAGAGAAAGAATTAGGAAAACATTATTGAATCATTTATAAGTTAATCAAGAATATAAAAGGTTGGAATGTGAAAGGTTGTGCATCTTAATTAGGACATTAATACATAAACTATATTAAATAATTAATTGATTTATCAATAGAAAATCAAAAGATATTAAAATATTAAATACTTCATCTCAAATTTAGGAGAACAACTCAGAGTTCTAAAAAATGAATGTGAGAGTTTTGAGTGTTTCAGCCCGTATATCACAAAATCCCAATGAATTTTTATGTTTCTAACTCACAAACTTAAAATACATGCCTGTTTACGAAGATCTATCAACTACCATAATCAAAAAGTACAATAGAAAAATGAACATGATTGAATTCCAACTTTATTTTACGGATTAAATCATCAAAGTAAAAATCATGCAAATATTAATTAAAAGAAGGTGTATATAGCATAAACCAAGAAGTAAGTAAAATTTTGAATTTATCTCTGCATGAAGCTTCTGAATTTGAACTTCGAGAGCTTCATTATCTACCTTGACAGCTTCAAATTGTCTCTTGTGAAGATCCGAAAATTATATTATGTGTCGGGTGTATATGTCATCTCTCTCACAGCAGGCGGGTCCCATAACCGTGTGAGGCCCGCTTGCTGTGAGAGAGATGTCATATACACTCGGCACATGATATATCACCTCGTGAAGATCATAGTCCTTCTCAAGTTGTTTGATCTTCCATCTGCCTCTCTTTTTTGGAACCAAATAGCAATTTGTCTTGGTTGCAATCCAAGAGCCCTGACAAGCTGTATTAAAATTATGTAGAAAATTAAAATATTTTTGAATAATCCATCAACCCCTCATAAAAACAATCACACAAAATATTATTAAAACTTAATCAATATCAACTTCCAGTATTTCAAATTAACACAATTAACCAAAAAATGTATTTTTTAACAATCAAGTTAACAAAAAAAAAAAACATAGAACTAATAAAATTACATGTATGAGATGTAGTATTAGTCTTGATCCGTTTGATCTACCAAGCTCTTATTCAGATAAAACAAAACACTCAGATCTTCTTTTAAAAAATGATTTTTTTTTTGGTTTTATTTTTGAACACCTTATTTCTTCTCTCAACTTAAGAAATGAAACCCCAAAATACTGAAATAGAACTAAACAAAATATCACTCAAAAGATTTTGGGTTGTGATTTTTTTTTGTTTTTTATTGAAGGTTAATAAAAGCTGAATTGAATGAATTGGGAAAGACACAAAAAAAAAAATGAATCCAGAAAGACAATAATTGAAGATTAATAAAAACTGAATTGAGAAAAGTACAAAAAAAATACAAAATTTATTAAATTCAGAAAGACATAAAATATAGATTTATCAAGTAATTTCAAAAAGCCATCAACATTAAATTTTGTTTCCCAGTTTTTATATATTATATTGATTATAGGGACTATGATGATATTTTTCTTGCAGAAATTGCCATTAATACCTGCTCAAGAGACGAGTCTCATCATAACTTGAAAAGCTCAAAAACCCACCTCTCAAATCTCTCTCTCTCTCTCTCTTGATTTGTCTGGAAAAATTCAACATGGCGACTCCATCAGCTAAGCCAACGCCACTATTGAAAGATGAGCTCGATATCGTGATACCCACAATTCGAAACTTGGATTTCTTGGAGATGTGGAGGCCATATTTTGAGCCGTATCATTTGATCATTGTTCAAGATGGTGACCCGTCAAAGACCATCAAGGTCCCTGATGGCTTTGACTACGAGCTCTACAACAGAAACGACATCAACCGCATTCTGGGTCCTAAGGCTTCTTGCATTTCTTTTAAGGACTCTGCCTGTCGGTGCTTTGGTTACATGGTCTCTAAGAAGAAATATGTTTTCACAATTGATGATGATTGCTTTGTAAGCTCTCTGTCTCTGCATCTGTCTCTATTTTGTCTAATTTTTGAGATCTTTTGTTTCGTTAGTATCATTTTTTTTATGAAATTTAAATACATGAATCATATGATTAGTTCTTGATGAATCTCAATTTTGAAATTTGAAGTATACCATGCTATAAATTTTTTTCTTCTTAATTTTCTTCAAGTTGGGTGTCTAAAAGTTGCAAATTTGACATTTGATTTTGGTCGTTGAAGTCTTAATTTTCAATTTGAACTTGATAATGACGGTTTCTCAATTGCATAGGCACTGCAAATGGTTATATGATTCCATGTTGTTGATCCAGGCTCCTGGATCTTGTTATTGAATTTTAAAAAGTTTTAGGATTGAGTATCATTTATTTTTATGTGCAGGTTGCCAAAGACCCCTCTGGCAAAGAGATCAATGCACTCGAGCAGCACATTAAGAATTTGTTGTCTCCATCCGCCCCATTTTTCTTCAACACACTCTATGATCCATACAGGGAAGGTGCAGACTTTGTCCGTGGATACCCTTTCAGTCTCCGCGAAGGAGCCCCTACAGCCGTCTCTCATGGCCTCTGGCTGAACATCCCTGACTATGATGCTCCCACTCAGCTGGTCAAGCCTCGTGAGAGGAACACCAGGTATATAGATTTCTTGTTGATACTTGATAATACTAATTACATTCTCTAGAAATCAAGATCCTATTTGATTTTCTTTTTCATTTATATTTTTGTTCCTTCTCATTCACAGGTATGTGGATGCAGTTCTGACAATTCCTAAGGGTACTCTGTTCCCAATGTGTGGTATGAATCTGGCATTTGACCGTGAGCTGATTGGACCAGCAATGTATTTTGGACTCATGGGAGATGGACAGCCTATTGGACGTTACGATGATATGTGGGCTGGATGGTGCATGAAGGTATTGTCTTTACTATATTCTCTGCTTTACTATGATTCCGAGTCATTAAAAAAGAGGTTCACTTGACTTGAGATTGTATAGTGAGTGGCTGACAATTTGAGAATTGGAAGAATTAACATCTTTGCTGCTAGTGAGAGATTGCTTGATCCAATTTCAAACCTTGTGCACTAAGTGATGTAACTTACAATATCGTATTGATGAAATTTCAGGTAATATGTGATCATATGGGATGGGGTGTGAAAACCGGTCTGCCTTACATATGGCACAGTAAAGCTAGCAACCCATTTGTTAATCTGAAAAAGGAATACAAAGGTATCTACTGGCAGGAGGAGATAATCCCATTCTTCCAATCATGTGTTCTTCCAAAGGAATGCACCACCGTTCAACAGAGTTATCTTGAATTAGCCAAGCAGGTCAAGGCCAAGCTCAGCAAGGTGGACCCATACTTCGACAAGTTAGCTGAGGCCATGGTTACTTGGATTGAGGCCTGGGATGAGCTCAATTCTTCTGGGAAAAATTCTGAAAAGAAACCAAATGCCGCGGCAAAGTAGAGACCTTCCAATTTCGGAATATTTGTCTTCTGTAGTTCCTTGATTGTTGTTGTAACTTCAATCATTTCTTTACTTTATTATTTTCTTGGTTGTTGACTTGCTGTTAGTTACTATTATCTATTTTTATTAACATTTGTTTTGAGTGAGAGCATCAAATCTTTTTCTAACCTTGTTGATCTTCTAAATAGTTGTTTCTATAAGTTCTTAGAACCACACCAGAGGTCTAGAGTTTTAACCGAATTTTGGCAATGATAGTGGCACCTTTTATCTTCCCATTCCTATGGATTTGAAATTTGAACCAATGGTGTCACATAATGAACTTTTTGTTTTCCTCGTGAGAAAATTTAAGCAGATTAGCATTTGCCCAGTTGCTTTAATGTGAGCTGGCCGTTTTGTCCTTGTTGGAAAATTTGAATTTGTCTGGTATTGTTTGAATTTTCAATTTGCTGTTGAAGTTTCAATTCCAAATCTATACGTAATGCATTATGACCAAGTCATAAGATCTCTTTGTCGATTTAGCCTACTATTCAAGATCATGCTCTTGGAAAATATTTTAGGTCAAGAAAGATTGAAGTCAAGGCACCAATATGTTTATATTTTGGCCCTTGACATCATCATCGAATTTCTCCAGACCAATTCCAGGAAAAAAAAATGGCAGGAAAAACCCAGTCCTCATTTCCATTAAGCTTAACAAAAATGCTACACTTACATACAATCTTACTAACAAAAACTACACCCCTCTCACTGTAGTTACAGTGATTACTGTAGCAATCACTGTAGCTACAGTGAGAGGGTGTAGTTTTTGTTAGTAAGATTGTATGTATGTATATCATTGCTCTTAAGCTTAATTCATCATACATGGATCAACAACAATGATTTTTAAAAAAATAATTTAGCTTGATTGTAATCCAATCTCCTTCCCAATTATGTGATCAGTGTTTGAACCCCAAATTTCTTATTTTCAACACAAGATTTTATCAACTCAACTAGTTGACACTAATATTTTTTATAAACAGCTATAATGGCAACACAATTCCTACCTCAGTATGTGAGCGAGATTCGAACCTCAAATATCTCATTTTCAACACGAGATTTTACAAACTCAACTAGTTGACACTCAATTTTTTTTAATTTTTTTTAATTTTTTTTTTTATATAGTTATAGCCTAATGGTAACTCAATCTCACCCCACTCATGTGAGTGGGGTTCGTACCCAAATCTCTTGTTTTTACCTAAGAGTTTTTACCAATTGAATTGACACTAATATTTCTTGTTTTATTGTTTAGTGTGCATAATATGGAGATTTAAGCAAAAAGAGTTAAGAAACTCGAAATTCCCGATTTACATCAACAGTTTCTCAATTTGCATAGCTTTTGATATTTTGGGCTTAAAGTTTTCATCGGATGTTCAAATAACGTGAATTAAGTTCAGTTGGAAAGAAAACACAAAGATTTGTAATTTATGTTGAAGACATATTCAGACTCATTTATAGTCAAAACCGAGCTTAAATTGGAAAGTGTTGCACTGTCCAAAAATAAAAAGGTATAGTGTCATGACACTGGCCATGAACAAATTCGAACAGAGTGGCAAAGAATCAGTGTCACGATATTGGGTCTTCAGTGTCACAACGGCAAGTGATGCTGACTCTTAAACTGAGTAGTAAAATTAATTTTCATGATATCTATATAAAAGGAATATTTAGGGTTACTTAAAGAATAATTTTGGTGAGGAAAATAAACCTCATTGGAGGCCAAAACATTCTCTAAACACAAGAACCATTTAAGAACAATTAAAAATAAGAAGATGAAGTAATAATCAATAGGAGAATAATGAAGATTTCATAAATTGAAAATTGACAACCTTCATAATTTATTTTCCTTATTCATATTCTCTTAATCCTTTGTTTATGTTTATTATGATGAACATGAGAATACTTTTGTCTCTTTTATGATTGATTTGTGATATTCTATGCACGATTGTGTTAGAGTTGGTGCTCAGAGCGCCAATTTTATTATGTATTTCTCTGTAAATACTTATGTAACATTTTATTATGAATAAAATAAACAGTTTCTATTATATATCATCTCTTTATATATGGTAAAGACGTAGCAGATCTTAGAATGATTAGTTATGATACTGTTGCAAAAGTGTCACAACTGACATTGAGTTTTATCATGACGTTGTCATTCTTAAATATTTTCTGGTCAAGGTTTACACTACTTGGTCAGTAAAGTAAACCCGTTGAGACTGGTACATGTCGTATATTGGAATCTTGGATTCCAATGGTTTCTCAATGAACCATGAGTCTTGGAGACTCGTATAGACGTGTAGGTGTTTATAGCGGATAAACACCGAATGACTCACCGGAGATTCTTAATGGATGGTACACCAACGTCAATAAGAATTTTCTCGGGTTGAGTGAGCATAGTAATTCTTTGACTTGAGATATAACTGTGGATATATGAGTTATCCTCCACACTTAGATGGCAGTCACGTCACATATCTATTTAGATCAGACCTCCGCCTGTTCGTTGGGTGTAGACTGATACTCATGATATCATGTGTGTGTCAAGAAATGATCCGTCAGTTCTGTGTACAGAGCATATATATTCAATATGGAATTAGAAATCTGTTAAATCTATGGGCCTGTGGTACACTGTAGAAATTAGTTCTAAGTGTTATTAAGAGATTGCTAATAGAAACGTCGACGTGATTATATCTATAGAGATTTGACGTTTATATCTATATCTCTGGAATAATCCAGATACCTGTTGACTGGTGCAAACACACGCGTATAACGCAAGCGCACGTATCGTTCAAGTAGTATGAAAATATCGATCCCACGAGGACTTAATTCCTACTGTTGTTATTAATTATTGAATCTATTTATTTACAGGTATCTAATTATAGGGAGAAGGGAATTGATTGCTTTGGTTGGTTGAATGTGGAATTGCTTAATAAAAATAAAATAAACAAAAGAAAATACTAAGAAAAATAAATAAAAAGACTCAAAAGATCTAGGGTCATGACTCCACACAATATTGTTAAAAAGATGAATTTACTCTCTTATTTATGTGTAATAAATTAATTTGCTAACCAGGAACACGATGATATGCAAAAGCCTCTTCCGATGGTCAGACGCAGATACCTAGTATAACCCAATTGAACCATATTCCTATGTCAACCACATTACCCTGGATTCATTAAGTTTAAGTTCCAATTATGGCTACCCCCTCCCAACAGGTATATGTCTATCCTGTAAGGAAATCTATTAAAGGGTTATCTATCCTCAAGGAAGATCGTGGGCTATTGAATGTAAGGCTGAAACCTAAAATCCCTATGTCTAGTTCATTTTAAGTTTACCATATCAATCTTATTGGTGATCAGACAACAAGAAGCATTAAGGCTGAAACCTATTGAATGTAAGGAAATCTATTAAAGGGTTATCTATCCTCAAGGAAGATCGTGGGCTATTGAATGTAAGGCTGAAACCTAAAATCCCTATGTCTAGTTCATTTTAAGTTTACCATATCAATGTTATTGGTGATCAGACAACAAGAAGCATTAAGCTTAAGACTCAATAAACAAACTAAAGAATTACCCATAAAAAGAAAATCAATTATTAAGTGTGGATATTGTGTTTCATCACTTCCCTAGAATAAAATAAAATGTTGGGGGTTAGAGGATCCACAATTAATATTTCTTATCTAGGAATCTCATTTATTATAATATATAAATTATTTTATATTCTGCTTTCTCAGGAATTAATAATATTAAACATTTAAAACCAGCCATATAGGCGGTAATCCATTTAGTCCAATTACACCAGCCATATAGGCGGTAATTATCTGTCACATAAAGACCAGCCATATAGGCGGTAAGGTAATTTATATTTAAACCAGCCATATAGGTGGTAATAAAGTCTGACATTAATTAATCCGGTTAAATTATAATTTATAAATTATAATTAAGTGAGATTTACCTAAATAATTATATTAAAGATTTCACCTTTTACCCCAGCGGTAAATTAACTACTAAACATTAAAGAAAGGTAGAAGAAGAGAACTACTATTACTGAAAATTAAAATACATAAATTAAAAATATTATTTATATATACAAAAATAGATGCAATCCTCTAAAAACAGGGAAAAGCTCCCAAGGAAAGCATGAAGAAAAATGAATCTGGCGGCCTCCTTTTATAGGCATATTTTGGTCCAGCGTCGCGACTCTGGAAATGCACTAGCGTCGCGACGCTGGCAACAGTCCACGCTGGTTGACCACGCGTCTGTCGGCAGCAATAATTGAGCCACGTGTCACGCTGTGGTTGGCTGACTATGTGGTCGAATAGCAGGGCGACACGTGGCAGGCGCTGATAGGTGGGAATTTCGGTCCAATAGCGGCTTGACACGTGGCAGCACCTGATTCGTTAATAATTCGGTCCAATGGTGAGATGACATGTGGTACGCGCTTGGTTTGGTCCAATGAGATGTTGACACGTGGCGGTCGGCGCATGGTAGCAGAACCGTTGTGATGGTGACACGTTAGCAAATTTTGACCAATCAGATTTCGACACGTGGCACACGGCACGAGTTAGCAAGTCCGGCGCATGCTGGGTGTCGCGACACGCAGGGAGTCAGCGTCGCGACGCGCAAAAGACGAAAATATCCATGTTGACGCATTATTGTCCGTATTTTCCCCAAATTGCCTCCAATGCTTTCCAAACTTTATTTATCTGCACAATAACAACAAAACACATCAAAACGTTCATAAAACTCGAGAAACAATACAAAACATTAGGCTAAATGAGTGGGAAAAAGTGATATATTTACCACTCATCACCTGTGACGGAGGGATTATACGTATGCAATGACCTCGACCTGTATGGTTCAGAGAGTTTATCCGTGTTCGTCATAATTTACAGGTAGGTAGATTATGGACAAAAAATTAGATTTCGTGACGCATATGCCTGAACCTAGAGAGTCTCACTAATGAAATATACTCATAGAGCACTAGGATAACTTTTATGAATAATACTGATTATTTAAAAGTCGTTTAACGGTTAAACAAAAATAAATACAGTTGGGATCTTTTGGTCATTTCCTAATTAATGTGTATTTATATTTAATATTTGATTTTATTAAATACACATTAATTAAATGTCAAATTGTGAATTTTGACATATATCATTAATATATGTATTTTGATTATTTAATGTAAATATAATACTTATATTTAAGATATTTGTATTTAATTATTTAATTGTTTAAATATTAAATGGTTAAATTAATTAAATAATAAATATCTTATGTCATGATTAAATTTTATAAATGACCTTAAATGATTGGAAACACTTGGTGAATTTCATTAAGTGGTTTAATGATGAAATACCAAATGTTTAATATATCATTTACCATTTAATTAATTGAAATAAAAATATCTAGATATTTATTTTTGGCTTCCAAAAATTCGGCCAATGGTAAAATGGAAGTATAAATTGTTTTGTTTCATTTTTCTTTCATATGAGGTTAAGCCACCAAAATATTATAAAGAAAAGTTTGAGAGAAAGTTGAAGAACAAAAGAAAAAACCTAAACAAAGTTGGGAATTTTGTAAGTTTTTCTAAAAATTTTCAACTAGAAAATTATTTCTATGTTTCTGGGCTTCAACATGCGGGCTTAGAATTTTCTCTACTCTTTTAGTTTGTAATTAAATGGTTGGGAACTTGTTTGAAAGATATTTGCATGTATGATTAACAAAGTTAGCTTGAAATGTGTTTATAAGCTTTCTTTTGATTATTTGATAATCAAGTTGTCATTCTAGAGTTGTTAGACCACTCATTGATGACCTATAATTATTCTCATGTTTTTTCAAAGTGGTGAGACTTGTTTGATGTTGTGAAAATTGAATTAAAGTGTTGAATTTATTTAATTTGGTGTAATTTGTTCAAATGAAGAATTTATAAAATTAGGGTTCTTAACCCTTTCCAAATTTGGGACTTTTTATATATGTGTTGTGTAATGATATATATATAAAATTAGGGTTCTTAAGCAAACGGTCATTCATCGACATGCAATTTCTTTAACTAGTCACCTTGTATCTAATTTCTTTATCTGTTTTATGTTTATTTGTGTTTTATGTTGTTTTTTGCTTTTGAGTTGTGTTTTGGTTGGAATGATCACATGCTTATGATATACATTTTATCCGTATTAAAAAAAATTGCTCTTAGAAAATTATACATGTTGATTAATGTCAATGTTGAATTCTTATGTTAAGTTTGTCTTGAGATGATACTTTGGTTATTAAATAATTATTATCAATTCTGGTCTAGTTTAGACTTGAGATTTGATATTGAGATGGTTTGAATCTAGATGGTTGGATTGGATGAATGACCGTCGAAAATAGCTACCTATAACTTCTAATGTGTGAAATTACCCATAAGTAGGTTAGTACTTTATTTCCGAGTACTACATGTGCATTCAGAGAATACTTTATCGTGAGGAAAAGACTATCTTAGAAGCTAGAGTGAAAGCCTTTTTATATATATAAAAAAAAAAATTGTTTGTGGAAAATTGAGAAAAGAAAGTCAAGATTGTAGCTATTTTATTTTAATTGTGAAGATGAAAAATCGTTAAAATTTATGATTTAAGGGATAGAATAAAATGAGATTGATTCACACGCACTATGAGAATCTAATTGAGATGCATTTGGTTTTTAAAGAAAATTATGAATCTAATTTAGACACATTTGATTTTTAAGCTCTCAATGAGTGTGATTTAGTGGCAAATGGTATATGATTTGGTTGTCAGGTTCTAGGTTGAGTTCAGGGAGTGCATTATCTTGTAAGAACTTGGGACAATACGAGATTTTACATGTTCCTCTTAAATCCGGATCAGATGATTTGGCGGCGGATTTCCAATATTTTCTAAAAAATATATTTGATTTTTTTAAAAAAAAAAACTGAGACTGTTTATAACATTTTGAAAGTAGAGTATGTGTAGGTTTTAAAATGCGGGAATCAAAGTCACAAATGCACAGACTTTGGCTCCCTCCCGGAAACAATATTTTCATATGGATAGAAAAGTCAAAGTCAGAGCAACTAGAGTTGGGTACAAGTTTGTTTTCTTGGAAATTATCGCTTTTTGATTGGTTATATATGACTTTTTATCATTGAAATGGACAGGGAAAAATTTCAATATTTTCCCTTACAAGGCTAAGCCCATAAACTAAATGCTAAGCCCAATCCGTCAACAAATGATTTTTCCAATGAAACAATAACAAAAATTTTAATTGCAAAAAAAAAAAACTATGTAGTAATTGGTTAGTTTTTCTTAAAAACTACTTTCAGGACCTACGCCCTAGAGTAGTTTTTATTCAATCTAATCTGATCTATTAGAGGCATAAGTTTTTTCAATGTTCTTTTCTTTCAAGAAGCCAATGGTGTCAAATTTTTGAAGCTTTTTTAAAAATTGGCAATAAATTTTGCTTATTTTTGTATTCTTAGAATGATTGACGAACTCATATCTAAGACGTTATATCTTTGGATTTATATTAGCGAGATCAGAATATAAATTAGATCAATATACTTCGTATTTTAGAGATATAATAAAATAACTAGCTAGAAATATTTTTCATAAATATGAAATTCACTCCTCCTCAATCTAGAAGTAGAAAAATTATTTTCTTGAAAATTGATTTATGCATTGAACATATAAGTTCAACTTTCGATTACGATTATTACGATTATTGATTCAGTTTTAGGTGTCATTTTCCACAATATATATATATATATATAAGGACCGAAATAATAATAATAATAATAATAAATATTAAGAATTTAAGAGTCATTCTCCTAATAAAATACATTATTTTATACTTTTCTTCTTCACTAAGTTTATCAATAGTAATGCAACCATGTTCTTTAAGATGAAATTTATTAACTTTATATGTAACATACACACGTCTATAATATTCCGATACATATCGATGGACATTAAAGTTGAAACAATAAATATTAAAATTGAAACATATGTCATAAATTTGAAACTTCTAATATTAAATATGATATATTACAAGTTGATAATCAATAATAAAAATTTCTAAGTCCGAATTTCTCATTTAATACACGTGGTATCGATAACAGAGAACATTAGCAAAACCCTTGCAAACATATTACTACAAGAATTGAGCTGAATTAATACATTAATATGCTTTATATTATATATATATATATATATATATATATATACCAGAAAGTGTTCACTTACAGGCAGAGACAGAGGGAAAAAGAGCTGTCTAATCAAAGTTTCCGGATGTAGATAAGAAAGAGAAGTGAAAATAGATCAAATGATTGTGTCCAAATCCGTTAATGAACAGAACTAAATGTGTGAACAAAGTTGATAAGATTAAAAGTGAAGAAATGGGAATCTCGTGGGAAACAAATGCCCTCCCATTAAAGTGTATCACAGAAGCTATATATGTAGGCAGTAAATAAAAAACAACAAATACTTGGGACTTAGGGCAAAGGCTATTATAATAAATTAAAAGCACCACCTTGGGAAAGTCGAGTTACACTAACAAAGAAATGTTAGGGAACCCAAGTGACAAAATAGCTTTATTACTATATATGGAAATTGAGGAATCGTCCCATCATCAAAATATATAATAATTAAAAGACTCAAAAACCCCATCTCCCATTTCTCGATTGAAAGGAAAAAAAAAATGATGAAGATGACAATGACATGTGATTTAATTAGGTTGAGTCACTTTCAAATTTCCTTGTTTAACATTGCACCCACAAAAGATGGAATACATGGACAGGTGCTCTTCTCTTCACTATCTTTTCAATTCATTCAATAATATTGATTTTTTTTTTTGACAGGACGGGACGGACCCCACCCTCCCCGTTTTCTTTTAACTCATCTGGTTATCATTTCCTGCTAATTAATATTTGCTTCATCCATCATGTTTTATCTATTGCATGGATGCATGCATGCATGCATGCATACCTCATATATAAATCGGAATTTAGATTCGATTACGATCTTTTTTGAGCTTATCTTCTATTGACTACTGTCACACGTGTATTTATAATAATAGATTGTTAAATCTCATAAATATTGATCACAATTTATTAAAAAAAAAACTCAGTTTAATAACGAATCCAAATCCTATAAATCAACTACTTGCATATCGTTTTTTTTTTTTTTTTTAATGTATGATAATTAAGATGATTGTTAGGTTTATGGAGTTTATCCGATAAGCAAAAGTAAGCAAATATCGGGAATACGAGGAGAATTTCTCTATGATTTTCTCATTTTCATGCTTAAATAGCTTGATCATAGGAGTATATATAATTATAGGAGCAAATCATTCCTTTAATTTCTTTCCTTTTTGTTGTTTATGTACCTCTTTATTTCAAGAAAATGAGAAATATGCAAGTTCAAAGTTCAACTTCAATCCTCTAATTTCTATTTGTCTATCTGTACCATCTCTTAATCTAAGTTTTATCTAAATTTTGATAAATCTTGTAATACTTGGTAATTACTATACACTAATATGTACTTATTATTAGTAGTGAAGCCACTAAATGCCCCCACTCAATCTAAAAATTTATTAAATGTGACTTACAAATCATTGAAATGTCTCTTTTTGTTTTTTTTTTTGTTTTTTTTTTTTTTGTTAATAAGATAATTTTAATTTATCATGTTAAAATAAAGAGTATTTAAGTGTAGTTAATGAGAGAATTTAAGTTTTGAATTAGGGTTTTTATGGGTGTTAGCTAATTTTGTTAGTAAGATTTTATGAGTGGGGTTATCGTTAGAGCTTGGATTAGATGCTAAATTGGGTTTTGAGCTTAGTTTTTTTTTTTTTTCTTAATTGTGATGGGTAGTTATTAAATCAAAATTTATAAATTAACACGAGTGATAGAAAATTATAAAAATTTAACACAATTATACTAGGATTGAATCCAAATTTACCAATAGGTAATAATTAAAAAAAAAGAGTCGAAGTTATAAAAGAGGGTGCTACAAAAGATATGGGATCCAACCCCACCTACAAAAGGGAAATTCTAATACTCAACAAGAAAGAAAACAAATGAAGATGGAGTAACTATATAAATAAAATTTAAGGGAAAATCCACAAACACCTCAAGGTTTACTCAAATATACACATACATTTTTTTTAAAAAAATTCAGGAATGGTCATACATAATTTCTTTTTATAATTATATCATTTCACTACATTAACTCAACTGCCTTTCACTTTAATATAATTATCTAGAAATTAGTATATAACCCTATTTTTGAAACCAAGATGTCAGTATATATTTCAGAAATTAATCGAAATACGTGTAAATTGACCTGAATATCTGATTATATAAAAAATAATGGTCTACGTCTACATCATATCAAACAAATAAGGTGTAGGTGGTTATTTTTTTTTTTTTAGTATTGATTTTCAATCTTTTCATAAATGATGTACTTCTGTCGGTTGCAACCCAACAAATTTCTTGCCAGAGGAACCATGAATGATGAATCTATGAGCAGATCGGTGAACGAATCAGTGATGATAATTCATTGTAAAGCTTAGAAATCTTACTGTACGTTGTACTTTGCCTCGGTGTCTAATCCATCTTTGACATGTTCGCAAGCTCATCAACGATGTGTCCAACCTCTCTAATGTCTATTTTCTTTTATGGGGACACATTAAATTTTTGTTAAAAATCATAACCAATGAAACAGTGGTGAATCAATTTCAATTACCTCTTGCTATTTGAACTTATACTAAGTATTGATCTGAAAATTCGAGGTTATCCAAAGTTCTGACCCTATGCGGAAATAATCACAATTATTGAGACAAGTCTTTAATGTGTCTATGGGAAATCAACTACCAACCACAATATCCAACAACAAACAATTCCACAATATTAATTAAATACGAAATATAAATTGCGGAAAGGTAAATCAATCACACAAAATCAACACAATAATTTTGGTGACGAAGTGGAAAACTCTTCCGAGTAAAAAACCACTCCGGGTATATCGGCTACCAGCCCAATCCACTATATAGAGATAAACTTACAGCGATGGTCAAGACCCATGGTGACAACTTCACCGACTCAAGTACCTCAATACTGTAAGAACTCAAGGCAACACCTTAAGTCCGCAACCTACGGTTTTTTTCAGAACCTCTGAAGTCTCTGAGTAGATTGTATCACTTCGAACGCCGGAACTCCGACTACCAAACTTCCTCCTAAAGAACTCTTAAGGATTAGGGAATTTGGGTTATGTTGTGTTGAAGGTTTATCAAAGAAGGATTCACACCATTAATGGAGAAGACAATAAGATGAAGAAGTCTTCAATGGTGGAATCAAATAGAGTTGAAAGCTTTGGGAGATTTGGCTCAAGGGAAAAGTGTTTCAGCTCTCTCAACTTGTGGGGAATGGCGGCTAAGTGTTATATTTATAGGTAGGGTGAAAAGCTAGGGTTTTGCAAGCCAAAAACGCGTTCAGATCGCAGTCGCGTTCGAACGGTTACTCAAACGCAACACGAACGCGCCTTTCTGTGAATACTCGTTCGAACGCCACTCGAACGCACAACGAACGGATGCTCTCTGGAATGATCTCGTTCGAACCCACAAGAACGTGACTCGAACATTTGCTCTCTGGAATTCCCGTTCGAACCCAATAAAGAACGTGTCACTAACGCCACACGTTCGAACCCAATAACGAACGCAGCACCAACGCCAATCGTTCGAACACTTCAAAGAACGCACCACGAACGCATGTCTGATGCACAGCAGCCAGAAACCAGTCCAATTGCACAAAGATCTTCATGAAAGATTACAACTCAATTGAACTTGTTTTGTCACGGATATAAGCCAATAAAACTGGAACTAACAATCTCCCCCTTTGGCATTCCGTGACAAAACACAACCTAATACAAAGACTACGGTAATAGACCAAAAAGAAAATAGTCAACTGTCAACCATCAAAACAGTGACTAATACAATTGGACTCGATCTAAAACCTAACCAAGTAGTCTTGAAAACAAAAACGCCACAGCAACATACCTGTTATCTGAAACATCCACAAACAAAATATACCGTGAAAAGCATTGGGATAATCAAGAAAAACATAAAACAGGTAAATCATTTTTCTCCCCCTTAATCTGAACTCTCCTGAAACAGGACAGAACACCAATTTACTCCCCCTTTTTGTCACGAAATGACAAAGCATGGATACACCAGGAGAAACAACAAACATATATAAATACACACTTACTCCCCCTCACAAACAGGCATCCAAATATAGCATAAGAATAAATGGGAAACAAATAACCAAAAGCAATATTTGTAAGCAAGCATCAGTGATAGACTGAAGGAGAAACATTCAAGACAGAATATTTTCATTAAAGTTCGTCAAAAGTTTGCAAAACATCCCATCATTAAACAAAAGGGGTGAGAGTACATCATAAAGTTTAACAACAAATATGATCCCAAAAAAAAACAAATAAACATACTCCTCCTATCTCAAGGAAACCCAGAAAACAAAATAAAGCAGCTAGTCAGACTCGGAACTAGCAGAGGACTCCTCGTCATCGGAAACTGAACCAGCACGAGAGGATGACAGGTGACGGTCAAACCGATCCTCAAGGCGGCGAACTGAAGAACGGACCTCGGATACGTGACCTGAGACCAGGCGAAGCTCAGCGAGAATAGTGGCATGAGAGTCCAGGATGCGCTGGTAAAAATCTGGAGGACCAGCGGAAGAGGAGGAGGCAGCAGCCGAGGTAGACGGGGCAGGTGCAGGATCAGGAGCAGGAGCAGCCGCTGGAGCAGGAGCACGAGCATGGGCAGGAAGATGAGCAGCTCCTGAGGAGACAGTCTGACGACCTATGGGCTTGAGCAGAGGGAGAGGAGGATCATGAACAAAGCCAGGGATCAGAGCCGTGATAATACGGCGAATCAGACACCCATATGGAAGGGTGTGGGTGGCATAAGAGGCATTGCGAACGCGAGTCATCTCACGCAGGATCACACTGAGGATGTCTATGGAAAGACCCTGCTCAATGGCATAGAGGAACGCAATCCGGGCAAAGGGCTGAGTGTTCACATGAGATTTGGGCCACAAATTATGGCACACAATGCGGTTAAGAAGACGATAGGCCGGCAGCAATGTAGCAACAACAACTGTCCCTCCGCCAAACGGACGATGCTGTCCAGTGGCAACGTCCATGACAAGCTGATCGGAAGGTCCATCGGTAGGGGACCAGGGGTACTGAGGGTAGGGCACCTCAGGAATAGCCAGTATCCTTGATAGAACAGAAGGATCGAGATCCAGGTAGTGCCCCGAATGTACACGGAAAAAGAGGTGGCAGAAACAACCTCCATGTTGGAATAAAACTCTTGGACAAGCTGAGGAGATGGCCCAGTGAAACCAGACAAAAGAGGACTCCAGCCACGGGTAACCAGAAGAGGAACAATGCCGGAATCATGCAGTTCATCAACCAAGACATTTCGCTCCAGAAACAGGCTACGCTGAGAGAAATGATCATCAAATAACTTTGCAGCTGCAGGACTGCGAAAGCGATCACCTGGGAGAGAGTCGCGAGGACGTTTCTTTGAGGCAATGGACTTCTTAGGCATCTAGTACACATAAGAAATGCACAAAATAAGAACAACCTAACACAGATAAAAAACAGAAGCTGAGGAAACAAGAGCGTTCGAACGAAGCAAGGAGCGTTCGAACGCGATGGCGATGAACAGACAAAAGAGCCCTCAACAGATACAAATCGCCACAATAAACACAACAAACAACTAAGGACTCATCCAAGAGACTCCATACGCCTTCAATCGAAGAATGAAGGCTAAAAACAGAAAAGAACAACAAACCCTAAAACAGATCTGAGAGATAAAAGGAAACAGAAGAGAAATGAAGAAAACCTTACCTTGATGATGGAGTTACACCGAGAAATCAGGAGGGGAAGGCCACACAAACACAGATCTGACTTGGAATGAAGGGATTTGATGAGAAAAACGAAGAGTCACGGGAAGAGGAGAGAAAAGAACTGTGCGAACACAAACACGCACGAAGACTATTTAAATAGTCCGAAAGCGTTCGAACGAAAGTTCGAACGAGATACGAACGAGTGTCGAATGACCGTTCGAACAGAAAATAAAACGAAACACCAACGAAAAACGTTCGAACGAAATGAAAAACGATACACGAACGAAAAACAGACACAGTGCATACCAGGAAAAGACACGGCAAACACGGACTGGAACACATCAAGCAAATACAAAGATACCCAGTCAGTATTCAAATGATTATGACAGGAAACAATTATGCATCATTTTAAAAGAGGCTAAATACATCACTTATGCATATGACATAAACACCAAAGCATATAAAGCACTTGCGTGGAAAATAAAGTGCATAACGAATCAAGGCTTAAGACCTTATTTTATGAGCTGGACACAGCCAAAGAAATCCATTTCTAAACAAACCAAGTCCACAAAATAGGTGTTCAAACCCAGCTCCACTAGGACCTGAAAATAAGCAACATTGGTTGCATGCTATATTATTCACCCCAGAAATATCATGAGCTCATATTTAATAACTCTTTCGAGTGAAGGGTTTTTGCCCTTATCTTTTGAATTTGGCCATTTTGGCTCTTTTGCACTTGAGTCTCATTTTTTTTTTTTTTAATATATTTCTTTTTACTTTTACAAGGGGATAGCAAGGTCAACTAGTCAAAGGTCACACTATTAAGCAAAGAATGATAGAAATTAGATTGCCATTCCAAAAACTCATACATGCGACCAAGCCTTGACAAATAAAAAACGTGTATGTGGAAGTGCAAGCACAAGATATACCAAAGGTTTTTATCACACACACTCATGTATATAGAGCATCAAGAAAAATAACAGCATATCATACATGCATAATCATATATCCTACATACCAGGATCACATGCACATGCTATTCATGCTCTAACAAGCCATAAAAATATTTTTGGTCTTTTTCAAAATATATAATTTTTTTTTATTTTTCAGTTTTAAAGCACAAAAAAAATAAAGACACAAAACAGCTTGTAAAACATCCAATGATACGTGGAGTTGTATCCCGAGTGCAGATCATACTACCGTCCATTCGGAATCGGCTATGAAATTTATGTCCGGGTTTCCATCCTATATACCAAGGGACATATAACAAAAACAAGACACACACACACCCATATGCTGTGAAAACAAAGTAAACGTGCAAAAACATAAAACACACGCACACACACATGCAATGGGAAAATAAAAACGCATCTTTTAACCAGAGTTACACCGAAGTGCACTCTCATCATGTCCATCAGGACACGCAGAAGTAGATGGGAAATTATCTTGCTTCCTCACCCAAACATTTCTAGGAACCTCATCCACTTGAGAATTCCTAGTCAACAAAGAAAGTTTCTCACTAAGAAATTGTGTCTGTTTAGTTAGTGCAGAAACTTGAGAAGCTAGATTTGAAGAATCAAATCTAGGCGACACACTCTTAGGCCTTTTCTGTTGCTTGTGCAACATGAAGCACTTAGGCCTAATATGTCCAGTTTTGCCACAGTGGTGGCACACAGGCACAAACCTCGGACGAGAGTGAGGTTTACCCACAACACCTCTAGATCGAGGTTGGGTCACAGGACGAGGAATAAATGGAGGAATAACATGACTACACTCAACAGGTTTCTTACCTGAGTCACGTTTAGCTGCAACAGGCACAGCTTTGGAAGAAGAAGCCTTATTGAAGTTAGGCTCAGGAATAATACCTAACATACGGTCCACCTTTTTATTTCCACTAGAAAATGCGGACAATTGGGTTCTAGCATTTTCAAGTTCGGTCTCTAATATTTGGACTCTTTTAACTAGGCTTTTGTTCCTCTCCTCTAGATCATCAACCATCAAAAGGCTTTGCTCAAATTTAGCTTGAGCTTCATTCTTTTCTAGCTCAACAGTTTTCAGCCTTTGACTGACATCTATATTAGTCTTCTTAATAGCTAAACTCTCATTAAACAGTTCAACATAAGCTACTTGAAGACTTTCCTCATCTACAGACTCATCAAGAGAGACTTCAGAATCAGCATCATTAACAACAATCTCTCTCTCATCAATCACACTAGCAGTAAAAGCAATATGATTGCCTTTAGGAGAATCATCACCTTCAGAATCACTAAGGGATGCTGCCATGGCTTTCTTGCCTTTAGCCCTAAGGTATGTGGGACACTCAGATCTAACGTGCCCATATCCTTCACATTCATAGCACTGGGCACCACGGGATCTACTATCCCTATCCTCTCTAGACTCACTCCTGCTATGCCTAATCTCTCTAGGCTCATCCTCCCTATCCCTATTACTGCTATGGCCACTCTTCTTAAGTTTAAGAAATTTCTTAAACTTCTTTGCAAACAAGGCCAAATCACGATCCGTAAAGGTATCATCCTCACTAGATGGATCATGAACAACTTCCTTTGCGACCTTCATCGCTATAGTTTTGGGCTTTTGATACCCAGGAAATTTCTTCTCATAAACTTGCAGTTTTCCTACGAGTTCTTCTAAATCAAGCTTATCGAGGTCATTGCTTTCCTCGATGGCGGTAATCTTGGGTAGGAATTTATCAGGAAGGGATCTTAGGATTTTTCTAACTATCCTATTTGTAGGTATAGTCTCACCTAGGTTAAAACTAGAGTTAACAATATCGTTAATCTCAGCATAAAACTCATCAAAGGTCTCATCTTCTTTCATTCTGGCGACCTCAAACCTAGTAGCTAAATCCTGGAGTCTATTATTTTTAACAGACAATGTGCCTTCATGCACAGTCTGCAGGATGTCCCAAGCATCTTTGGCTATCTCACACATTGAGATTCTCCTAAACTCAGCAGAACACACAGCACCATGTATGGCATTAACAGCCTTGCTGTTCCTATTGCTAGCATCAAATTCATCCTTGGTCCAGGTCAATTTATCTTTAGGGGAAGATACCCCATCAACAACAACAACGGGAGGTTTCCACCCGTATTCAACAGTCATCCAGACCCTCTCATCTAAGGACTTAAGGAACGCTCTCATGCGAACTTTCCAATGCAAATATTCTGTGCCATCAAAGAATGGCGGACAATTTAAGGGTTGACTACGCTCCATAGCTAATGGGTCAAGGATCGAGTTCAGGCTCTGATACCAATTGAAAATTCGAGGTTATCCTAAGTTCTGACCCTATGCGGAAATAATCACAATTAATTGAGACAAGTCTTAATTAATGTGTCTATGGGAAATCAACTACCAACCACAATATCCAACAACAAACAATTCCACAATATTAATTAATACGAAATATAAATTGCGGAAAGGTAAATCAATCACACAAAATCAACACAATAATTTTGGTGACGAAGTGGAAAACTCTTCCGAGTAAAAAACCACTCCGGGTATATCGGCTACCAGCCCAATCCACTATATAGAGATAAACTTACAGCGATGGTCAAGACCCATGGTGACAACTTCACCGACTCAAGTACCTCAATACTGTAAGAACTCAAGGCAACACCTTAAGTCCGCAACCTACGGTTTTCTTCAGAACCTCTGAAGTCTCTGAGTAGATTGTATCACTTCGAACGCCGGAACTCCGACTACCAAACTTCCTCCTAAAGAACTCTTAAGGATTAGGGAATTTGGGTTATGTTGTGTTGAAGGTTTATCAAAGAAGGATTCACACCATTAATGGAGAAGACAATAGGATGAAGAAGTCTTCAATGGTGGAATCAAATAGAGTTGAAAACTTTGGGAGATTTGGCTCAAGGGAAAAGTGTTTCAGCTCTCTCAACTTGTGGGGAATGGCGGCTAAGTGTTATATTTATATTTAGGTAGGGTGAAAAGCTAGGGTTTTGCAAGCCAAAAACGCGTTCAGATCGCAGTCGCGTTCGAACGGTTACTCAAACGCAACACGAACGCGCCTTTCTGTGAATACTCGTTCGAACGCCACTCGAACGCACAACGAACGGATGCTCTCTGGAATGATCTCGTTCGAACCCACAAAGAACGTGACTCGAACATTTGCTCTCTGGAATTCCCGTTCGAACCCAATAAAGAACGTGTCACTAACGCCACACGTTCGAACCCAATAACGAACGCAGCAGCACACCAACGCCAATCGTTCGAACACTTCAAAGAACGCACCACGAACGCATGTCTGATGCACAGCAGCCAGAAACCAGTCCAATTGCACAAAGATCTTCATGAAAGATTACAACTCAATTGAACTTGTTTTGTCACGGATATAAGCCAATAAAACTGGAACTAACAGGATCGATAATGAAATATAATTAGACCGATATTAACTCACGTTAAATCCTATTAATTGGATTCAATTTTACATAAACTCAACTTACTCTTGAAGTTGACCAAATTAAAAACTTTATGGGCTTAATTTTATTTTATTTTTGGCCCAAAAAATGTTTATGAAATATATTATTATAGCCAAAGTTTCTCCTATTTCTTTCTTTTTTTTTTTTTTTTTTTAATTACCCATTACATCTATGACATTAAACTGTAATAGAAAAATAAGCTTGAAGTTATTTTATTATTAAAATTGTAATGTTAGCCGAATAATATGTGCTTAATAAGAATTTGAATTCAATACTGAGTTGAGCTGAGATGCGCTATGTTTTTCATAATCTTCTCCCTCGCATAGGGGTGGTAAAATGAATCAACGAATTGAATTTGTATCGAATCCTAAACGAATCGAATCAAAATGTGATAGATTCATATTCGATTCGTTTATTAAACGAATCCTAATATCAGAATTCGTATTCGATTCGTTTATTAAACAAATCGAATATGAATATTCGTTTATTCGTTTAGTCAATGATATTATTTAATAAAATAATTTACCACACTTGATTTACATTAATTCTTCATAAATATATACATATGAAATATATAATTAATATATTTACTAAAAATACATCACCAAATATCGAAAATATTACTTTTTCTATGATAATTAGCTATAATATCTCGAATCTTAATTGAAAATTAACAAGAACTAATAAATAAAAATAATAAAATGAATCCTAAACTAATAAATGAATTAATGAGCTTAAATTCGTATTCGATTCGTTTAATAAATGAATCAAATCGAATTGACCCATTTATTAAATGAATCCATTTTTTCAAATCTGTATTCGCTTTAAAATGAATCGAATCGAACGAATAAACGAATAATGACCCAAATTGCCACCTCTACCCTCGCATGTAGGGTTGGCCCTCATATCCTTGAGGCCCAATGTCATTTTCTCATTTTTGAGGTCTTTAGCCATATCATAATACTATAATTAAAAAAAAAAAAAAGAGATCTCCTAAAAAGCCTAAAATCATTAGGGCTTTTTCAATTTAGTGAAAGCACATATGATTCTTCTCATCTAGTCCATCCATAGGTAAAAAGATATAAATAAATATAGTCAAATAATATAATTATATATTTGTCAAAAAAAATGAAAAATATGTGTACAATACTTGGCAAAATATGAGGTTTTTTTTTAGCCAACTTTAAATGTAAGTAGTTCTTTACTCCCAAGTATAAGAGTGTCGAAATAATAAGATAACCCGATGAGTCCGGGGTAATCCACATGAATAAATTTAGTAGAATAAAATAAAAATTTAAGTAATAGAATAAAAGATTAAATTAAATAAAGTGATGGATAATTAAGTTGGATGCTGCAATAATAAAATAAAATATCAAGGCTGGGGGATCCACTCTTGATATAAAAATAATTTTACTTTTTATAACACATAAATTGTTATTATTTCCCAATTAATTTATTTAATGATTAAGTGCAGAAATTAAATAAGCAACGAAACAAATTATAGGGATCAAGTAGAATATGTGCTAGTGAATATGGATTCACGATGACATATCTAAAGACTGTTTACAGAGAGTCAAGACTCTCACATAAACAAGAAATATATATATTAAATAAATATACAATAACATAAATTATGAGGTTCAAGTATTATATGTTCCAATCAATATGGGTCCACGATGGTAGATCTAGAGACTGTCTATAGAGAGTCAAGACTCTCATATAACAATAAATAATAATAATATAATAAACAAGTAATAACATAAATTGTGGGGTTCAAGTATCATCTGTGCCAAATAATATGCATCCACGATTGCAGATCCAATGACTGTCTACAAAGAGTCAAGACTCCCACATAAATGAGAAATAATAAAATATAAATATTAATTGGGAAATAACACAATCCATATGTATAACATAAGTAAAAATTATTTATATTCTTATACCAAGAGCTTCACTCTTTTGCCCCAATTAAATGAAAATTAGCTACTCATAATTTGAATAAAAACACTCATAATTTTATTAATAAAAATAAATAGAAATTATAATAAAAATTGAAAGATAAAACACACAAAGTTGAGAATCTCCACAAATTCTCAAGAGAAAAAATGAAGAAAGCTAATTTGAGAGATGCTAAGCACCTCTATTTATAGAGGGTGCATAGCACCCTCATTCAATCTATTTTCGTTATTGTAATTGCAATAATGCAATTGATTGGTGGATGACCTTTAATTTATTTTTTTAACAATTACAATCATGTGTGGTCAGTTCTACGATAAGCTCATCCAATAGTGAATCAAACATGATCAATCTTTTTATATCTTATTCGAACTCAATTTCATGTTTTTTTTTTTAGCTTATGGACCTTCGAAATCCAGATTTCATATTTATTTTCCTATTGAACATCCAAAGCAATATTTTGAGTTACACAAAAAATAAAAATAGATAAAACATAAATTTAATTATTATTTCACAAATGTGCTAAGTTAAGAGGATTAATGAAATTATAAGTATAAAATGATTAATTTCTATTTTATTAAATTTATACTTTTCAATATTCATCATATCTCAAAATATAAAATGTTTCAAGAAAAAAATTACATATTATTAATTTACAAATCATAAACTATAAAATAAGTATCATTATTGATATGTTTTGATGAAAAAAATTGGGTCAATAGTTATCCTTATATTTATAAGTTACCGATAAGTTATTTTCAAATATTTATATTTTCTTCATCCGGACTCCAAATCACCATATGTAAGATATAACATACATTTAACATTTATATTTATAACTTTCATTAAGGAACATCTCTCAAAATAGGAATTTCATAAGGTGAAAAATAATTTCAAAATTACTATATCGCATATAATACAAACTTGGAAAATATGACTGTACACACAAAAATGATATATATATATATATATATATATATATATATATTATATATATATATATTTTACAGAAATATGACTATCTTTATTAAAAAAGTATATGTCCTTACAAAAAATATGAATGTCCTTATAAAAAAAATGTGATTTTCCTTACAAAAATGTGATTATTTTTACAAAAAAAAAAAAAAACTTAACTGTCCTTATAAGAATGTGAATTCCTTATAAAAGTGTGACATATTGTATTTAAAAACATTAATGTTGTAATAGAAATGGTTAAAATATAAATATGAATAAAGTCAACTTATTATTAATGTTTGGATTAATTAGGAAGAATTTAAAAATATTAGGACTAATTAAAGAACGGATGAATAAGTGATTATCCAAAATTAGAATAGCTTTTGGTGGAAAGAACTTTTTATTAATTTTCTATTAAAAAAAAAAAATTGGGCCCTTGGTCATTAAGTTAATTGGGGATATAATAAAATTTTATTTGGGGGCATAGCGCATAGGCAGAGTTTTAATAATAATGTACGTTTAAAAGTCAATTTTAAATTATTAATCAACAATTATTAATTAAATTATATATATATATATATATACACGCGCGTACAAAATTCAACTTGATCTATTTCTTAAATGGTACGAAGGATTGTGTTAGTTAAAAAATCACATTTATCATTCAAAAGTGAAGATTGAAGAGTAAAATTATTACGTCAGTAATATAAAGGGTAGTTAAAAATAATTTAGGGACCTAAGTGATAAAATTAAGAAAGATTAGGAATTGAGCCTCTCTCTTATTTTCTTCTGTAAAAACCTCTAAACATCTAAATAGTACCACGTCAACGCTACAATAAATTATTGCTATATTTATTTTTAAAAACTACTCAATAATTAGCTGAGTGGGTTTGAGCATGCGACCTTGTTGCTAAACAAATTGTTTGTCAATAAATATTAGCTCACTTGATCAAGACACGTCTATTGGCATTGTTTTAACAGTCATCATGCATGGTTATATCGGCCTATTAGCCTTGTTCTTATCCCCTTAGGGTTTAGTAAATAATGATCGGCAATGAAAATTAGTCTTTATAAAAACTATAGGAGTATTCATATTATCTTCTTATTTATAATAAAATAATATAATATAATATTACATAAGGAAGATACTTTGATCTTCCCTAAACTTACAAAAAAAAAAAAATAGCTGAGTGAGTGGTTTTGAATAATAGTAAATGCGTCATTATATTACTAACTGGCTGAGTTACTTCCGGGGGGGAAATAATTTCTCAACCTTCAGAGTGATATTTTACCGAAGCAAAGCAAAAATTACTCGGGCATCATGTAAAAGAACTTGTCAAATTATATAACTATTTTTTCAATTATAATGAAATAGATCTTTTATAAATCCACACAATAAAAAAAAAATATGGAAAAAAAAAGATAATGGAACAAAGTTTTGTTGCCCATTTCTTTGTATATATATATATATTGATGGGTAATTAATAGATAAAAATTTATAAGTAATTAAATCTTAATTATCTATTATTAATTTATTAAATATACATATAATAAACTATAAGCACAAAAATGATCAACGCTCATAAAAAATATATCATGAGATTTTTAGCTAGAATCTAATAGCATCAAAGCAAGCGCCCGTGCAAATCAATTCAGCTCTGCAGAAAGAAAGAAAGAAAATGCAGTGCATGTAGATTTTGACTTGTATAATTTTTCTTTTTTATCTTTTGACTTGTAGCTACTCTCCCACCCTCTCTATTTAGTATTTATTTAGTTCTCTCACCACTTCTCTCTTCTTATCAATTATCTCAAACCCTAGCTAAAACCTTTCCTCTCATAAAAACCTAACCCTAGCTTGTATCCTTCTTTGAAAATGAACCTAGAAGACAACAACAACAACAACCTCTCCATGGATCTTCAAGCTCCACAATCTGAGCATCTCTGCTATGTCCGCTGCAACTTCTGTAACACTGTTCTTGCGGTAATTTCACGTTTAATTTTACCCTTTATCTAATTTTTCCATTTGACAAATACATAAGCTATAGAAAGCAACATTATAATAAAACCAATTTTCTTTTACTACCAATCATCATGCATCTAATTGAAGGGAAGGTATGTTATTCTTGTTCATCATGTTCGATTAAGAACCAAAAATGCAAAGATTTTTTTATTTTTTTTAATTATAGTATGATGGCAATCCTATTTCCATCCCCACACATGTGAGCGAGATTCAAACTTTATATCTCTTATTTCCATTTAAGAAATTTTATCAACTGAATTAGTTGACACCTGTAATAAAATTCACAGATATATAGAGGAAGGGGTGTAAATTATCTGTTTTTTAACCCCCACTAAAACGGCAACTTAATTCTCTTTAGCGGAGTTCAAAACCCCATGCTTTTTCTACTATATATCCTTTAATTTTATGATTAGATAGATTTGAAGATGATTTTAAATATCATATTCTTTAACAAATCTTATGCTTTTTAATTTGAAAATCTGATTTTTATTTTTATTTTGGTAGGTTGGGATTCCATGCAAACGGCTGCTGGACACTGTGACTGTGAAATGTGGTCACTGCAGCAATCTGTCCTTTCTCAGCACTAGGCCTCCACAGCAAAGTCCATGTCAAATGAGTCCCAGTTTTCAGGTATGTCTCCAAATGCTCCAACAAACTCAAATGCCCTAAATCAAAATATTATAAACGAATGTAGTAATAATAATACTTATATTCAATCCGAAAATTTATTAAAATATATCTTATAAATTAATAAAAAAAAATCTGATTTTTAATGAAATAATTGTGATATGCCATCGTTAAAATGAATAAAATCTACTATTTTTTTATAATGTCAAATTTTACCCCACTAAATTAATGTTCTATCTATATATGCCACTACTCAACATATACATTTTAATTTCCTTGTGAATATTATAGAAACATTACCACTTTATATGCCATTAGCCATTTTGTATCATAGAAATTATTTTTATGATGCCATGGAAAAAAAAAAAAAGAAGAAGGAATATTTTCTGGATCTTAATGAAATGTTTCTGCTCTTTTTAGGAGAAGCAGAGCTTTTGCAATGACTTCAAATTGGGCAATTCCTCAACATCATCTTCATCGACTTCTAGTGAGCCATTGTCTCCAAAGGCCCCCTTTGTCGTGAAACGTATAAATCTTTTTTCTCGACGAGACATCACATTCAATTATAAATATCAATTACTTCCTTTTACATACAATTTCGCTTTTGTTTTGTTTTGTATTTTTTTTTTTTTTGCAGCACCTGAGAAGAAACACAGGCTTCCATCAGCTTACAATCGATTCATGAAGTAAGCCGAAGACTTTCTTTTTTTTTTTTTCCTTGTTTCATCATCACTGTTTATGTTGTGACATTTGATATGATATGACAAAAATATACTTATTATATTTTGAAGATACATTAAATGTTATATTATGCTTCTTTTGATTTGTTAACTGTACTATGTCAGATTCAGCCCTTAGTAGCTTTCAAACGTATATTAACTTTACATGATTTAGAATTTGTATCTGACACTGAATTTAGTTGTGTTAAGATTTATTTATATTTAAATTAAAATTATTGTCCAATAACATCAACGGTAATTTATATAAAAAAAAAAAAAAACTCAATATAAAGCTCGTCCCAATAATTTATTATTTTACCAACAAAATTGTTCATGAGAGGTAAAATTTATCTGTATATCTTCAATGAAAGGGAGGAGATTCAGCGCATTAAAGCGGCCAATCCTGAGATACCTCACCGAGAAGCTTTTAGCACAGCTGCCAAAAATGTAAGTTATATTTATTTTTAGCTCAATTGTCAATTTTTTTTGCCTTGAATAAATTCGGGTGACAGTGGGCACAAAATATATTCACGATCAACCGAACTGTGTCCAGAGGAGGCGAAATGTCAAATGCATGATTCTGTAAAAGACTAAATGCTAAAGCTTATATATCTAATTCATCTTTATAACCTCACTTAAAAAAAAATAAAAAGAATATTAAAACTGATCTAAGTTGTTGGTTAATTATTCAGTGGGCTAGGTATATTCCAAATTCGCTTGCCGGGTCAACTTCTGGGAGCTGCAGCAATGTAAGAGATCAATAATCCTCTCTAGCTATTTTGTTTACATTTTTTTTTTTTTTTTGCCAGCTGCTTGAAGCATTGATGCAAAAATAGGGTTTTGATTTTGCAGGATTAATGAAGTAAGCTATGTAATTTTAAACAACAAAATGCTGAGCCGACACTGAATATTTCAAAGAGCTAGCTAGCTAGCAAGCACTTGAAGTAATTAGTTGGAAGATGATCGGTTCAGTTTGTTAAGTTAGATTTGGTCTGATCAAAACTTAATATTATCTTTTTATGTACTATTTTTAATTATCTTGTCTTGTTTGATGATGCTTGCTTCTTGTGACAGTTAGAACCATGTTGTATTGTTTGATGTTATGAAAATGTATGCATTTGGTAGGCTATTTCTTGTCAATCGGCTTAGCTTTGGTTGCTAGTATTATTATTATTAGATGAAAGTCCGTAAGTTTTTTTGTTCTTTTGGATCACTAGAAATAATTAATGAAGATAGTTACAATACAAACAATGAAAATTATCTTGTATTTTAAAAATTAATCAAAAAATCATTATTATATATTTGCTTTCTTAAAATCTCTCATTATTCTCCATATTAAAAAAAAAATCCAACACCTAGAAGTAATGCCGTGAACGTTTAATATAATTTTGAACAATGTATAAATTAAATTTGAAGGAGAATCTGCCCCAATCACCAAAATGTGAAAGAAAACTAGTATTCATCCATTCGTGAAATAAGTTCGAACTCTTTTTTTCTTCTTGAATTCACGAATCTTAAGATGACTAGATGAAGAGTTTTTCAAATCAAATATCAAATTTAGATAAAGAGTTTGTAGGCAAAGAAAACTCCACTGATAAGCTATTCCTTCAATTTCTTGCTTAGGTTTTCTTTGAACTGAAAACAATTTGCCTTTGATTACTAGCCATCATGGCTTCAACTAGTGGTTAAAGGAATTCGAAGAAATTTTTTTTTTTTTTTTTTTTTTCAGAATCATTGGAAACCCCGCCAAACCACCATTTACGGGCTTAAGCGGAGCACGTAAAATCCTCGGCTGCCCCAGGTTCTTACAAGAAACGCACCCCCTAGATTCGAACCCAGGACCTCAAGGTGAGATCATGAATCCTACACCACCAAAGCACGCCCCTTGGGGCCAGTTCGAAGAAGTTGTTAATAATAGATTACTGAAACAAATGTGTAAAAAAAAAATCCAGCTAAGATTTAATCTATGTAAAATTCATACTATAAGAAAATACAGAATTAGCGACGGAATAATCCGTTTCAAAAATTCGAAACGGAATAGCGACAGAATTGAAATGGATTACAACATTAGCTACGGAAATTAACGACAGGAAAAAATTCTGTAACTAATAGTGGCGGCAATAAAATCGCGGGAAAAAAGCGACGAAATAGCGATGGATTTTTTAATCTGTCTCTATATATTGCGACGGAATTTGAATTTCGTCTCTAAATAGCGACGTAATTAATATTTCGTCGCAATATATAGCGACAGAAACAGATTCCGTCTCTAAATAGAGACGGAATTAATATTCCGTCGCTAAATATAGCGACATAATTTTATTTTCGTCCCTAAATAGCGACAGAAATAAAATTTCATCTCTAAATAGAGACGGAATTTTATTTCCGTCGCTATTTTTAGCGATGGAATTCAAATTGCGTCGCTATCTATATCGACAGAATTAAATTTCCGTCTCTAAATAGGGACGGAATTTAAAATTCCGTCGATAAATAAAGACAGATAAATTTCCATTGCTAATTTTACTTAAATAAAAAAGATTTCCCTTTCGTTTTCCCTAGTCACACCCAATCCCTAAGGCTTTGTTTGGTTGGGGGGTTTTGGAGGGGAGGGGAGGGGAGGGGAGGGATTATTTTAAATAATGGTTGTTTGGTTCAAATTTTTGGAGGGGAGGGGAGGGGAGCAAAATCCCTCATAAGCCAATTTTTGCTCCCCTCCAAAAGTGGGGGGTTTTGGAGGGGAGAGAAAGTGAGCAATTAAATATTAAATGCATTCACTAAATTATCTTTACTTATACATTAAAATCCAAAATTATCTTAATTATAAATCTCTCTTATATTTGCTTCACCATTCAATTCTTTTTATTCTCTTATCTTATATTTGTTTTAATTTTATTTTTAATAACACGTATTATGTAGAGCTTTTAATTTTAATTTTATTATTTGTTTAATTCAAAGATAATATAAACATATATTGTTTTAATTTTATTTATAAAATGCTATAAGGATAAAATAGTAAATTAGTTTTAAAATATCTCTCCTCTCTTCTTTAATCAAACATATATTTAATTAAAAACTCTCTCATCCCCTCCCCTCCCCTCCACTCATTTGAACCAAACATATATTTAATTAAAATCGTTCCCCTCCCCTCCCCTCCATTAAAATCCCTCCTCTCCCCTCCCCTCGGTTGAACCAAACAGACCCTAAATCCCTCAAATTTCTTTGCCACACCCTCTGTCACTCTCACTCTCGGTGAGGTCTCCCTCTAAATCTCAGTCTCACTCTCGCTCCTCGCCCTTTGTCTCACACTCTCACGAAGAAGCCAGGTAAATCAATTTTCTTCTTATTTTTCTTTTTTCTTTTGACGGAAAGTGAGTGATAAAATTGCTGATGTTCATGCATGCGTGCTGGGTTTGAATATTTAGAACAAGATGATTTAGATGATGATAATACTGGGTTGGATAAAATCTAAATCTTAGCAACATTCCTTTATGTTTAGTGCCATGTGATTATCTCAGGATATTTGATTGATGCCCTCTAATTATCTTAAATTTTGTTGCTAAGTTGCCTGGATTTTTAAGCGTAGCTTGCGAGCAGTGTTTGAATCTCAGAACTCTTTTTTCATATAAATTTTACCAGTTGGCACACTCGACCTAGTTTTCAATTAAAAAAAGAGATTTTTTGTTGTTGTGGTGGTTAGATAATTATTGAGTAATAATGTATATGTTCTCTATTTCATATGATTTAGGAAGTAGAGGAGAGTGTGAAAATTCTAAAGAAAGCAGCAAAAACGAGAAAGGTTGCACCAAAGGAGGTTTTGTCTGCCCTTTCCAGCCTGGAGAAAATGAAAGCTTCTCAAGAATGAATATTCATGGAACTTGGGTAAATTAATTTGGTTTCTTTAATATTTTATTTGAAGGTCGTGTTTAGCTCGATGGTAAAGGTTAACTTCGGACATTCCTTAAATCCTGTTTATAGTAGGAGCCTTATGCACTGAGTATGCTCTTTAATCTTGTAATTACACATAAAATGTTGAGTTATCTGTTGAGTCACCAATTGGAGTTGGATTTTCATACTCAAACACAAGCTCAGATTACATCTTATGGAATGATACCACAACAGGTAACTAATTAACAATGGTTAAGTGTTTAATTAATCAATTTATTAGTTTACACAATAGAGGTTAATTTGTGATGTTGCATGCAGCTGAGGATAATTTGAGATTTATTGTGAATTTGTTGAATGAATTTCCACGGTACAAAGATTCCGAATTCTTTCTAGCTGGAGATAGCTATGCAGGTGGGTTACTAATCAAGTTAATTGATTCTTATCTATCTTAATCTGATTGAACATGTTTTGATAACAAATCCATTTGAATTCAACATTCAGGCCATTATGTTCCACAGCTAGCAACATTGATAATGGAGTACAACAAAAAGCCTAATATCAGACCAATTAAGCTCAAATCCATAGCAGTAATGTTACAAATTGCTCAAAATTATGCAGATTTTTTCCCACTTAATATCCGCATGTTTACAAATGTTGACGGCTGATTTTGGTCTCAGGGACGGTAAGGGAATATCGCTCCCAGGACAAATCCTCATTCAATAGTTAATTTGTTTGGTTATGAGAAACCAAAAGCAAACTTTGATAAAAGGGGAAAAGCACGCAGATTGACACAGAGAGTTAACGTGGTTCGGCGGATTGAATCCAACCTACGTCTACGGGCACAAAATGAGAGGGTGTTTGTATTGCTATAACGTGCTCGGCCGACCAGTTTTGTGGTCGGTCAGTGTTGAAACCGAGCTGTTTTGTGAATGAAATTACAAATGGCTATACATAAGACTATCTCTCTCTCGTGTTTCTAATTTCCAAGAAAGCAGCAAAAACGAGAAAGGTTGCACCAAAGGAGGTTTTGTCTGCCCTTTCCAGCCTGGAGAAAATGAAAGCTTCTCAAGAATGAATCTTCATGGAACTTGGGTAAATTAATTTGGTTTCTTTAATATTTTATTTGAAGGTCGTGTTTAGCTCGATGGTAAAGTGGTAACTTGCTATCCACTTCGTTACTAATTTCAACCCTGAAAACAACCTCTCCCTAAAAAGAAACATGGGTAAGACTGCGTATATAAGAACATTCCTTCAATCCTGGTTATAGTAGGAGCCTTATGCACTGAGTATTCTCTTTAATCTTGTAGTTACACATAAAATATTGACTGGTTTCAATATTTCTGTAGAATCCAATATGTTATATGTTGAGTCACCAATTGGAGTTGGATTTTCATACTCAAACACAAGCTCGGATTACATCTTATGGAATGATACCACAACAGGTAACTAATTAACAACGGTTAAGTGTTTAATTAATCAATTTATTAGTTTACACAATAGAGGTTAATTTGTGATGTTGCATGCAGCTGAGGATAATTTGAGATTTATTGTGAATTCGTTGAATGAATTTCCACGGTACAAAGATTCCGAATTCTTTCTAGCTGGAGATAGCTATGCAGGTGGGTTACTAATCAAGTTAATTGATTCTTATCTATCTTAATCTGATTGTGAACATGTTTTGATAACAAATCCATTTGAATTCAACATTCAGGCCATTATGTTCCACAGCTAGCAACATTGATAATGGAGTACAACAAAAAGCCTAATATCAGACCAATTAAGCTCAAATCCATAGCAGTAATGTTACAAATTGCTCAAAATTATGCAGATTTTTTCCCACTTAATATCCGCATATTTACAAATGTTGACGGCTGATTTTGGTCTCAGGGACGGTAAGAGAATATCGCTCCCGGGACAAATCCTCATTCAATAGTGAATTTGTTTGGTTATGAGAAACCAAAAACAAACTTTGATAAAAGGGGAAAAGCACGCAGATTGACACAGAGAGTTAACGTGGTTCGGCGGATTTAATCCAACCTACGTCTACGGGCACAAAATGAGAGGGTGTTTGTATTGCTATAACGTGCTCGACCGACCAGTTTTGTGGTCGGTCAGTGTTGAAACCGAGCTGTTTTGTGAATGAAATTACAAATGTCTATACAGAAGGCTATCTCTCTCTCGTGTTTCTAATTTCCAAGAAGAGCTTTCTAAAAGCCAAAAAAAAGAGACCCTTCCTAAAACATGAGACTACCCCCTTTATATACCAAGAATGAGGCGGTAAAAAGAGGCGGTTGTTGTTCCCATTTTGCAGAATCTTCCACGTGACACTTGACTCATTTAATGAGTTCTCTGCCATAGGCCTGCTCTTGCCGAAAGTAAGCCTGCCTCCTGACAGTCTGTCCCATCAACTTTGTTTTCTTCTCTGCCACGCGTAATCAATAATGGTGACAGCCTGTATGCATGGCAGAAAAGCCCGAAGCCCGGCCCGGCCCGGCAAGCCCGGCCCGGCCCGGGGTAACACGGGCCCGGGCCGGGCTTCACGTAAAAAGCCCGGGCCCGGCCCGGCCCGGGCTTAAAATATATAAATAAATATTTTAATTTATAAAATATATAAATTTTTATAATAAATTTTTTATATTTATAATTTTTTGTAATAAAAAAATCGAATCCGGACTTAAAATAAATAAATAAGTATTTTAATTTATAAAATATATATATTTTTATAATAAATTTTTTATATTTATAATTTTTTATAATAAAAAAATCGGATCCGGACTTAAAATATATATATTTATATAATAATTTTTTTATTTATAATAAAAAAATTAGGCCCGGGCCCGGCCCGAGGCCCGGCCCGGGCCCGACCGGGCCTACCCGGCCCGGCCCGATGACTGCACGGGCCCGGGCCGGGCTTTGATGAGCCCGGCCCGAGCCCGGCCCGTTGCCATGCATAACAGCCTGGTCGGTATTTCCGGGAGATGACACGTGTAAAGGAAAATTATAATCTCAAGGCTTCTGTCGGTTGCCAAGTGGTCGGCCTAATAGCTGGTTGTGCTATATCAATTTATTCTCGCCCTGCCCTGAATCATCCGGGATCTTCGACCCGTTCAAAGGGAGAGCGGAATAGACTCGAACCGAGCTGACGACCTAGTGTAGTCGGTTTAAACTATGATGTGGCCGGCTTTATGGGATCCGCACCAAATCATATACCATGGTCGGCCAAATCTGGAAGATTGTGTCCGGGTTCCCTATTGGGCCGAGGAATGGTTAACACTTTCTGAACATCCAAAAAAGGAATTTTCACTTCTGCCCATGGCCGCACTGTTTGGTTTACTTGTTGATTTTCACCATCAACAACAAATATTAATTGCTGTTTGTAGATTGGGAATCCACTATTAGACCTTGACATAAGTTTGTTGATGAGTGACTTTTGTGTTGTAAAGATAAGGACCATTGGATTTATCTTGGCTAAATCATAACCTTTAAAAGGAGATAAATGAGATAAGAGTGAAAGAATGATAGCCATTCCCGATTATTTGTGGTCACATGGTGCAATATCAGATGAAACACTAATGCTGCAGAAGACTGTATGCAATGACTCAAAGTACCTCTGGGAATCCATACATAATAAGCAACACTCTCAGGGATGCAACGCTGTGTTTGATCGAGTTTCATCAGAAATATCGCAAGTTGGAGGATGATCACAATCATTTGGTGCATTGAGAGATGGAAAGAATATCACATATTTGACATTTGCAACTGTTAGAGGTGGTGCTCATGAGGTTCCCTCCACATCTCCTTCACAAGCACTCACATTGAGAGATTAGAATAGCTATAGTTAGCATTTTATTCTATTCAATATTTGTTCAGCTTTTATATGTATTTTTTTTATATTGTACTTTTTTAAACATTATAAATTTTATATAATAAAATTTTAATTTTACTATTTGTTTTGTTTATTTTATAATTTAAGTAATTAATATATTTATTTTATAATTTTACTAATATTAATAATATTATTTAAAATAAAATTAATTTCTTTAAAAATTTTAAAAACAAAAATTTTATAAAAAAAAATAAATTTCCCTACGTAATTAGAAACGAAAATTTCCGTTTCAATTTAGAGACGGAAAATCCGTCGTTAAATAGAAACTGAAATTTCCGTCTCAAATTAGAAACGGACTTTCCGTTTCTAATTAACGACGGATTTAGAAACGTAATTTTCCCTCTCTAATTAGAGACAGATTTTCCGTTTCTAATTAGCGACGGATTTTTCCGTCGCTACTTAGAGAGGGAAAATAAACCATAGCAACTGCGTCTCTAATTAGATATGGATTTTCCGTCGCTAATTAGAGACATAATATTTTTCGTTGTTAAATTTAGAGACAAAAAATTATTCTGTCGCTATTTGTTTGGCAACGACAGAAATAGAAACGAATATTTCGCGTCTTTATTCCGTCACTAATCTTTGATTAGCAACGGAATATAAACGGATTTTTCCGTCGCTAACTCATTGTTTTGTTGTAGTACGTTGTAAGTGGAACGAACAAGAACAAATAACTTTTAACTATTAAAAATATCAATTGTCTTTCCAAAGGTGTCGTCCTCTTTTATTTTTTTCAGATAGTTCAAGAATACAAAATATCAAATATGTATGGAATGGAAAGATTCAAATCCTAAAATAAAGTGGAAACTAATAGATTTAAAATAAGCAAAGTAAAATAAATCAAATTTCATTCTTGAATATTCGATTTGATAACCTACTACTAGTTCTTATTCTGTTTCTGGTAAATTAAAAGATAATCTCTCACATTTCACTAAAGCGATAAACCCTATGTGTTGACGCCATAAATTCCACCTATATTTGGATTATCAACTGAACTAGTGGCATTTTTAAACTGGAAACTGATACTTCATCAAACCCGTTTCGTTGAAAACTTTGGTTAATCCTTTTTGGGGTCTCAACATATATAGTCCTCTAAATCTATGTTACAATATATCTCTGATTTATCAGCTGATAAGAAGGCTTCTATTTTCCCTTAAAAGCTTATTGGCAGGTTCCGTTGATAGACAAAGACATCAGAATTGATAATTGATGTTGCAATAACTGTTAGCGACATATTCTCAAGATAGATTTTGATGATGCAATATTAAAAGTCTTCGACGCGTATTAGCGGACATTACAAAAAGATGTCGAAGTACATTGGTGGTGAAGAGTAATGGATGTGAAGACTCAAGTGACAAACAAAAAATATCTTGTGGAGTCTTAGCTATTTGTAAGGGAGTTGTTAATTTAAGTCTATAAACTCATAGGACATATGCACATTCATATAGATGCATTATGGTCATGTGCAAAATATTTAAAACCTTCAAATCCTGTATTTTGGACCGGTCCCCTACACCGGCATACCAGTGTCTCTGTTCTTTTATGAGCAGCTTTGCATCGTCTCTGAAATCGGGCTAATCCATACCGGTCACCCATACCAGTCTATTTGGAGTTTGCATAGATACTGAAACCGACATAGATCATACTGGTCTTCAATTCATACCAGTCAACCTTCATATCTTACATGTTCTCAGAAACCGGCAAGGACCATACCGATCCCTATACAGATAAGCCAATCGGCATACAGGCCTCCGTACCAATCAGTAATCTGGTATTGCGTTTAAATCTTAAAATGGTAATAATAGTCGTTATACTTTGGCAGACCGGCATACCGGCCTCTGCAGATCGACATACCCGTCTCATACAGAACAGTTGGGGCAGTTTACACCTTCACTATATGTTGGTGGTAGAAATCAGCATATAAATCAAGCGATGTGAGCCAGGGGCAGGGGTGGAATTTTCCTTAGCTGGTATTCAAAAAATGTTAAGCACTTCTCGGCTCGGCAGAAGGCCAGACATAATCCCCCAGTTTAGACCGACCATAGCATATGTTTTGACACGGTTTTCCATAAACTGACCACATTAACCCGTCGACACGGTTCGGGCCTACTCTGCTCCCTTCCTAGTAAGTCAAGGGGTTCGGACAATTCAAGGCAGGACTTGAATGGTTCGAATGGCTCGGTAAATAATTAGGCCGACCACTTAGCAACCGACAGAATTCTCGAGATTATAATTTCCCTTTACACATGTCACTTCCCGGAAGCACCCGCCAGACTGTCATCATTATTAAATACATGTGGCAATGAAGAGTTATATTGATGTGATGAGGTGTTAGAGAGCAGGTTCACTTTTGACAGGAGCAGGCCTAGGGCAGAAAGCTTAATAAATGAAACAGGTTCACGTGGAAGAATCTGCAGAAATGGAAACAGCAACCGCCTCATCTTTGCCGCCTCAAACTTAGTATATATAAGAAGAAGTCATTTTTTGTAAAAGAGAGAGACACAGAGATACAAAAAAAAAGGAGTGAGATTGAGAGAGTCTTACAATTCCCTTTGTAAAACAGTTCAGTTCTCATATAGACCGACCATAAACAGGTCGGCCCGAGCGTATTATAATAGTAAAACACCATCCATTTTGTGCCCGTTGACGTAGGCTGGACTCGATTCGCCGAACCACGTTATCCTCTTGTGTTAATCTGCATGCTCTTCTCCCTCTACCAAAGTTTGCTTTTGGTTTCCTGTAACCAAACAAATTCACTGCTGAAGGAAGGTTGAATCCCGGGAACAATATCCCACTGACCGGTGCTTACACACGCGTATAACGCAAGTGCACGTATCGTCCAAGTAGTATAAAAAGTATCGATCCCACGATGACTTAATACATAAGCTATTAATTTTATGAGGCCAAATGATTACTAGTATCTAACAGGTTGTTTGATTGATTTGAAATGGTGACGATTCTAAATTTAAAAACAAGTAAATAAAATTATTCGAAAGTAGGTTTAAGAAAATTCAATATTAAAAACTATCTAGGGTTTTGATTCTTTCCAATATTATTTAAAGATGAAGTGGTTATCTTAAAGTTGGGTAATATATTGATGAAGTGGTTATCTTAAAGTTGGGTAATATATTGATTTATTAACCTGGAACACTAAATTATGTGAAAGCCTCTGTCGATGGTCAGACACAAATACCCAGTTTAACCCAATTGAACCATATGTCTATGTCAACCAAATTATCTGGATTCATTAAATTTAAGTTCCAATTATGGTTACCCCCGCCCTACAGATATGTCTATCCTGTAAGGAAATCTATTAAAGGGTTATCTATCCTCAAGGAAGATCGTGGGCTATTGAGTCTAAGGTCTTAAACTTAAAATCCCTATGTCTAGTTCATTTTAAGTTTACCTAGTCAATTTTATTAATGGCCAGTTAATAAAAAGCATTAAGATTAAGACTCAATAAATAAATCTTTATATTACCCAAACTATAATCTAACCCCTTATAAACCGGTGATATTAGATTTCATCACAACCCTAGATAACTAACTTAGTTACAACACATAGTTAAGGCTGGTAAAAATTTAAAAGACATAAAGTAAAATTACTAAAAAGTAAATGCGGAAAAATAAATGTAATAAAATAAAATAAAATGCTAAGGTAAAAGGAATTAACTTCTACTATTTACTATTTAGATATCTCCCATAATAAAAATATATATACTTGTGATAATTTTACCAACCAGCCATATAGGCGGTAACATGATTAAGTCAAATTAAGTCCAACCAGCCATTAAGGCGGTAATATTTGTCCATAAACCAGCCATAAAGGCGGAACCAAAATAAACCTGCCATATAGGCGGTAAGAAAATTTAATTACCAACCGACCAATCTGGCGGTATCCTCATTAAGTCAGGTTTAACCAGATTAAAATGAATAACCAACCGACCAATATGGCGGTATCCTCATTAAGTCAATATTTTAAATAGTGAATATATTATATTTAAGGGAGATTAATCTAAATAGTAATAGTAAAACAATTACCTTTCACCATAGCAGGGGGAAGTTACCTCCTCATAGTGAATAGTAAAAACTATAAAAAGTAAAGAAAGTAAATTACTATTATTACATAACGTAATTAAAATTAATTACAAAACTGAAATTAGAAGAAACTAAGAAGAGAACTTTTATTTACATGAGAGAATTTAGAGAGAATGGTACATCTAAAACTGAAACCTCGAGCTCAATTTATAAGTGCAGATAAGCTATGGGCGTCGCGACGCCAAGGCCTTGGCGTCGCGACGCCAGCCTCTTTTGACGTGGCTTGCTGAGGGCTTGACACGTGGCAATTCAGATAAGGAGATAAGACGACACGTGGCGAGGCAGCTAACAACTCAATTATTATGTTGACGTGGCGATGTCGACTGTCGACACCATAGGATTGCGACACGTGGCACTTCGTGATTGGCTGATGATGACGTGGCGGTGAGGTGGCACGTTGACTCGGTCAATTGATGATGTGGACGCTGATGTGGAGTGACACATGGCACACGTGGCAATGGTGATTGTCGGCACCGTAGGATGATGACACGTGGCACATCGCATGTTAGCATATCGGCTGTGATGGTGACACGTGGCGCGACGCACGTTAGCAAAGTCAAACTTCTCTGATTCTGACTTGTGGACCGGCGCACGTTAGCATGGACTAGGTGCACGTTAGGCGTCGCGACGCCAAAGGCTTGCGCGTCCGATGCGGCCAAATTACCAAAATGCCATTTTTCTAATTTTCACTGTTTTGCTCCAAATCACCTCCAGAATGTCCTGAAACTTTATTTATCTATAAAATAACACAAAACACATCAAAATATTCACAAGACCCAAGAAACTATACAAAATATTAGGTTAAATGAGTGAGAAATAGTGATATAATTACCATTCATCACACCCCCAAACCTAACATTTTGCTAGTCCTCGAGCAAAACATAGAATAAACTATCATAATAAAATTTAACTAAGCCACTTTCGTAGGGATCATGGTTGCATTTAGCATATGCAACAAGCCTTTAAACCCCTAGGTGTCCCTAGTGGACGAGTTGTAGTCTCGTGAGGGTTTACAACAATGATACCCACAAACATTTTATAAAAGTAAAAAGGTAGTAAAACTAATGCACACAAAAGTAAAAAGACAAGCGAAAATAGAATAAAGAAGTTAGTGACTAATCAGGTGAAACTTCTACTCCAAGTTACTAGTTGTTTTGTTTCTTTCTAAATTACTGAATAAGTAAATTCTCCGATTATATTTTCCATTCTCCATATAAACAGCCAACAAAATATTAAACAACTCATTTTTTCCCACAACAGTCATAAGTGCAGTTGATAAGAGAGTAATATTTTGTCCTAAAGTTCTATCAGATTCACACATTTTTTTAGCAATGGAATAATTTTTCGGATTTTTCTGATTTTTTCTTTGATTAAAAGTTCTGTCAGATTTCACACCCGAGTGTTGGGTCGGTGGCTGCCAAACCAGTTGGCTTTAGGGCACCAGGTGTTAAGACACCCCTACGGACTTAATTACTCATACTTCAGATATATATATTTTTTGCAGTATCTTTGATCCATGTAGCGAGCTTTGGACCAGTGACTCCCAAACCAGTTGGTTTTAGGGCACTAGGTGTTAAAACACCCTTACAGACCTTAAAACTCGGATCTCAGATTTTTTTTTACTCCATTGCTTTTTGAGATGCTTCCTCCAATTAAACTAGAGCAATGAATATTACAAACTTTTCAATTATAGCTCATGTCTGTATGTTTCCATGTATGTTGTTAATACCTGCTAACTGAGCATATGAAGATCCATTTTAGTCAGTTTTATGGAGAATTTACAAATTAAATAATTTAAAAGGAAATAAACAAAAATTAACTTGTTTCAAAAATGGTTTGAGATACGTCTCAGGAGTGGAAACTCCTTACTCAGCTATCTCTTACCAATTTCACATTTTTAGTCAAAATAAAAACGCAAAATACAAATTTTTTTTGTAATTTTTGAAAAATTTTCAATTCTTTTTGTATTTTTCGAAAAATTTTGGACTAAAAATAAAAAGAACACACAAACTAAAAACAAGGTACTGATCAACTAATTCCCTCCCCCAAACCTAAATGAGACATTGTCCCCAGTGTCTTAAACAGTAGAAGAAGAGTTTAGAAGATAATACCTGGTTAGCTGAAATTATACAGGAAATTAAAAGTTAAGATCCAGATTAATCCGACGCCTCTTACCACGATCGTCTTCAGACCAATTTATCTTTGAAAGGATAGAGTTAACTTGTGGTTCATATGCTAATAGTTGATCTATTAGATCTGGAGCAGTTCTGGCAGTAAATAGGAGTTTTTTCATAGGTTTTGATACGAACCCATTTCTCCGAGCATCATCAAGAAACACACAAAGAAAATCATAAAATCCTTCAACATTGTACAGTCCAAGCGTTTCTAGTGTATGTCAGGTTCGCCCAAGATAGCACTATAAAAATTTCCTCCAATGTACCTAAGCCACCTGGCAAAGCAATAAAAGCATCAGCACGGTTAATCATTTCTACTAATCCTTCAGACATACCTGGCACGATCAGTTCATCTCCGTTTGATGATCCAATAAGATTTTCCTCTGCCAAGGGTTTTGGGATGATTCCCAAAATGTGACTGCCTATTTCCTGTACAGCCTTTGAAACGATCCCCATTAGTCCAAGATTGCCTCCACCATATACTAAGTGCATATTCCTTGCAGCTAAGACTCGACCCAATTCATGTGCTGCTTCTACATATTGTGGCTTAGTACCAACACTAGTACCGCAAAACACACAGATGTTTTTCAACTCATCTTCTTGAAGTGGCTTCCATGTTTTACTCTGGATGTCTTCAAAAGTGCAATGATGATTGAATTTATAAACCTGAAAAGGGTGAGTAAAATAATAGCACTAGTACCTGCCAAATGACAATTATTAGTTGATAGTAAAATAAATCGTGATAGTCAAAAAAGGTCTGGATCCTGTCGGAGAAAATAAAAGAAAACAACAAAACAAATTACAATTATTAGGAAAAGACAAAGAGATATAATATTTACAAGAAAAGTAGCAGCTTGATTGACGTCTATGCGTCAGGGACAAGTCCCATCCAATTTTCTTATAAATTGGCAAACATGGTCTTTTTGAGTCAAATTCCCGAGACTTAACTGTTGTCTTTCTTTTTGAAATTGTGTATGTAATTTGCGAATGGCTATGTGTATATATCCACTGGGATGCGTCTCAAGAGTCGAAGATATATTATCTACAGACTCCTTACTCAAGTCATCCCTAATGAATTTAATTTTATCTTCGCGATTATCAGACACCATTCCTAAAGATCGACAATGAGTATTGCAATTCCAGCATGCACATTTGTAACAAACACCCATTTGCTTAGCTCTACGTTTCTTTGCATAGGTGCTTCTTCCAAAACCATGCAGATGTGAAATAAAAGATTCAGAAGACTCACCTTCCAATTGGACCCGTGCTTTAATTACCCAACGAATATCATTAGGAACACCATGGATCGCCAGTAAACTCATCTGTTCCAAGCGAGCTTTGTAGACTTTCATCATAGATTTTTGAGGGAGAGAAGGAAATTGCTTGTGAAGTTTTGCGAGAGCTTCTTCCATCTTAAAGGACTTAATCTGCAAAAACTAACACACCAAATTAAATCACACCAAATCATAATATATACACAAATTGCATGGGTTGCCTCCCTGCGAGCGCTAAGTTTAAAGTCGTCAGCTAGACTTGACTTCTTGATCTTTAGGCTGGATCTGAAAGTGTGACATTTTCTTTTTGTCACTCAAATGATTCTCCCCAGTAGTGCTTGATACGTTGACTGTTAACCTTGAATGTTCCGTTGGTGTTGGGATATAATAACTCAACAGCTTCATATGGAAAAACCTGAGTGATTACAAATGGACCTGACCACCTTGATTTTAACTTTCCAGGGAAAAGTTTCAATCTTGAGTTGTACAACATCATCTACTGCCTTGGTTCCAACTGTCTGTGCACTATTTTTCGGTCATGCCATTTCTTGGTCTTTTCTTTGTACAATCTGGCATTCTCATAAGCATGTAGGTGAAATTCCTCTAATTCATTGAGTTGGTGAAGTCTTTTCTCTCATGCAGCTTGTGAATCAAGATTCAACTTCTTCAGTGCCCAGTACGCCTTGTGTTCAAGCTCCACTAGCAGATGACACACTTTCCCAAATACAAATCGATATGGGGACATACCAATGGATGTCTTGTAAGCTGTTCGGTAGGCCCATAATGCATCATCTAGTTTTGTAGACCAGTCTTTCCTTGTTGATCCAACGGTTCTCTCTAAGATTCTTTTGATCTCTCTGTTTGAAACCACAACATGTCCATTTGATTGTGGATGGTAAGCAGTGGCAACCTTGTGAGTAACTCCGTATTTGGATAGGAGTGCATCGAAATATTTTTTGCAGAAATGTGTGCCACCATCGCTGATGATTGCACGAGGTGTTCTGAACTGAGTGAAAATGTTCTTTTTCAGGAATTTGATCACCACTTTTGAATCATTGGATGGCAGAGCAATTGCTTCGACCCATTTGGAGACGTAGTCTACATCAACCATGATGTACAGGTTTCCGAATGATGGAACAAAGGGTCCCATGAAATCAATACCCCATACATCGAATATTTCCACTTCTAGAATGTTTTGCAACAGGTCTTTCATTTCTCCTTGAAATATTCCCCGTTTTCTCTGGTACTTGTCACATTGAAGAGCAAAAAGATAAGCATCTTTAAAAAGAGTGGGCTAGAACAAACCTGATTGTAGGACTTTGGCTGCAGTTTTGTTTCCGCTGAAGTGTCTGCCATATGGTGATGAATGACAGTGCTGCAAAACACTGTTGACTTCCTCCTGTGGAACACACCGTCTCAATAATTGATCAGTACACCGTTTGAACAGGTACGGCTCATCCCAGACATAATGCTTGACTTCTTTGAAGAATTTCTTCCGTTGCTGAGTTGTCCATTCCAACGGTCATTTTCCTGACACAATGTAATTGACATAGTCAGCATACCAATGGGCATCTTGCTGTTTCATGGCAAACAGCTGTTCATCTGGAAAAGATTCTTTGATTGACAGATCTTGTCAACTGTTTCTCCATTCTCGAGTCTCAATAGATGATCTGCCACCTGATTCTCTGTCCATTTCCTATCTCGAATCTCCACGTCAAATTATTGCAGAAGAAGTATCCAACGGATCAATCTGGGTTTGACATCTTTCTTCGTGATCAAGTATTTGATTGCTGAATGATCTGTGTAGACCACCACTTTGGGACCCAGCAGATAGGAGCGGAATTTTTCGAAAGCGTACACAACTACGAGCAACTATTTTTCAGTGGTTGTGTAGTTGAGTTGAGCTTCATTCAGAGTTCTGCTGGAGTAGTAAATGGTGTGGAAAATCTTTCCTTTGCGTTGTCCAAAAATGCACCTACAACAAAATCACTAGCATCACACATTACTTCAAATGGAAGGGTCCAGTCTGGTGCTACAATGATGAGGGCAGAAATCAGCTTTTGTTTTAAGATCTCAAAAGCTTCCTGGCATTCTTTGGTGAAGTTGAAAGGCACATCCTTCTCCAGAAGATTGCAAAGAGGTTTAGCAATCTTGGAAAAGTCTTTGATAAATCTCCTGTAAAAACCTGCATGTCCGAGAAAGCTCCGAATCCCTTTGACAGATGACGGCGGAGGTAGTTTTTCAATTGTCTCAATCTTTGCTTTGTCTACCTCGATTCCTTTTTGTGAGATCTGGTGTCCAAGAACAATGCCCTCATGTACCATGAAATGGCATTTCTCCCAATTGAGCATCAGGTTTGTATCTTCGCACCTTTGTAACACCTGTTCCAAATTTTGCAAGCAGTGGTAAAAAGAATCTCCAAACACAGAAAAGTCATCCATAAAGACCTCCATACTCTGCTCCAACATGTCTGAGAAGATGGCCATCATGCAACGCTGAAATGTAGCAGGGGCATTACATAATCCAAATGGCATCCTGCGGAAAGCAAAAGTACCATATGGACATGTAAATGTAGTTTTCTCCTGGTCTTCTGGTGCGATGGCAATCTGATTTTTCCCTGAATATCCGTCCAGAAAGCAATAGAACTCATGTCCTGCCAGTCTGTCTAACATTTGGTCAATGAATGGTAGCAGAAAATGGTTCTTTCTCGTGGCTTTGTTCAGCTTCCTGTAGTCCATGCATACTCTCCATCCAGTCACCGTTCTTGTTGGGATTAGCTCGTTCTTTTCATTGGTAACCACAGTAATTCCTCATTTCTTTGGTACACACTGCATATGACTCACCCAACTACTATCTGAGATGGGGTAAATGATGCCAGCATCCAACCACTTGATTATTTCTTTCTTTACGACTTCCTTCATGATTGGATTGAATCTCCGTTGATGCTCCACTGTGGGTTTGTACTCATCATTCATCAGAATCTTGTGCATGCAAAATGATGGACTAATGCCCCGAATGTCTGCTATAGTCCAGCCAATGGCTCTTTTGTGCTCTCCTAATACTCTCAGTAATTTTTCTTCATGCTCCAATGTTAGTGAAGAAGAAATAATAACAGGTAATTCAGAAGAGTTTCCAAGAAATGCATACCTGAGATGGCTCGGAAGTAACTTCAGCTCCAGCTGTGGTGGTTCTTCAATCGAAGACTTGATTCGATCTTTCTTTGGCAGTTCCAAGCTTTCAACTGGTGGTGTTGATTTGAATCGGAATGGTTTGTCCAGATAGTTGATACATTCCAGGATTTTAGCATCTAGCTCGCTGTCAGTCATGTTGGTGATGCAAGCTTCAAGTGTATCTGTGGGATTTGGCTCAATTTCCTGAACGATACTATCAACAACATCAACTCTGAAGCATTCTTCTTCCTTTTCATCACACGAGAATTTCATAGCTTTGAAAATATTAAATGTAACTTCTTGGTCCTGCACTTTCATGAACAATTCTCCTTTTTGCAAATCAATCACAGTTTTACCTGTAGCCAAGAATGGTCTCCCAAGAATGATAGGTACTTCTTTGTCTTCTTCCATGTCAAGGATGATGAATCTGCTGGGAGAATCAATTTGTCAACTTTGACCAACACATCTTCAACAACACCTCTTGGAAATGCTAGTGTTCGATCAGCAAGTTGCAACGAGACTGAGGTAGGCATTGCTTCTCCAATCTGCAGTTTCCTGTAAATAGAAAAAGGCATCAAGTTAACACTAGCACCTAAATCACATAAAACCTTACCGATATAATGTTCTCCAATGGTGCATGGGACAGTGAAACTACCAGGATATTTCAACTTCGGGGGAAGTTTCCTCTGAATAATGGCACTGCATTCTTCCATCAGTGCTACTGTCTCGTAGTCTCTCAATCTCCGTTTTCGTGAAAGAATATCTTTCATAAATTTAACATAGCTGGGAATTTCTTCCAACGCTTCTGCGAATGGGATGTTGATATGCAGCTTTTTGAACACCTCCAGGAATCGAGCAAACTGCTTGTCCAGTTTATTTTTCTGAAGTCGCTGTGGAAAAGGTGGAGGTGGAGTGATTCTTTCTGGTTCTTTTTCCTTTGCTTCTTTTTCCTCCATCTGTGGAACTGCATCTTTTAAAGGTTCTTCAATTGTTGCATTGATTCCAATATCTTTGTTGATCTCAGTACCGCTTTTCAAAGTAATGGCTTGACATTGCTCATTCCCTCGGTTCCTTGGATTGGGTTCTGTGTTGCTGGGAAGATTACCTGGCGGTCTGTAACTCTGAGCATTGTCCAGTTGTCCAATTTGATTATCCAGTGCTTTGATTGAAGCAGATTGGCTTTGAAATATAGCATCATATGCTGCTTGTTGCTTTTTGAACATCTATGCAATCCATTCTTTCATTTCTAGTTCTTTTTCAAACTCCTGGATTTTGTTCTGTTGCTGGAATCCAGGTGGTGGATAGTTCTTTTTCCCTGAATTGTTGCTCCATGAGAAATTGGGATGATTCCTCCACCATGGGTTGTAGGTGTTGGAATATGGATTGTTCCCCCGTCTGTTGAAATTGTTGACATAATTCACCGTTTCTTCAAGTTGGTTTAGTTCTGGTGCTCCTCCATATGGTGAACTTATGGATCCAGTGGTAAGAGTCTCCATGAATTTGCATATCTGATCTAACTTGGCGTTGACTGTTGTATTTAGGGGTGGGCGCGGTTCGGTTTGGTTCAGTTTTTGCTAAAAACCGAACCAAACCATATTTTACGGTTCAGATTTTTTGCCTCTCAAACCAAACCATTAAATAACAGATTGGTTCGGATCGAAAAAATTTTTAACCAGCGGTTTACGGATTGGTTCGGTTCGGTTTGGTTTACAGATTATTATATTTAAAACAAATTTTCATCCACTTAATTGAAGACAAAAAAAAAAGAACTAGTCTATCAAACAAATAGTATGAAGTGCTAGGGTGTAAGCTGTGACTCCAGAGAACACATGCACTCCATAAAGGATTGAAAAATAAGGCACAATTAATTATTATATTTTTTAAAAATTACATCGAATAATGATGTTACAATCATTCTAATTAAAAGACAAATCCAACATCTTACTTTCAAGAATAATGATGCTACCATAAAACAAAAAAAATTAAGAATAAAAGTATTAACAAATAAATTGAAGAATAAAAGTATTAACAAATAAATATATTAACAAAAAATTTAAGAATAAAAGTATTAACATACTAATAAAAAGAAAACATATAATAAAATTAAAAGAAAAATACAATTTTTTTTTATAAAAATATATAATTTTTTTAATTATAACAGTTCGGTTCGGTTTAACAGGTGCGGTTCGGATTAGCTCCTGAACCGAACCATAACCGTTTGGGGTGAGCCAATCCGAACCGCAAACCGAACCGTTAGAAAAAAAATCGTAAATTCGGTTCGGTTTGCGGTTTGGTTCGGTTCGGTCAGTTTTTTTGCCCACCTCTAGCTGTATTGGCTCCACTTTCATAAATTCCTGCAATTCTTTGGATCATGCTCCTTTCTGTTGGCCATAAGGAATTATTGTTGGCCATTTCTTCGATTAGGTCACATGCTTGATCTTCTCATTTTGCCATTAAAGCTCCTCCAGCAGCAGCATCGATTGTGGTTCTCATTATTCCAGAAAGTCCATTATAGAAAGTTTGGACTTGAAGCCATTTTGGAATCTCATGGTGAGGACATTTCCGGAGCAAATCTTTGTACCTTTCCCAAGCTTCTTAGAGAGTTTTTGAGTCTTGTTGTACAAAGGATGTGATGTCATTCCTCAGTTTTCCAGTTCTGGCTGGTGGAAAGTACTTTGCAAGAAATTTGGTGGCTAAAGTGTTCCAAGTTGTGATAGAACCTGCTGGTAGTGAATGTAGCCAAGCTTTAGCTCTGTCCTTCAAGGAGTATGGAAAAACACGCAGTCTCATTGCTTCTTCAGCTTCTCGGTTGTAATTGAAAGTGCCGCAAACTTCCAGGAAGTTGCTGATGTGGGTATTAGGATCTTCAGTTGCATTCCCCCCAAACTGAACTGACTGCTGAATCATCTGAATGCATGTTTTGATGTCACCCGCATTTGCTGGTAAGGGAGAAAGTACAATACAAAAATGAGTCTGTCAACCACCGGAATGGTTCTGTCTCGAATGGGAATTGGTGGTGCAACCTCCAAAGGTTCAGGTTCCATGTTGACTAAAGTTTCTTGGCCTTCTCGCATTTCTCTTCTCAACTGTCTGATGGTTCTTTCAATTTTCGGGTCAAGCGGTCAGAGTTCAAAGCTTCTGGTTCGTCTCATGTAGTTTCTGAGAACCTGAAACACAAGAAAACAAAAACAATAAGTAAAAAGAAAATTAGATACAAGTAAAGGTATCTAACCTGAAAACTAATAGTGAAAGATAAATAAGTCCCCGGCAACGGCGCCAAAAACTTGACCGGTGCTTACACACGCGTATAACGCAAGCGCACGTATCGTTCAAGTAGTATAAAAAGTATCAATCCCACGAGGACTTAATACCTAAGCTATTAATTTTATGAGGTCAAATGATTACTAGTATCTAACAGGTTGTTTGATTGATTTGAAATAGTGACGATTCTAAATTTAAAAACAAGTAAATAAAAATGTTCGAAAGTAGGTTTAAGAAAATTCAATATTAAAAACTATCTAGGGTTGTGATTCTTTCCAATATTATTTAAAGATGAAGTGGTTATCTTAAAGTTGGGTAATATATTGATTTATTAACCTGGAACACTAAATTATGTGAAAGCCTCTGTCGATGGTCAGACACAAATACCCAGTTTAACCCAATTGAACCATATGTCTATGTCAACCAAATTATCCGGATTCATTAAATTTAAGTTCCAATTATGGTTACCCCCGCCCTACAGGTATATGTCTATCCTGTAAGGAAATCTATTAAAGGGTTATCTATCCTCAAGGAAGATCGTGGGCTATTGAGTCTAAGGTCTTAAACTTAAAATCCCTATGTCTAGTTCATTTTAAGTTTACCTAGTCAATTTTATTAATGGCCAGTTAATAAAAAGCATTAAGATTAAGACTCAATAAATAAATCTTTATATTACCCAAACTATAATCTAACCCCTTATAAACCGGTGATATTAGATTTCATCACAACCATAGATAACTAACTTAGTTACAACACATAGCTAGGGCTGGTAAAAATTTAAAAGACATAAAGTAAAATTACTAAAAAGTAAATACGAAAAAATAAATGTAATAAAATAAAATGCTAAGGTAAAAGAAATTAACTTCTACTATTTACTATTTAGATATCTCCCATAATATAATATATAAACTTGTGATAATTTTACTAACCAGCCATATAGGCGGTAACCTGATTAAGTCAAATTAAATCCAACCAGCCATTAAGACGGTAATATTTGTCCATAAACCAGCCATAAAGGCGGAACCAAAATAAACCTGCCATATAGGCGGTAAGAAAATTTAATTACCAACCGACCAATCTGGCGGTATCCTCATTAAGTCAGGTTTAACCAGATTAAAATGAATAACCAACCGAACAATATGGCGGTATCCTCATTAAGTCAATATTTTAAATAGTGAATATATTATATTTAAGGGAGATTAATCTAAATAGAAATAGTAAAAGAATTACCTTTCACCCTAGCAGGGGGAAGTTACCTCCTCATAGTGAATAGTAAAAACTGTAAAAAGTAAAGAAAGTAAATTACTATTATTACAGAACGTAATTAAAATTAATTACAAAACTGAAATTAGAAGAAACTAATAAGAGAACTCCATATTTACATGAGAGAATTTATAGAGAATGGTACATCTGAAACTGAAACCTCGAGCTCAATTTATAAGTGCGGATAAGCTCTGGGCGTCGCGACGCCAAGGCCTTTGGCGTCGTGACGCCAGCCTCTTTTGACGTGGCTTGCTGAGGGCTTGACACATGGCAATTCAGATAAGGAGATAAGGCGACACGTGGCGAGGCGGCTAACAACTCAATTATTATGCTGATGTGGCGATGGCGACTGTCGACACCATAAGATTGCGACACGTGGCACTTCGTGATTGGCTGATGATGATGTGGCGGTGAGGTGACACATTGACTCGGTCAACTGATGATGTGGACGCTGACGTGGAGTGACACGTGGCACATGTGGCAATGGTGATTGTCGGCACCGTAGGATGATGACACGTGGCACAACGCACGTTAGCATATCGGCTATGATGGTGACACGTGGCGCGGCGCACGTTAGCAAAGTCAAACTTATCTGATTCTTACTTGTGGACCCGACGCACGTTAGCATGGACTAGGTGCACGTTAGGCGTCGCGATGCGCCAAAATTACCAAAATGCCATTTTTCTAATTTTCACTGTTTTGCTCCAAATCACCTCTAGAATGTCTTGAAACTTTATTTATCTATAAAATAACACAAAACACATCAAAATATTCACAAGACTCAAGAAACTATACAAAATATTAGGTTAAATGAGTGGGAAATAGTGATATAATTACCACTCATCACCCACTATTGTCCATGAGACGAAAACCAGCCGTCAACAGTTGGCGCCGTCTGTGGGGAATCGAACAAGAAGCAGCTCACGTTGTAAGCCGATGGTGGAAAGAGGAAGCAGAAGTTTTCATCAACAGCTCAACAGCAGAATGGATGGAGGGGAAATGAATGGGAAGAAGCAAACCGAAACGGAAGGAAGAAAGGGTCTGTATGGACAAAAACCTTTTCTTTTTGAATTGTGGAATGAAATGTAAAATTACTGGCCAACAGACACCCATCCGGGGTGAATTGTCGAATGAAATGTAACGAGGGGGATGGGTTACATCCGTTGGCGACAGCTGACCAGGCTCATCAGTAGGAAGGAACTACGTTTCCCAAACTGTCGATCGCCAGCTTCGCAAGTTACTTGTGCTGGAGGATTGATCAGGGAGCTAGTTAGCTAAAGGCGAGGGAGGACGCCTGTCTGTCCAGTTCTCAATTGGTGTGGTGGTCTTCCCCGAATGAGAAGAAATAAGGTAAAAAGAATTCGGGAAATCACGCAAAATGAAGACCAGACACCGGGGAAATGCATTGTTGAATGAGCACCGGCGGAGTGCTTGGTTCGGCAGACCCTATGATCCAGCTAAGAAACCTTGGGATCAAGTTCAGATCGAAGGATCCCGACGGAGCGCCTGATGCAGGAGCCAACTTGAATGTGAAGTTTACAACTCTGGCATATGCATCGGGAGTTTCCGGAGCTCGGATCAGAAGATACGGTTGGACCACGAAGCAGAAGATATAAGAAAACAAATGTAAAAGCCTCTATTAAAATATCCCGCAAAGAGTTGTAAGAATGACAGTATGTCCTCTAAAAATGAATAAAACTCTTTTTTTTTTAAGAAACTTGCAAATCTCGCTTGTTTGCTAATTACACGTGAAAGTTGTTTTCATTATTTTTTCGACATGCTTGATGCGAAGGTAATGATTTGAGGTCAGAAAGGGCACCAAACTCGTGGCACGCCAAACGTTGGTGTCATCACCAAGTCCCAGGGTAAAAGTGCGTCGGTCTGGCTCTTTTCATTTTAAGTGGGCTTGAGTTACTTCAAGGGATGAAGTGCATGAGGGAGCGCGTGAACCCATTGTGGCAGGATCAGACTCCCGAGGCCGGAGCGTAACTACCCAATGACTTGCATCTATGTCTAGGCTTGGGGCTGGATTTGTCCCGCCGAGGCCTCTGTGTGCCACCGGCTCGGGGCTGGATTCGTTCCGCCGAGGCTCCGTGGTGTCGGCTCGGGGCTGGATTTGTCCCGCCGAGGCCTCTGTGTGCCATCGGCTCGGGGCTGGATTCGTTCCGTCGAGGCTTCATGGTGTCGGCTAGGGGTTGGATTTGTTCCGCCGAGGCCGCTGAGAGATTAAGAATTATATTTTGGAGACCTCGGGCAGGACGCTGCCTCGAGGCATCTGTTTTGTTACTTACACTTGTGAAATTTCTCGTTTGGGGTATGTGTTAAGTCTCACCCACCTTTTACCGATTTTGTTCTAAATTTTTGTTTTTTGTTTTTCGCTGGTCTGGCAAGGAGATGCCCGCACCAGATTCAGTAGAGCCTTGAAGGTTGATTTATGTCTCTTCTTTGTAAGTCTTGATTATTCGGCTTGGGGCTGGATTCGTTTCGTCGAGGCATTTGTGTGCCATCAGCTCGGGGCTGGATGCGTTACGCAGAGGCTTCATGGTTTATTCGGCTCGGGGCTGGATTTCGTTCCGCCGAGATCGCGTAAAATATTCAGTTTTGAATCGAATTTGTTTCATCAAAGACCTTAAGTACTTTGCTCGGCTCGGGTTTGGGGTGATTCCATCGAGTCTAATTCTTCAACTGAGGATGTATCATTCCCCCAGATCTAAGTACTTTGCTCGGCTCGGGTTTGGGGTGATTCCCATCGAGTCTGATTCTTCAACTGGGGATATATCATTCCTCCAGATCTAAGTACTTTGCTCGGCTCGGGTTTGGGGTGATTCCCGTCGAGTCTGATTCTTCAACTGGGGATGTATCATTCCCCCAGATCTAAGTACTTTGCTCGACTCAGGTTTGAGGTGATTCCCATCGAGTCTGATTCTTCAACTGGGGATGTATCGTTCCCCCAGATCTAAGTACTTTGCTCGGCTCGGGTTTGGGGTGATTCCCATCGAGCCTGATTCTGTGGACTAAGGGATGTAACATTCTCCTATAAACAGATATTCCCTCTCAGCATGAAGCCCGATTACACTCCATCAAATGGACCTGTCATCAGCAAAATGTCCGTCTCATGGCCAGATTCAAGGGTGGTCGGACTTAAGAATCTCTCTTCACATCCAGATTTAAAGGAGCAAACAAGGGAGGGAAGAAGAGAAGTCACATAAAGTTACCAGGAAGTTACCAGACAGGGCGAACAGAAGAAAGGGCAAGGTTGCAGGCTCAGCATGAGAGATCCTCTAGCTTCAGATACATATTATTTGAAGAATATAAACGGGAAATTCAAGCAGCAGACCCCTCAAGCAACTGAAATCATGGATGCGGCAAAACTGAAAATAGTGGCAGGATTATTGGCAGTTGGATAATCTGGTGCCACCAGCAGGGCAACAACACCGTTTTATAATAGTTCTCGGCATCAACTCACAAATTCGTTGATACCAAGAACTAGGGGATAGATGTTGGTGGTAGCAATCAGCATATAAATCAAGCAATGTGAGCAAGGGGCAGAGGTGGAATTTTCTTTAGCTGGTATTCAGAAAATGTTAAGCACTTCTCGGCTCGGAAGAAGCCCAGACATAATCCCCCAGTTTAGACCGACCATAGCATATATTTTGACGTGATTTTCCATAAACCGACCACATTAACTCGTCGGCACGGTTCGGGCCTACTCTGCTCCCTTCCTAGTAAGTCAATGGGTTCAGACAATTCAAGGCAGGACGGGAATGGTTCGAATGGCTCCGCAAATGATTAGGCCGACCATTTAGCAGCCGACAGAAGTCTCAAGATTATAATTTCCCTTTACACATGTCACTTCCCGGAAGCACCCGCCAGGCTGTCATCATTATTAAATACATGTGGCAGTGAAGAGTTATATTGATATGATGGGGTGTCAGAGAGAAGGTTCACTTTCGACAGGAGCAGGCCTAGGGCATGAAGCTTAATAAATGAAACAGGTTCACGTGGAAGACTCTGCAGAAATGGGAACAGCAACTGCCTCATCTTTGCCGCCTCAAACTTAGTATATATAAGAAGAAGTCCTTTTTGTAAAAGAGAGAGACACGGAGATACAAAAAAAAGAGTGAGATTGAGAGAGTTTTACAATTCCCTTTGTAAAACAGCTCGGTTCCCATATAGACCGACCACAAACAGGTCGGCCCGAGCGTATTATAATAGTAAAGCACCATCCATTTTGTGCCCGTGGACGTAGGCTGGACTCGATCCGCCGAACCACATTAACCTCTTGTGTTAATCTGCATGCTCTTCTCCCTCTACCAAAGTTTGCTTTTGGTTTCCCGTAACCAAACAAATTCACTGCTGAAGGAAGGTTGAATCCCAGGAACAATATCCCACTATTGTCTCTGAGACGAAAACCTGCCGTCAACACTATATATTGAGCCCCAAATTTATTTTTTCCTAACTCTTGCACCTTCAAACAATTTCTTATAAGGTAAAAAAAAGAGTTTACAAAAATTTCATCATCATATACTCTCATATTCAAGCTCACACACTACACCTTCATATCATTAATAGTGAGCTTAGATTTCTTAGGTTAGCAACTCACACTAAAATCTTCATTATCTTTGTGAGTACCCAAGTTATTCATTAAATCTTCATTATCAAACACTTGAGGTTGTGAAATCCCTTTGTGAGTGGATATACTCAAAATGGTGGATTGTAAAGGTTTGTGAGTGATCCTATTTAGAAAAATAATTGTAAAGGTTTTAAGAGTGAACCTAGAGATAAAACTATTGTGTAAAAGTTTTGAGTGAACCTAGGGTACAAAACTCTATATTGCGGGTGAGCCACGAAAAACTCAATGTAAGTTGTGGATTCAACTTAGTGGAAATCTTCAACCTTGGCTTGGGGAGTGGACATAGGCATTGTTGGTCGAACCACTATAAATCATCAGTGTCATTTTCTCTATCCTTTAACTTTTAATTATCACATGTGAAAATTCGCGATTAGCCTAGGTTCTGACCCTATGCGGAATTAATCACAATTAATCAAGACAAGTCCTAATTAATGTGTTTATAGATATTCAATAAGCAACCACATATCCAACAATAATAATATCCACAATATCAAGTCAAAGCAAAATATAAATTACGGAAAATAAAACAATCACACAAAATCAACACAATAATTTTGGTGACGAAGTGAAAAACTCTTGCGAGTAAAAAACCACTCCGGGTATATCGGCTACCAGCCCAATCCACTATATAGAGAAAAACTTACAGCGATGGTCAAGACCTAGAGGTGGCCAAGGTTTCGGTTCAGAACCGGAACCGAACCGGTGTTCCAATTTCGGAACCGAACCGGAACCTGACCGGTTCGGTTAGGATTCTTACCATGACCGAACCGGTTGGAACCGCTGGAACCGAACGGTTGGAACCGCTGGAACCGAATGGTTCCAGCGGTTCCAAAGGTTCCAACACGAATCCTAATCCCTAATTAATGTTTAAATCTCAATTTTTTTATTTTCAAAAAAGTAAAAAAAAAAAAATCGAAGGGAACCGAAATCGGAACCGTGCGGTTCGGTTTCGGTTCCACTTAAGTGTGGAACCAGAACCAAATCGGAATTATCTGGTTCGGTTCCGGTTCCACACTTGCCGTACTGTTCGGTTCCAGTTCGAAACCGAAACCGAACCGTGGCCACCTTTATCACGACCTATGGTGGAAACTCCACCGACTCAAGTACCTCAATACTGCAAGAACTCAAGGCAACTCCTCAAGCCCGCGACCCACGGTTTTCTTCAGAACCTCTGAAGTCTCTGAGTAGATTGTATCACCTCTGACGCCAGAACTCCGACTACCAAACTTCCTCCTAAAGAACTCTAAAGGGTTAGGAATTTTGGGTTAAGTTGTGTTGAAGGTTTATCAAAGATGGATTCACACCATTAATGTAGAAGACAAGAAGATGAAGAAGTCTTCAATGGTGGAATCAAATAAGGTTGAAAGCTTTTAGTGATTTTAGCTCAAGGAAAATGTGTTTCAACTATTGGGGATGATAGCTACATGTTATATTTATAGGTATGATGAAAAACTAGGGTTTTTCAAGGTGAAAAGGCACAAAAACGCGTTCAGATGCGACTGGCGTTCGAACATTTACTCGAACGCTCCACGAACGCACGCCTATTGGAAAGACTCACTCGAACGCCACTCGAACGCACAACGAACGGATGCTCTCTGGAATGATCTTGTTCAAACCCAACAAGAACATGCCTCAAAAGTTTACTCTCTGGAATGATCCCGTTCGAACCCAATGGAGAACGTGCCACTAACGCCACCCGTTCAAACAAATAATGAACGCAGCACTAACGCCAATCGTCCGAACACTTCAACGAACGCACCACGAACTTATGTCTGATGCACAACAGCCAACAACCAGTCCAATTGTACAAAGATCTTCATGAAATATTACAACTCAATTGAACTCGTTTTGTCACGAACACATGCCAATAAAAAAGATGCTAACAATCTCCCTCTTTGACATTCCGTGAAAAAACACTACCTAATACAAAGACTACGGTAATAGACCCAAAAATAAAATAGTCAATTGTCAACCATCAAAACATTGACTTATTACATTAAGACTCGATCTAACACCTAACCAAGTAGTCTTGAAATCAATGTCGCCTCAGTAATAAACCTGTTTACCTGAAACATCCACAAACAATAATATACCGTGAAAAGTATTGGGATTATCAAGTATAACATAAAACAGGTGTAAAACTCATGCATGTACAGGTAGATATCCTTCCCCCTCTTAATCATAACTCTCCTTAAAAATGGAGATATCAAATGGATAATCTATGCTACTGCTCCCCCTTAAACTACTCTCCCCCTTTTTGTCACGAAATGACAAAGGATGAAAGTACCAGGAACAATAGGAGAAAACACATGTAGAAGTATAAGCAAATAAAAAACAAAATTTACTCTCCCTCACTAACAGACCCACACAGTTAGCATATGATCAAACATGAAGTAAATACTCAGAGATATGCAAAGAAAGAATGTATGCAAAAAACTTGAAGCATACACAGGCACACAATGAGGTAAAAATAAATGCTTATCAAAAAACTGACTGAAACAACACTTCAAGCAAATACAATGATACCCAGTCAGTATTCAGCTGTTTATGACATTAAATAATATGCATCATTTTATGTTTGGCTAAATACAACACTTATGCATATGACATAAACACCAAAGCATAACAAGCACTTGCGTGAAAAATAAGTGCACAACGAAGCAAGGCTTAATACCTTATTTTATGAGCTGAACATAAACAAAGAAATCCATCTCTTAACAAACCAAGTCCACAAAATAGATGTTAAAACTCAGCTCCACTAGGACCTGAAATTAAGCAACATTGGTTGCATGCTATGATATTTTCCCCATAACAATCATGAGCTCATAAATAACAACTCTTTCGAGTGAAGGGTTTTTGCCCTTATCTTTTAAATTTGGCCCATTGGCTCTTTTGCACTTGAGTCTCATGTAAATTTATTTTTTTTTATTTCTTTTTTGCGTTTACCAGGGGATAGCAAGGTCATCTAGTAAAATGTCACACTATTCAGTAAATAAAGTATGATATAAATTAGATTGCCAGTCCAAAAACTCATACATGCGATCAAGCCATGACATAATAAAATCGTGTATGTGGGGTGCAAGCACAAAATATACCAAGAGTTTTTATCACACACACATATGCATATAGAGCATCAAGAAAAATAAAAGCATATTATACATGCATAACCATACATCCTACATACCAGGATCACATGCACATGCTTTTCATGCTCGAACAAGCCACAAAAATATTTTTTAGTCTTTTTCAATTTTTTTTTTCAGTTTTAACACGCACATAAAAAAATAGAAAGACAAAACATGGCTTGACAATATCCAATGGTGCGTGGAGTTGTATCCCGAGTACAGATCATACTACCATCCATTCAGAATCGGCTATGAATTTATGTCCAGGTTTTCATCATATATACCAAGGAATATATAACAAAAAATAATACACACACACCCATATGCAGTGAAAAGAAAATAAACGTGCAAAAATATAAACACGCGCACACACACATGCAATGGGAAAATAAATGCAACTTCTAAGCAGAGTTACACCGAAGTGCACTCTTATTATGTCTGTCAGGATCAAGGAATTCAGAAGTATATGGGAAGTCATCTTGCTTCCTCACCCAAATCTTTCTAGGAATCTCTTTCACATGAGTATTCTCAGTCAACAAAGCAAGTTTATCACTAAGAAATTGTGTCTGTTTTGTTAGTGCAGAAACTTGAGAAACTAGATTTGAAGAATCAAATCTAGGAGACACACTCTTAGGCCTATTCTTTTGCTTGTGCAACATGAATCACTTAGGCCTAATGTGTCATGCCTTGCCACAGTGATGGCATACAGGCACAAACCTCGGATGAGAGCGAGGTTTACCCACAACACCTCTAGATCGAGGTTGGGTCACATGACGAGGAACAATTGGAGGAATCACATGACTACACTCAACAGGCTTCTTGCCTAGGTCATGTTTAGGAGGGTTAGGCACTGCTCTAGATGTTGACGTCTTATCACAGTTAGGCTCAAAACTAATACCTAACATGTGGTCCACCTTTTTATTCCCACTAGAAAATGCAGAAAAATGGGTTCTAGCATTTTCAAGTTCAGTTTCTAATATTTGGACCCTATCAACTAGGCATTTATTCCTCTCCTCCAAATCATCTATCATCAAGAGACTTTGCTCAAATTTTTCTTGAGCTTCATTCTTTTCTAGCTCAACTAGTTTCAGGCCCTTATTGACCTCTATATTAGTCTTCTTAATAGCTAAACTCTCATTAAACAGTTCAATATAAGCTATCTGAAGACTTTCCTCATCAACAGACTCATCGAGAGAGACTTCTGACTCAGCATCATTAATAACTATCTCTCTCTCATCAGTCACACTGGCAGTAAATGCCATATAATTGCCTTTAGGAGAATTATCACCTTCAGAATCACTAAGGGATGCTGCCATGGCTTTCTTGCCTTTAGCCCTAAGGTATGTGGGACACTCAGATCTAACGTGCCCATATCCTTCGCATTCATGGCACTGGACACCACGGGATCTATTATCCATGTCCTCTCTAGACTCTCTTTTGCTATGCATACTCTATCTAGGCTCATCCTCCCTATCCATGTTACTACTACGACCATTCTTCTTCAGCTTAAGAAATTTCCTAAACTTCTTTGCAAACAAGGCCAAATCATGATCCGTGAGGTTATCCTCATCACTAGACGAACCATGAAAAAACTTCCTTCGCGATCTTCATCGCTATATTTTTGGGCTTTAGATGCCCATGAAGTTTCTGCTCATAAACCTGCAGTTTTCTTATGAGGTCTTCTAAATTAAGCTGATCAAGGTCATTGCTTTCCTCGATGGTGATGATTTTGGGTATGAACTTATCAGATAGGGATCTAAGGATTTTCCTAACTATCCTACTGGTAGGAATAGTCGCACCTAGGTTAAAACTAGAGTTAACGATATCGTTAATCTCAACATAAAACTCATCAAAGGTCTTATAATTTTTCATATGGGCGACCTCAAACCTAGTTGCAAGATCCTGAAGTCTATTATTTTTAATAGACAGTGTGCCACCATGCACAGTCTGCAGGATGTCCCAAGCATCCTTGGCTATCTCACACATTGAGATTCTCTTAAACTCAGCAGAACAAACAGCACCATGTATGGCATTAACAGCCTTGTTGTTCCTATTGCTAGCATCAAATTTGTCCTTGGTCCAGGTCAATTTGTCTTTAGGGGAAGAGACCCCATCAACAACAACAACGAGAGGTTTCCACCCGTGTTCAACAGTCATCCAGACCCTCTCATCTAAGGATTTAAGGAACGTCTTCATGCGAACCTTCCAATGTAAATATTTTGTGTCATTAAAAAAATGGCGGACAGTTCAAGGGTTGACTACGTTCCATAGCTAATGGGTCAAAGATCGAGTTCAGGCTCTGATACCAATTGAAATTCGCGATTAGCCTAGGTTCTAACCCTATGCGGAATTAATCATAATTAATCAAGACAAGTCATAATTAATGTGTCTGTGAATATTCAATAAGTAACCATAATATCCAACAATAATAATATCCACGATATCAAGTCAAAGCAAAATATAAATTGCGGAAAATAAAACAATCACACAAAATCAACACAATAATTTTGGTGACGAAATGGAAAACTCTTGCGAGTAAAAAACCACTCTGGGTATATCGGCTACCAGCCCAATCCACTATATAGAGAAAAACTTATAGCGATTGTCAAGACCTATGGTGGCAACTCCACCGACTCAAGTATCTAAATACTGCAAGAACTCAAGGCAACTCCTCAAGCCCGTGACCCACGGTTTTCTTCAGAACCTCTGAAGTCTCTGAGTAGATTGTATCACCTCTGACGCCAGAACTCCGACTACCAAACTTCCTCCTAAAGAACTCTAAAGGGTTAGGAATTTTGGGTTAAGTTGTGTTGAAGGTTTATCAAAGATGGATTCACACCATTAATGGACGACCTCAAACCTAGTAGCAAGATCCTGGAGTCTATTATTTTTAACAGACAATGTGCACTCATGCACAGTCTGTAGGATGTCCCAAGCATCTTTGGCTATCTCACACATTGAGATTCTCCTAAACTCAGCAGAACAAACAACACCATGTATGGCATTAACAATTATGTTGTTCCTATTGCCAGCATCAAATTCGTCCTTGGTCCAGGTCAATTTATCTTTAGGGGAAGAGACCCCATCAACAATAATAACGGGAGGTTTCCACCTGTGTTCAATAGTCATCAAGATCCTCTCATCTAAGGACTTAAGGAACGTCTTCATGCGAACCTTCCAATGTAAATATTCTGTGTCATTAAAAAATGGAGGACAGTTCAAGGGTTGGCTACGTTCCATAGCTAATGGGTCAATGATCGAGTTCAGGCTCAGATACCAATTGAAATTCACGATTAGCCTAGGTTCTGACCCTATACGAAATTAATCACAATTAATCAAGACAAGTCCTAATTAATGTGTCTATGGATATTCAATAAGCAACCATAATATCCAACAATAATAATATCCACGATATCAAGTCAAAGCAAAATATAAATTGCGGAAAATAAATCAATCACACAAAATCAACACAATAATTTTCGTGACGAAGTGGAAAACTCTGGCGAGTAAAAAACCACTCCGGGTATATCGGCTACCAGCAGTGGCGGAGCCAGAGATTCAACACAGGAGGGGCTAAGTTAAAAAGTTCAACAAAAAATAAGTACCAAAATTTTGAACTTCATTGATATATTTTCATTCAATACATTTATAATTGTCTTCGACGAGCTTTCATATGTTGAAAACGTTGGATAATTACTTCATTATCAATATTACAAAAAATATCTTTTTCTATGTATACTACTAGACTATCATTCAACCATTGATCTCCCATCCGATTTCGCAATCAATTTTTCACATAATGCATAGTTGAAAATGCTCTTTCCACTGTAGCTGTGGCAACCGGTAATATCAATGCTAATGTCACCAATAAATAAACTAATGGAAACACTTTATCTTTTCTAGTTTCAACCATTCTTCTTGCAAGCTCACCAATCCCTTTCAATCTTGAAAAATCATTATCAGAACCAACATCCATAATATAAACTTCAAGCTGAATTTCAAGTGCATGAGATCCATTGAAGAAAAATCATTTGGATAAAATTCAGCAAGGCGCAGTAGTTTATGTTTATCAAAAGCTGCAAATGAGTATTTTGGGCATAGACATGCCAAACAAAGGAGCAAATCAGTGTTCGTCTCATTGAAGCGGTTGTTTAATTCTTGAAGTTACATGTCCAAAACTGCATAAAATAACTCAACACAAAAGCGATGTGTATTTGTGATCTTTTGACCCTTGCGTTGTGATATCCCATTAGTAAAAAAAATATCATCCATATTAGGAAGATCAATGTCATGATTCTCACAATAGGAAGAAACTTCACCAAGTAAAGAGTCTCATCCATTCTCTCTCATGTTTTGCAAGTTTCGCCTATACACTCCAATTAATTTCATGGCATTCACAATGTCTTGGTCTTTTTTTTGTAATGCTTGGGATAATTCATATGCAAATCCAAGTATTCTTTTCATCAAGAATAAGCTAAAAATAAAATCAAATGAATGCATGAATTTCAGTAATGTTGTAGCTTGAAATCTTTGTTCAGAATTTCCCTCATTCGAAATAATTTGAAGCATATTAGTAATAGATGAAAACATACTAATTATGTTTAATAATGTACCATAATGTGAGCCCCAACGTGTATCAGCAGGACGTTTCAAAGTTATTTCTTGATTTAAACCTCGTCCTCTTGAAATCTCATAATTATTAAGTGCTTCAATGACTGCACGAGCATGTTCTTCTTGAAGAATATCACGACGTTTTACTGAAGCTCAAACAACATTGACTAACATAGTAATTAAATTGAAGAGAGAATTAATGTCTTCATTCTTCTTTGCCACAGAAATAAGAACCAATTGAAGTTGATGGGCAAAACAATGAATAAAATAAGCACATTTATTATCCTCCAAAATGAGTGCTTTAAGTCCATTGAACTCGCCTCGCATATTACTAGCTCCATCATACCATTGCCCACGCAGCCTAGACATACTCAATCCATGCCTAGAAAATAGCCTGTTAAGTGCCTCTTTTAGTGAAAGAGCTGTAGTACTAGTTACATGTTCAATACCGATAAACGCTCAACCACATAGCCATTTTTATCCACATAACGCAAAACGACAGCCATTTGTTCATTTGAAGATATATCACGAGACTCGTCAACAAGAATAGAAAACAAAACATTACCCATCTCTCTAATAATAATATTGGTAGTTTCAACTGAAGCACAAGTTACAATATCTTTCTTAATCTCATTTGATGTCAACTGAAGATTTCTAGGAGAATTTTCAAAAGTAATAGCATTAATATCCTTATTATGATCAGCAAAGAAATGTAGAAGCTCAAGAAAGTTACCTCGATTATTTGAATTTTTAGACTCGTCATGCCCACGAAATGCAAGCCCTTGTTTTAACAAAAATCTAACACAATCAATAGTAGCATTCAAATGGGCTCGATATTCACTTCGAGTTTTTTCTGAATGTCTTGAGAAAGCTATTTCAATATGCTGCTTCTGATTCATTAACGCTTCACAATCTTGTCTAGCTTTATTATGAGCACTATTGATATCTCCCTCATGTTCAATAAATTTTTCTTTTTTCTTCCAATTCTTAAATCCTTGACCAACAAATATATCACCACCACTTTGTTTACCATTCTCTTCTTTAAAAAGATAACAAAAAAGACAAAATGCATCATTTTTTCTGTGCTATATTCCAACCAAGATCCAAAACTTTCAAACCAAGTTGAGACAAATCGCCGTTTTTGATTTCCAAAATTCGATAATTTAAAGTTATGATTTTTAGGTTGAACATGACCCTTTTGTAAGTACGCTATTCGGACTTCATCTCGGATATTATGACCATAATAAGAGATTTGAGGTCTTAATCCAGGATCTGTAGGAAGATCTTGTAAATTAACTTCCACATCTTCACTTGAACAATACTTAGTTTTCTTTGGAGAAGATTGTAATGTTGATTTTCTTTTAAAATATTTCTCCATAACTATATCAAATAAACAAAAGAATAATTCAGATCACACATCACAGAACATATCGATTACCCGCATAACATAATGTAAATGCAGCAGTATATAACTATCTATTATATAATAATTAACAATCGTAAAAAAAAATAACTACAATACAACATCAATCTCCAAAATCAGCAAGACTGCAAGACACACACAGCTGAACATCAACCTAGATAGCAAAGCAAGTGTAGCAGCTGAATCTCAGACATCATAAATGTATAATGGAAACCCAATTTCATATTAGCAAATAGCAACACATAATTAATCCAAAACCCTAAGGCCTAAAAACTTTCAGAAATCAGAATATACCCCATTCGAGCATGACAGCAGCAGCCCCTGAGCCCCTCATTACATCAAATTTCAAACAGAGATCAATTTTTTTTTGTGTTTAATTATTTGATAATTTTTTTTGTATTAAATCTTTTTTTGTGTTTGATTGTGCCCACAATTTTTCTTGTACTGAGATGAACCTAATAAAGTAACTCAACTTTAATTAATTTTTTAAAACAGGAAAAAGAAAATCCCTATGCATTTTCTCGGGAACCAAATATGTGTAAAAGAAAATACCTGAATTTTGAAGCGGTCCACTTTGTTTCTTCTTGCTCACAGCTTTAACTTTGTTTAGATTCTGCTTCAAAATTTGAGTTGAAGAACAAGAAATCTAGCAGTTATTTATATTAATCGGCAGCTGGTATTGATTTGGTCCAAATTTTTTTGGGCCCAGCAGGGGCATGCCACCGCCACTGGCTACCAGCCCAATCCACTATGTAGAGAAAAACTTACAGCGATAGTCAAGACCTATGGTGAAAACTCCACTGACTCAAGTACCTCAATACTGTAAGAACTCAAGGCAACTCCTCAAGCCCGCGACCCACAGTTTTCTTCAGAACCTCTGAAGTCTCTGAGTAGATTGTATCACCTCTGACGCCGGAACTCCTACTACCAAACTTCCTCCTAAAGAACTCTAAAGGGTTAGGAATTTTGGGTTAAGTTGTGTTGAAGTTTATCAAAGATGGATTCACACCATTAATGTAGAAGACAAGAAGATGGAGAAGTCTTCAATGGTGGAATCAAATAAGGTTGAAAGTTTTGAGATATTTTGGCTCAAGGAAAATGTGTTTCAACTACTGTGGATGACAGCTACATGTTATATTTATAGGTAGGGTGAAAAGTTAGGGTTTTTCAAGGTGAAAATGCACAAAAACGCGTTCAGATGCGACTGGCGTTCAAACGTTTACTCGAACGCTCCACGAACGCACGTCTACTGGAAAGACTCATTCGAACGCCACTCGAATGCACAACGAACGGATGCTCTCTGGAATGATCTCGTTCAAACCCAACAAGAACGTGCCTCGAACGTTTGCTCTCTGGAATGATCTCGTTCGAACCCAGTGGAGAATGTGCCACTAACGCCACACGTTCGAACCAAATAATGAATGCAGCACTAACGCCAATCGTTCGAACACTTCAACGAACGCACCACGAATATATGTCTGATGCACAACAGCCAAAAACCAGTCCAATTGCACACAGATCTTCATGAAAGATTACAACTCAATTGAACTCGTTTTGTCATTGACACATGCCAATAAAAAAATGTGCTAACAGCAAGTTTATTTTCATATTTGCATATTAATTAGAAACTTGCTATTATGGAATATATTGTGATTGAGAAAATTGACATAAGCTAAATTGGTAAAACTACTAGCTTAATAGCATAAAATCGGCAAAAATTTTTATTTCCGCAATATTAGGTCATTACCCAATTCACTCCACATCTTGGGTATAAAGAGTTTGTTTGTTGTGTGCTTGTAGGTAATTTCAATTGATATCAGAGATATATATTCTCAACAAATAATTAATCGTCCAAGAATCGATCATGGCCTCTACAAGCTACTCATCAAATCTTGCCGAGGGATTTTTAACCACTGGACCTCCCTTTTACACCAGAACCAACTATAGCTATTGGAAGATGAAGATGTTAAACTATTTTTTTGTCATTGATGTGCAATCCTTCAAAGTGATCACACAAGGTACAATAATGCCAATGAAGAATGATAGTAATGGTGTGGAGTTTTCGAAGCCATATTTTGAATGGATCGATGAGGAATACATACAAGCCTCCTTAAATGTTAAGACACTCAACCATCTTTTTTGTGCAATTGATCAGAGTCAAATTAACAAGTTTATGGAGTTTGGAAATGCATATAAATTGTGAAAAGTCTTTAGAACTGGTCAATGAAGGCACAAACCAAACAAACTATAAACTCATATGCATGACTTCCTATTTAATCACATGCATTTGAAAATATTGATTATTATTTAATCATATACATTTGAAAGCTTATTGATTTCTTCGTACCCCTCTAAAAATATGGTAATCATGGGCGTTCTATCAACATCCCAATTGATTTTCCAACATGTTGATTTTCCAACAATTGCTAAGTTATTTTTTATTTTATAAACAACCAATTATTCTTTACATAGTAATTTCCAAATAGATTTCTTTGATTCACTACCTGAATTCGAATTTGGAAAGATATGATAGAGGTTAAAAAATCATTTAATTTGCCCGCCCCTGCTTCCCGCCGTTCCCGGAAGATATGTTGGTGTTGATTATATGAGGAAAAAAAATATAAATTAAGTATGAACAGTGCAATTTAGTATATATATATATTTTAGTGGGCCAAAAACATACTTGATATAAAATTGACTAAATTTCGGTTTGAACCCTAATCTTTTATTGAATTTTTTTTTCACCCAATCATTGATACCAATTATTGCCTACACCTAGGTATTATAAGCTTTGGTTAATTTTCTTAGGACTGAACTTTTATTTTAGTTTAGACAGTACATTCCTCTTAAACAAGGATATGATATCTTGGAAACTTTTTCTTAATGAACACTTTAATTGATTTGTTATAATTAATGTCCAATGTTTGGAGTGATTAATGTATTATTTTTAATCAATATTAATAAAGAATTAATTTTCAATGTGGTCCAACTATGTATCCCATGCATGTTTATTATATTTTTGGTTCTTATATTCCAGAATGAATCCTTCTTGATAGCTTTATGAATCATTTAGGCCTGCCATTAATGATCTTTTTAATACTATTAATTGCCATTAGCATGCTTCATTAGTGATGTCTTTAGATTATTCAAAGATTATAAACGACTGATCAGGAGTTGGCGGTTTATGGGGGCCATTCCTTACACATGCAAAAAGGCAGTTTCATATTTGATGATCAATTTGTAATTCTGTGGAATAATAATTTAAGGGGAGATTCCCATGGCCATGGGAATTGTTGGCTTAATTCTTAGCAAGTGTTGTGATTGGTGCCTTTTACAACTCATAGCCACGCTGATTTCAGAGAATAAATGGACTGTAATAGACATGTATGATAGAAAAACTCAAATAATGATCCTGATTCGAATCATGTTATGTTCGGTAAAGGATTCAAGATGATTTTTCATTCCGAATCCCGATCTTTTGTCTATAAATTTGAATTCTGATCGAGTTTTGAAATCCCAAATTGAACTCAAAATGAGACTGAAATTGATAAATCCCAACCCGTTCAACCTGTTCCATCTCTAGTGTAATTTTGCTGGTGTGTGAGATAATAAGGTTTAATAATGTACCTAGTGGCTCAAAAACAAATCATCTATGAAATAATAAATTAGTGATTCTGTAAAGAATTTGATACAGAAAATTTTGGATTCCTTCATCAACTTGTCCACTTTGCCTCTATACTTTGTCTGTCCCTGGACTCCTTTCAGAATTGTCCCTTAACAGCAACCAGATTGGGTAGGTGATGGGGTATAGGGTCTTTGTTCACTTGAACAAAAGCTAAAGATCCTTGATGATAAAGTAATTGTGCTATTGATAATTAAATCCATAATCCAACATAAATATTATTCACAGTTAAAAGAGGTAAATGAGTTTTTAAGGAACAAAGTTGCATCACTTCATAGTGATTAATCATGAAATCAACATCCAAAAGTTCTCTAATTATATTAGTAGTTGTATAAACCAGCTTGACAACAAGAAAATATATGTCCTATAAACTGTATCTTATGATCTACTAGCTTTTCCCAAATGCACAAATGAAGTTTAGCCAAATTTTTTTTTTGATGCTGAGTATCTCCAGCTGCCTCCCTTTAACCTGCAGAAGAGAAAAAAAATTCTATCTCATTTACTCCTTGAGACAAATTAGCATAAATTAACATACATGATTCACTGTTTCTTTTAACAGTCAAACAATTGCAAGGAGAAAAAGCTTAAGTGAAACAAAGTGAGATGAATGAGATAAAAAAGATCAAGAGAAGTTTCATCTTTGCTGAAGAAATGTGGCCAGATTTTTTTTTAATTAAAGAAGCTCTTTCTAATAAAGCTTTTGTTTTCAGTGAAGAGAAGGCTATTATCCTCAATGAAATGCTTCTCCGCAGGGAGGAGTTCGACTTCAATGAAGAAAAAGATAGAAACTTATAAAATTGATTCTTTATCTTTTGCTTCAATTCTCAACTTCCCCTACCACAGGAATATTTGCTCCCCAGCCTCTTCATCCATTCACAAACAAGTCATATGTTCCAATTTGCAAAACCTGTTAGAATAGTATCAGCAACCGGATTCAAATGGTTATGCATACATACCTTCTGCACTTTTTAAGTGGTCGGGAAACATCAAGGATCATAATGCTGCTTCGGTTGCATGAAATTCCTCTGTTTCTCCACCCTTTTAAGATGTGATGATAGTTGTATCAAATCAACAGTGGTCCCATGTTCAGGAGAGTAATAATTCTTGTCATTCAAAAGATCTGACTCTGGAGAAACTCCATCCATTTCGACTTTCAATTCAAAAGCATGACCATCAGGAACCATAAAGGACTGCGACTGAGCACCATCCATGGAGTTCATTCCAGATATATAATATCCTTGTGTTGTATATTTTTCCAAAGGTGATATACCTGAAGTTTTTTCAAAATTTTGACCAAGATTAAGATGAGTGTGACTTACTTGATTGATCAAGGGTCTAGCCAATGGGATTCCTGTTAAATGACTTGACATTGACTGTGATTGAGCTGACAGAAGAGAGAGAGCAAGACTAGAGTGTGAAATCCCAGATGATTCTTGGACGGTTGATGCTGCATCAAGATCAATGTAGCCTTCCATTGCAGACAGAGGAATTGCAAGCCTATGTTGTTTCATATTGCCTTGATAGAGGGAAGATGTTAGCAGCTGCTCATTAGTGTTCGGCACTGCTAATTGAGGACTATAGGAGGGTTTCTCTGAAAACTTAAGATGCTTAGCATTTTCATATGTTTCTGGAAATAGAACGCCATCCGGAAGCATGTCTGGGTAAACAAAGGATGTTCCCTTTGGTAAAGAAGCCCAAGGAAATTCGATGCCTGCGTGACGCATAAAAGTAGAATGTATCATTTAGAGCCTATATGAGTGTATCGCACGCTTCATCTAAATTCATTATACCCTGAACTTGTTTCCACATCCTTCATATTCGACACTGATTTGGGTTTTTTCAAGACAGTGTTTGCTTTATAATCCCTTCTCAAAACCATGATATTACTCCAAATTCTCAATTCAAAAAATTGGATGCTTTAAAACAAATGAGTCACTTCTTTAGACAATATATATCTTCTCTTTTGAGCATATTGTTTGCTCTCACAATTACCTCTTAAGAGACTCATACCATTCACCTTGATAGGAACTAAAGGCAACTAGACCTTATTGTAACTGACCATATCATCGCCGGTATCATCATGATTTGACAAAAACACATGTTTTGCACCATAATAGTGGTCATTACCAATCAAATTGTATACAGTGGAATATAATGGACATCATTGGCATCTTTTTTCATTCCAAATGATCTGTAAGAAGACCATGGAATAAAACACATTATAAAAATAACCATAACGGCCAATGACTTGGAAAATTTCCTAAGATGGAAAGTTTTCTCTTTATAGCCGTAAAACTTGACTTGGTCAAAGTGCCAAGGACAATAGGATAAGTTAAACAAACAGAGTGGGATTTAGGAATAACAGAAGTTATCATGCTCTAATGACTAAGTAACAGCCATACAAAAAATCTGTCTACGGGACATTTATGAAAAATAATGGAACATCTAGCAGTTTCCTGGTGACCAAGTACTGAGAATCAAATGAATAGAAATTTTCTGGGCAGGGATTATGAAATTTAATAACAATGAATAGAAGTATTAAGAAAAAAAGTCTTGAATAAAAATCAGTTTAGTTATTATCTTTGAAACCTATCGAAAGGAGTTATAAGCCTTACACATAGCACATAAAAGCTGAGGCAAAAGAATAATAGAATTGCTTTACAGGCTTTTCATAAGCGAATCTGAACATAATCTCTGTAGATTTGAGGGATGTGAGCTTATATACTTCATTTCAATCATGCATAAATGAAACGTTTTTTTATTAGTAGATAAGAAAGCACATGTAATTCATACCTTGATATGACTGCAGCAACTTGTGTGCTTTATCAGAGTGGATATTAAATTGAGGCTTCCGTCTACGCTCATTGTGGCCTGCAAGGCGTCTACGACAACTGCGCTTACTATCATCAAATTCACCCAGCAAATGAAACCTGATTAACCAAAAAAAATTACGGAAGCTCATACCAGCAATGAGAAATAAGCAAATAAACTAAACAAAGGATGATGGTTCGGCGAGAAGCCAAGAACAAATATACATGAAAATAATCAACAACGCAAAGGAAAATTCACAAACTCTGGATTCATGATAAAAAGGAGCTGATAATATTACAAATTAAGGAAAACCTAGGCCTATTGTAAACTTGAAGACAATATTTAAACCAAGAAAACCTACCAAAGTGAACAGAAAACAGAAGACCTAGAAAGTTTTATATGCTTTAGACAGAGAATCATCAAATGAGGTTAGTATGGTTACTGTGAGCATATTATAGACTAAGTAATGTGAAAATAATATAAGATCTTAAATAAGAAACTGCTTTAATATCTATGAAAATATAACTGCAATAAAAAGTGAAGGCCAGAGGGAGGTAAAAAGAAAAACTAACCTGCTACACTGCTGACAAAACCTTTGCTCAAAGCCATTAACAATAACTTTGGGAGTCTTTGAATGAACATCACAAACTTTATGCCTTTTGTAGTAATCCTTTGAGGAGCTAAGATCCTTGTTACAGCCATAAACTTGGCAAAGAGGAGTTTGCGAGCTTGAACTTGTAAAGCGAGATTTCTTTGCTGTCAAAGATGGACGCAAAGAAGATACAACTGACCTCTCCTTAAAAGCTTTACCCTGCTTATCTCTGTAATCAACCAATCTCCCTAGCTTCAAATCAATAAGTGTTGAATCCTGACTCATAGACTCCATACAAGAACTCGAAATTTTAGACCCAGATTCCTCCTCCCCACAAAATGAATTCGAAGTAACCAAACAAAGAGGAGTGTTTACTCTTTCATCGGTATAGCTACCAACTTCCCCATTGAGTGTCCCCAAACTCGAGTTACTGTGAGATGATTTCCTTGTCAAGTCAGTGAAACCAAGATCCATAAATTCCATATTTTCTACATCATCGGTATCTGAAAAAAGCTTATTGATATCAAAACTATAGGAGGGTTTACTTTCCCATGCCATCAATGTTTTTTTACTTCTTGAAAAGGAGTCAACAGATAAGTCCACTTCATCAGAAAACAAAATGTTTTTCCCTTCAGAGCTATAGATCCAAGACTCCATCTTAGAGCAAAGTCAAATTTGCACAAAGTATGCAATACTGTAAATACCTATCAAAATTCACAAAACAACCATCATCACTTCAAAGCAAGTAACCAAGAAAGATACATAAAAGGATACAAGTTCATGCTTAGTATTTATTAAATAGCAAATGATAAATAAAGAATACAAGACAACAATACACCAGAGACACTGCCATGAAATTGATAATGTCCTGTTTCAATTGAAATGCAAATAACTCAAGACCTAACAGTAAAACAATGTTTTTACCAAATATATATAAAGAGCAAAAACTAAAAGAAAAGAGCTTAGTTTGGTTGCTTTGAAAATGATGAGAAAAAATTGACAAACTTTACTTTCTATTTTTGGAGATAGCAAAGAATCAACTCAAAATAGTTTTGTCACAAATATATCAGAGAGCAGCTAAGATTTGTTTTTCTTTTTTTGGTATTCTTTCATCTAATAAGAAGAGAAACTGGGACTAGGAAGATCATCAAACTTCTTTTCCTTCATTGAATTAAAATTTCCCATTAAATCAAACAGGAACTAATTAAAATATACAAAACACATAACCATAAACACAGGCAATGCTCAAAATAAAACTAACCCAATTTACAAAATCAAAAATTTTAACAACTTTCACTTATAAAAGCCCAAGAAACAGAGTAAATAAGCTCAAAACGCAAGACTTGGCTCACAAATCCTTTATTAAAAGGGGGAAAAATAAAAAATAAATAAATAAATAAATTTTAAAGATAAAAAAACAAAACCATTTAACTACAATGAAAAAATAGACTAGAGAAATTTAGCAGTTGCAGAACAATATTCAAAATTTTCTTTTATTTTCCTTTCCTGCACTTCCCCAGAAATCGAAACGACACAAACAAAAAGAGCCTCAAAATAATAATAATAATGGAGGAACTTTCTTTATTTCTTTATTTGCTTTCTTACCAGGCCAGATAAGAACAGCGAAAGCAAGAGAGACAGAGAGAGGGAGTTGGGTTTTTTTTTTTTTTCCTCTTTCAGGTGAGTGTTGATAAGGTCGAAGGAGATACACTGAGAGTCAACATGATTTCCACTCACTACTGTATCCCAGAACAAAAGCATGTCCAGCTCTTTTGTAGCCTTTTTTTTTCCTCTCTTTTTTTAGATTTATGAAATCCCATAACTGGACATGACACAGCATTGATATTGATTGGTGCTTGTTTGTTTCTTTTCTCTAATATATTTATCTCACAAAGTTTTTTTTAAAAATTGGACTTTTTTTTTTAACATTCACTAAATTTGGGAGATAAATAATAAAATTTCTTAAATTCTGAATTATAATTAATTATTTTTAATAATTTTGGATGCATAAATGATATTTTCTTAAAATTAAGTATTTTTTTTATGATGATAATTACCCATATTTCATTTGCCTTAAAAAAGGAAAAAGGACGAGCTAGTAGGATATGAAAAAGATTTTAATATTTATCCCTAACTCTTTTTTTTATTCACAAACATGTTGTTTTCAGATTTTCATTTGCCTTACATACATATATATATATATATAATAAAATACACCCAAATGAAAGAGAAAAATCTAAATAATTGTTTTGTGTGTATAAATATAAGTGGAACAATTAAATACCCTCTAATAATCAGGCTTATGCTTGTTTAAATTTATTAGTCCAAGTGAATTGGAGAGATTATGATGAAGGGGATAAAAGAAGATATAATGGGTGACTAGTTGGTAAATGACAAGACCCCTGAGTGCCACGTGTAAATCTGGGTAAGAGACCACGTTTCAAAACCAAAAAGGCAAGGATAAATGACAGTGAGTGGTCCTGCAACTGCAGCTCCTATTTTGCCTGACACCCCCCACTATTAAAGGCCAGCCAGCCTCTGCCTCTGCCTCTGCTGCTTCTGCTTCTGCCAAAAGTTGTTCATTATTGCAGCTGCCCCTCAGAAGTCAGAAGGCTCCCAATTAAGAAAATGATTCACCTGGTGCGGACATATTAATAATTTAATACATATATATTATATTTGAAATTAATTAATAATGAAAAAGAAAATTATCCATTAACATTTATTATGTGTTTATTTTGAATGAATATATTGTGTATATCTTATATAAATTTTGGGAAATTAGTCAAATTGGCCAATAAAATAAGATATTTTTCTCAATTAACCTTCATTAAGTTATTTTATCCATCCTATGCAAACATCACAAGAGATATAAAAATGTTCTCAAAATAACTTTTCATATTCACAATCACGTTTCTCTCTTTCACTTTTCGCATTTCACATTTCACATTTCATTTTTCACTCATCTTTTTTGTGAAACAGACTACAACTAGTAAAGAATACAATTTTTGACTTTTCTTTTTCAGATTCAAATAAAAACAAGTAAGAAAGTTCTTTATTTGTTTTCTTACCCGACCAAATAAGAACATAAAATGCATGTGTTTTCTTGATGTTTTGATTCGGTTGCATATTTTCATCTTGTTTATTATTGTTTTGCTGTTATTTTGTAATGTGCATACTATGTGTTTGATAAAATGGCCAATATACTTGGTTTTTGATAGTGCAACAATAATTATCGTACATATGTCGCACAACACAAATTTATTTACAACTGTTATGCAATATTTTTTGTCGCACTTTTTAGAATAGTGCGACAGTTGTTGTCACATTGACTGTAGGGGTGGCAATTTGGGTCAGGATTCGTTTATTCGTTCGATTCGATTCGATTTGCTTTAAAGTGAATATGGGTTTGTTAAAATAGATTTGTTTAATAAATGGGTCAATTCGATTCAATTCGTTTAATAAACGAATCAGATCCGAATTTGAGCTCATCAGTTCGTTTATTCGTTTGGAATTCGTTTATTAAACGAATCATAAACTAATCGAATTCCAATTGAATTTGTTTAATATCCGTTTAATTATATTACAAATTTATCCTTAATTTTGTTGATTATATTTGTTAATCGCTAGGATATTTTAGTAATTTCGTATGTTTAACCAAAAATTTGAAGTATATAAAATAAAAACTAAAATCTTAACCTAAATCTCACTCTCACCACTCACCAGCCGGCCGCCTCTCTCAATCTCTCTCAATAAAACCTAAAAATGTCGGCGATTGGCGGCGGCAGCGGCAGTGGTCAGGAGGAGGACAAGAAGCCCGTGGATCAGTCGGGGCACATTAACCTCAAAGTCAAGGGACAAGTATATTTACATCTTTGTCCAAATTTTTCTATTTCTTAAAAAAAAAAAAATTATTATTTGTCTCGATTGTTTTTATTTTTGTAATTTTTTTCACATTTATATTTTTAAAGATTTATGGTTTGGGAAAATTGAATCTTGAACTAATCAAAATGATGAAAGGATAAATTTATTAAAAGCATATTTATGTGATTGAAGCTTTTGCTATGAAAGGGTGGTTTTGAAGGATTGAAATGTAAAATTATAATCTTTTATGTATGGTTGTTGATTCTTTATGTGTGTTGTTTGTTTATGTATGACAGTTGATTGTGATCAATGATATTTAGTAATAAATAGTTTGATATAGTGTTTCTCTTATCGAACCAGTGTCATAGTTTTTGCATTTTTATCATGTTGATTAAAATAATAATCTATTTAGTTATTTCTTCATGCACTCTGTAGTTACTTGTTCTGCTAAGTATTGCATAGTTAAATTCACTGTTGGAGGAAATTTATTTGCTAAATTCAAGGTTTCACTGCTAAATATCGCATATTGTCCGATTGTTTTGTTTACCTTGATTACTATTGTACCTTCAGACTTAGTGTATGTTTGATGCACAAGAGGATTTATGTATGAAGTTAGTAATCTAAATAGTCCATAGAGAGGAAACAAAGAGGGTACTTTGTTTGTGGTTTATCTATAGTTGCGGTCCATTCTATACTTGTATGATGACCTTGATCCGGGATCGTTCATGTAGTGACATGAGAATGGAGGCACCTTGTATGATGAGATCATATAGGAATGGACTCAGATAAATACGAATTTCTTTTAATATCTGTTAACCGAAGAAATTCATTTTATCTAATAGATGGTCATATATGGATTCGATCTTAATCCTGAGTGTACTACGAACTCCTACATGACAGTTTATGTCCTTTGATTTACTATAGTGAGGTTGGTGTTGCATTCCCGGCCAATAACTACGTATTTTGGGGATATATTTTGGTGTGTAGCTGAGAACGTTTTACATAGATATGAAATTCATTCCTTCTTACGAGAAGTAGAAGAATATCTTTTTTAAGAGTTGATTCGAGACTTGAACAATTTGAGCGCTCAACTTTTCTATTGCGAATAGAAAGTTTTATATTCATAATTGTTATGAATTAATTGTTCATTATAGAATCAATGGTGCTTAAGAGATAAAATATTTAGAGGGGTTTAATGGACTTTTGACCCGACTCTATTTATGAGATTTCGTGAATGGCTATATCCATATGTAATGACTATATCGATGGACACCGAAATTGTTTGGTTTTATTTTATCCATCTACGGTAACGAGAGTTCAACTTCGAGTTTTTAGTGGAATAACGCAGAGTTAATAATTCGTAATATTTGATTAAAGAGTTTAATTAATATTTCAGAATTATTGGAGTTCGGAACCGTAGGTCCCCGTGCTAGCTCGATTAACTGTAGCAAACCTAATATAATTAGATTGTCTAATTATATGCTCACTTTATATTTATATATATTATTAATGAGATTAATAATATTTATTGTCACAAATGAAAACTATGTTAAATTAGTTTAACTTAATATTTTCTAGAATTCTTTGATTATGAGATAATCAAGTCGTGATTATGAGATAATCAAGTTAGTAATAATTATGAGATAATTACTACAACATAATTGAAGGTAAATAAATCATTATTAAGATATTGATTTTTATTTACCATTGGAGACAAAGCCATATGGCTTACCATGTCATCCAAGCAATTATATCTATTAGGTGGCATGTATACACCTAATGTATTTGTCATTAGCTAATGCATTTTATGCTTTGGTATGGCCTCCACATTTATGTGTTTTTCATTGAAAGAAAGCATTAGATGCTTAATGACAAAGTCTTTGTCCTTAACTTAACATTTCTTATGCTTTGGTATGACATTCACATTTTTGTGTTGGCCATTGCAAGAAAGCATTAGATGCTTAATGACAAGGTTAGTTGGCTTGTGTAAGAGAATATAATCTATATCATTTCTCTCACTTCCTAAGGTTAACACTTCACATTCATACACACAATTGTTGTGAGAAAGAATTGAGAGAAAATTGAGAGAGTTATAGCATTCACAAGTGTTGTGAAATTTCTAAAGCCAAACACCTTTGTGACATCTTAAATCTCTAAATTATTTAGAGGTTTAATCTTTGTGAGTGAAGCTCACACTTCAGTTTGTTGGTTTCGAGTCATAGTTCGGAAGATCGAGTGGTTGATCCAAGTGTTGGACAACAAATGATTGATCTTGGCTACTACAACAAAAGGAGAAGGTAAAGAAAATTTTAAAGATCTATACCGGACCCGGTGCCACCATAAGTAACTTCCGCCGCGCTTAGGAAAGTCGTTTCCTACATGAGATTCTTGAATCTGGTTGATATGAGCTCTTGTATCAAATTTATGGTGTTTCCAAATACGTTTTCAATTGTTGTGACTCTGCCATTCAATAAAAGGCTGGGTTTAACCCCTCTGGAGTTCATTGTCAAACCAACTTACTGAAAACATTAATGAGCATTAACAATACTACTCCATCAGCAGAGAGTGGCAATAGTCCTAGTGATTATGTTGAAGTTTGACGGTGAAATTCCTTATCTGAACCCTAAATTTTTCAAAAATATATTTTTTTAAAAAATTAACTCAATAATATAATTTTATTTTATTTGCAGAATTTTTTCCCGGATGATAATGATAAATATGTTTGACGTCTCAACTCATGTTCGAAATTTTGGTCAAAATGTGTTTTGAAGATTTTAAGTATTATTATGTAATTGATTTATAATTTGAAATTTGGAGCTTGTTGTAAGGATTATAAGACTATAACAATGAATATGCTATTGAATATGGATGCTTAGATTTTGTATTTTATTTTGATTAAAAGAATCGAATACGAATATTCGATTATTAAATGAATACAAAATTCGATTCGTTTAATTTTATATAAGCGAATCTGATGCGAATATTCGTTTAGTAAACGAATACTAAATTCGATTTGATTCGTTTGATTTTATGTAAATGAATAAACGAATCAAATACGAATATTCCTTTATTAAACGAATCGATTCTGAATCCTAATATCATGATTCGTTTAATAAGCTAATCGAATTCGAATTTAGTACATTACAATTTGATTCTTTTAGTATTCGTCACGAATTTGATTCGTTGATTCGTTTTGCCATTCCTAATTGATTGTCGTTTTATATAGAACAATAGTCAGTGCAATATCAATTATCGTAGTGTGTTGTCGTACTATTTTTTGTACATGAAATACATGTGTTTTCTTGATGTTTTGGTTCGATTACATGTTTCCATCTTATTTTATTGTTGTTTTGCTGTTATTTTATAATGTGCGTGTGTTTGATAAAATGTCCAATACGCCTGATCTTTGATAGTGTGACAACAACTATCGCACACATGTCGCACAACACAAATTTGTGTGCAACTATTGTGCGATATTTGTTTTCGCACTGACTATCGCATTATATAGAATGACAATTAGTGCGATATCAGTTGTCGCAGTGTGTTGTCGCACTGAGTGACAACTGATATCGCACCGAGCGACATCTGATGTCGCACTAAGCGACAACTGATGTCGCTCAATCAGGCAGTGCGATAGTGTGTACGACAACATGTGTCGCACAGATAGACAATTTCTTTTAATTTTCTCTGACATACCATATATTGCTAAATTTTTAGATATGTAGACACACCCATGGGCTTTGGCTATATAAGTATAGGACCGTTTATGAGGTCAGGTAACAAACACGACGAAAATATGAAGAGTTTTTTTATATCCTAAGGAGCAATTTGACTGAAACAAAATTGTAAATGTTCAACGATTTAATATTTGGACATTTTCTTGACATGAATTCGGATTTTAGCAGAATGATAATGCACAATGTGCTAATTAACAGAGTTATCCAATCCAAATATGATGAAGATAACTAGATCTGGTTTCAGATTGGAGATAAGTTCACTCAGTTTTTGATCCGTGAGTAGGCTTTAGTAACTGATCTTCAGTGTGGTACAGATTCTAGAAGTGTCTGTAAGAGTTACAATATGGGTGATCGATATTTTCCTTATTGGTCCCAAGTCAAATTGCGAGATGTGGATGTAATGATCGAGCAATTGGACTTTTCGTCAATACAGAATGAAGATGTGTTGTTGATATCTTTATACTATTTACCGATATAGTATTGATGGCTCGACCGGAGGCTAGGCCAGTTGATTATGGCCTGATGAAGTTGATGGACGATATGGATCATTTTTTAGGTTGTCAATGGGGAAGATAGTCTTGGAGTGTTATATATGCTGAATGCAAGTGAATATTTGAGGGGAAAGCGGAAAAGTTTAGAAGATAACATGCGGAAAATCCAAGACACGTAGAGGAAAAATACAATATGAACTGATTTGTTAATTATTTTTCGGCATAGGCATTCAAAGCAATTCGAGGGTTGTCGGATCAATATACCAAAAAAGAAGAAAAATTTCGCACATTCCATGAATATTGAAGTGGAAACTGAAGGGAAATGAGAAACCCCTCAGAAGCTCAGTTGGTCATTTTGTTCCAACAGTTGGATGATGTTGTAAGTATTATTCATAAAATTAATTTTATATAAATTATTTTACCAGTTATATATTATAAATAATATAATATATTTTAATTACAGTTGAAGGTTAAACAAATATTGACTCGAGATCTATTGAGAAAAATCTACCATCTTGGCAAACCCGTTAGGCGTATTTTACGGAATACACCAAGGTGGATCAGAGAGGCGTGTACTTTTACATTCTTTTCTTAAGTTCTATAATTACACTTAATCTAATTATAGTTGTAATTATTTACAGTATAAACAATGGATGAAAGATCATAGAGATAATTTCTCTCAAATGATGGCTGAGGATCAAACATTAGCCATGGACACCGAAGATGAAGAGATATTTGAGAGGTGTTATAAGCAGGGCATACCTTGTACTACCCAAGATTTTCAGGCACATCACCAATCACAAGATCATCAAATCCCTCCGCATGACAAGCACAATATTCCTCATTTGTCCATATACTATGACCAAAATATTCATCACCACTCCTCATATTTTCAGGAGCACAATATTCCTTATCCTTCTCCACATTTCAAGAAGCACAATATTCCTCATCTCTCCCCACATTTTCAGGAGCACAATATTCCTCATCAGTCCTCATATTTTTAGCAGTTCACTAGGCATGAGCAGTTCCCTCCAGATCGCCAAACACAATACGAGTACTTGAGTCAGCCTCATCAAACGATACACGAGCAATTGGATCATAGAGAGGTACTACGCATACTATGACTACTTGTTGTTGTCGAAGTGCAAAATAGAGAATTCTCTAAATTCCAGCATAAAGTTATGGATGAACTGTGACACACTCACACAGTGATTCTTTACTCCAAAGTATAAGAGTGTCGAAATAATAAAATAACCTGGTAAGTCTGGGGTCGATCCACAAGGAATAGATTTAGTAAAATAAAATAGTAATTTGAGCGAAAAGAAAAAAGCTGAATTATTTGAAGTGATGAGCAATTTTAAATTGAACTGCAATAATAAATTAGAATGTTGGGGCTAGAAGATTCACTCTTAATATTTCAAATATAGAGAAATCTTATTTTTTATAATATATAAATTGTCATTATTACCCATTTAATTTACTTCAGGAATTAATTATGTCAAAACATATAAAATTGGCCATAAAGGTGGTGATAACATCTATCTATAACAAGTCCAGTTAGGTACTCAATTATGATAAATAAATAAAACCAGCTATAAATACGGTAACAAAGTTTGTCAATAATTAATCCATATTTAAATTAATATTAGTCTTCATATAATAATTCATATATTATAATATAAGTAAGATTAATTTATATTCTCATATTTAGAGTTTCGCCCTTTACCATATGAGGATTAAATTAGCTACTCATAATTTGAATAAAAACTTGCATAATTTTATTATTGAAAAATAAAAGATTATAAGAAAATTAAAACATGCAAGACACTTATTCCAAATTCTTCAAGAGAGAAAATGAAAGAAACATGAAGAAAATGAGATGTGAACACCTATATTTATAGTAGAAGTGTTCATCTCTCAATTACAAATTATAACTTCCAAATCAAATATAAACAATAAACTTTTACTAATTTTTTTTGACTTTTTTAATTTTTACTTTATTTTCTAATAAATAAAATTACATGCCGCACATGTTGACTTCTTCACAAATTTCGACCTTGAAAATCTCAGAATTAGAAAATCTTGTAAATAGAAAATTTGTAAATATTTGAGTCTTCTTTCATCTGGGATTGAAAATCGCCTCAATATGATATTGGAGTAAAAAATTATGGCCAAATTACAAAAATTGCGCAAATTTAGAATTTCTGAAATTATACATTGTTAAAACACCATTTCAAGTTTCTGGCCTACAAAATCCAAATGCCACGTCCATTTTTCTAGTTATGCATGTAAAATATTATTTTACCTACTTAAGAAATAAAAATCACAATAAAAATATATAAAACATATATTTAATTATTATTTTACAAATGTGCTAAATTAAGGGGATTAATGAAACTATAAGTATAAAATGATTAATTTTTTTAATAAATGTACACTTTTTTATGTTTACCAAACTACGTGTTAAGATGACAGAAGCTGTGCAATTCATAAAGATGATGTTGTAGGAGGTTGCATCCATGAAAGATGTCATTATATAATTTTTAGGTTTCACATCTCGACCATATGTCGAGATATGTATTGCATCTGTCAATTGTGTGAGTATTATATAATTTTGACATATTTATAGAGCGTGTTAGGGTTGTTCACGGGTCAGGGTTTTTCAAATTTTGTGAAATTCGATAGGGTCGGATCACACGGGTCAGTCGGTTATGTGAAAATAAGAATTTTTTTTTTATTAATTTTTTTTAGACATAAATACTAACTTTTTTTATATTCTGAAACTTGTCATATATATAAAATTTCAAGATAAAAAAGTAATAAACAAATGAAATAATAGTAAAAACTTTAAAAAATGATAAGAAAAATTTAGAAAACTAATAAAGATTATTTTTTCGGGTCAAGTCGGGTTGCGAGGTCAAACGAGTGAATCGACCCGTAAAAATCGGTTCAGGTCAAGTCAATCCGAAATTGCATAATTTTTTAGAACCCGCCCGGGTCGGTTATGTTTTTCGAGATCCCTAGAGAATTTCTCTTAAATGATGGTTTCACCTTTTGATTATGTAAATACTATTGCATTGTAAAATTTACTTTATAGAGTGCCTCTGTCACTTAGTATGACAGAACATCACACAGTCGACAGAGACGATCGCATAATCTGTTATAATTTGTCACATTATGCCACATAGTCTGTCACACTATGTGATAAAATATGTTGCACTGTTTCACAATATACATGTTTATATATAAAACACGACGTTGTAAAGCATATTCAAATATTTCTTGCAAATAAACAATATTATTGGTACAATTCATTCGGTTATAACAAAATATATGCTTGTAAAGCATATTCGAGTATTTTTTACAAATAAACAATATGATAGGTAAAATTCATTCGGTTATGACCGCGTTCATTACAATGTGAACAATGTTGGATTTGCACTTCCTCACATGTGAACATTGTGGCAACAAACTAGCCGATCAGTTTGGAATATTTTATAACTACATTCTTTTTTTCTTAAATCAACAATTCTTTCTTTTAATTGTTCACCAAAAACTTGAAATTCATGATCAGATTTAAGAAACAAACGCATTATATCAACTTTCTTTCTCCTATCATCAATAATATTTTGGGCCAATGTAGTTAATTCAGTTGTCATTGCCTCTGCTACGCTATTCCTATCAAAAAAATCATTTTTGCATTGTCTGTCTAAAGAATTCAACTACATGAGTAATTGGTAATTTGAGTACTTTCATCATAGCATTACAACTCTCTACGATATTAGTGGTAAGTATATTATATCTCCTACCATCAAAAAGTAATACATAAATCTATTTTCTGCATCTTCCATAATATGATAAACAAGACCTAGGTTTTTACTTCTCAAACATATTAATATTATGGTCGTAATGAATACGAATCTTCTGATATGCTTGTATGTATGGCACATATACATTATGATCAACTTGTATGTCAGCGATTATAGCTCTCGGATGGTGTGATCGCTTCCCATCAATATAGTTTTCCTTAATAATATAACCAACAACATTACTCCTCTTTTTTTTGCCGATGATTATGATTGTTAACATAATTTTTAATATATGCGATTGTGGATGCTGGTTCTCGTCTTAAGTCCACAATCGAGAATCTGAATTTTATGGGCACTAGCGAACCTGTAAAACGGGGGTAGGGTGAGCAGGGAGTACTGCCCACCGGTGTGGTGGTAGCCGTAGGCTCTCCGACGCCCAAGTCAGTAATGTGGAAGAGGAGAAAATAGGAAGAACAAGGCTTGAAGTTACCTCAGTCTCCGTTTGTTTGCCGTGAGGGCGGCGTGTAGTTCGATGAATCGAAGGCGAAATATTAGAGAACTGAAATCCCCCTTCTCCACGCCCAGACCTTTTCTTTTTATAAGTCCTTTGAAGTAGGGTCATTTGCTCTTCTTCTGCCCGTTGGAGCTTCTGTAACAGTCAATTTAGTGGAGGGTTTATGAGCTTTGGGCGTTTCTTAACTTGGTAACTGAAGAGTCGGTAGGCCATCTTGAACTGGTCTCTTGGTGTCAATGGGCTTGGGCTTGTGAGGCCTCTTGGTCCGATATTGGTTCTCATACTAGACTTACTACTTGGTTTCGGGTTTTGTGGTTGACCCCGAGGTGAAATGTCGATTTTACCATTGGGCCCAAATTTGGCCCGTACAGTTTGTCTCATACTCTCTAAGTCTAGAAGTCCTTGGCTCGAAGAGTATTGTTGTCGAATGAAACAGAATGTGGGGCACTTGTTTAGTGATCCTGTCACAGGCTCAAAGCTGATTCACATGATGTTGTCGTACGGACTGAGGAAAGCTCATGACTTTAGTTGACCCGATATGAGTCAACAGGGGGTGTTCTCGGTTGACTGAACCAGACAAAGGTTCGAGAGTGGAGTCGTTTCACTCGACGTTGTCGTGTGGACTGAGGGAGGTCTACGTCTTCAATTGACTCGACATGAGTCTTAGGGGTTGTCCCCGGTCGACTGAACTAGATGAAATTTCAAGAGCCATTTCATTCGACATCGTCGTATGGACTGAGGGAGGTCCATGTCTTCAATTGACTCGACATGAGTCTTTCGGGGGATGTCCCCGGTCGACTGAACCAGATGAAGGTTCAAGAGCCGTTTCATTTGACATTATCGTATGGACTGAGGGAGGTCCATCTCTTCAATTGACTCGACATGAGTCTTTTAAGGGATGTCCCCTGTCGACTGAACCAGATGAAGGTTCATGAGCCATTTCATTTGACATCGTAGTGTGGACTAAGGGAGGTCCATGTCTTCAATTGACTCGACATGGGTCTTTCGGGGGTTGTCCCCGGTCAACCGAACAAGATGAAGATTCAGTAGTAATTTCATTCGACATTGTCGTATGGACTGAGGGAAGTCCATGTCTTCATTTGACTCGACATGAGTCCATTGGGGTTGTCCCCGGTCGACTGAACCAAATGAAGGTTCATGAGTAATTTCAGTCGATATTGTCGTATGGACTGAGGGAAGTCCATGTCTTCATTTGACTCGACATGAGTCCATAGTCGACTGAACCAGATGAAGGTTCAAGAGTAATTTCACTCGACATTGTCGTATGGACTGAGGGAAGTCCATGTCTTCATTTGACTCGACATGAGTCCATGGGGGTTGTCCCCGGTCGACTGAACCAGATGAAGGTTCATGAGTAATTTCACTCGACATTGTCGTATGGACTGAGGGAAGTCCATGTCTTTATTTGACTCGATATGAGTCCATGGGGGTTGTCCCCGGTCGACTGAACCAGATGAAGGTTCATGAGTAGTTTCACTGGACATTGTCGTATGGACTGAAGGAGATCCATGTCTTCAGTTGACTCGATATGAGTCCTTGTTCCACTAAGCCTTCACATCATGTCGTGTCGAAAGGTTATATAAGTGGTACAAAGTCAGATGGCAGCATCCATTATTCTAAGACTTCATACAGCGTCATACACTGAACTGAGTCTTTTTCATCACTTTTCATGCATGATTGCTTCTTCGGTGATTTCTCTTGCATTATGTAATTAACCATGCCATTCCATTATTGACACTTTTGTTGTTATCATCCATTTATATTTCTGCATTCATATATTTGTGTGTTCGCAAGATTGTGTTCAAGCATGACTAGGTCGTTAGGATGTTACTTGTTTCTCAAGCATGATTTAGCCATTAGTATGTTATTCCTCTATGCATGATATTGTCATCTCCTTTCGCAATAAATGTTTCTTTATGTTATGTTTAGGTTGTTATTTATTTTTCATGTTTGATGATTCAACATGTTCATGAGATTGTTGTGTGATATCATATGTTTGTCGTTATGATGATTACTTTCATGCATGTGAACTTAGAAGTAGAATATTCCTGGAAATATGTTGCCTAGGCTTGGTTAGATTATTGCACAATCATATCATTACAAGTGGCATAAGTAAGGGACCATTCTGAACCCAACGGTTTGAGGTCTTCCCTTGCGAGGGGTGAGTGCGGCCTTAAATCATTTTCCCGGTTGACACCGGGTGGCGACTCCATGTTATTTCTCTGGTTTAGTCCCCCACAGGATACTCCGTACTCCCGACCGGGCCGCAAGCCCGGAACAGCGTCGTCCAACATCTGTGTCCTACAGTCTGGCGACTCCACTGGGGATAGAGAATTGGCCCCGAAATAATGTCTTGTAGTGATTATGATTTGTGCTTTAATTAACCGTGTTTACCGTGGTTGAAAGGGGTTTAATCAAAGGCACTTTTATGGCTAGGTAATGGTTTGGTGTCTTCCCTCATTCACTACATTTCTATAAGGAAAAGCTACGAATGCACCTAGATAATCATGTACTTGTAGCCTACTGTGATGGACTAATTTGGAGGACTCGTTGTTTATTCATGTCACCAAGCGATAAGAGCCTGAGAGGCTTGGGTTTTTAAGAGAGTTCGCTCCGCCCTCCGTTTGGGGAATCTACAATGGGAAATTCATTTGACAGTCAGTCACACATTATAACTCATTGGCACGTACCGTAAGGTATAAAAAAGGTGGCTCACTTGGTCGCTCGAACCCTTGAGTGGGGAGACCTAGTTGTGGACAATCCTTCGCCAGCGAGAGTCTTTGTCCACACTCCCGCAAACCCACACGTAGACCGGAGTTGTATGACCTATAGCAATTATTTCCTTGTGCTTGTGGACCATCCTCATTTGGATGCAGTTGGACTTCTTGTCAGAAATGCGAACTTGTTGGGCCATTTAAACTGGGACAAGTTCGTATCCTATGAAAATTGGGCCAAAAGCTTCTGAAATTTCGATGGGCCACTCGGTAGAAATTATTTCTTTATGCTTATGTTTATGACCATCCTCATTTGGATACAGTTGTACTTCTTGTCAGAAATGCGAACTTGTTGAGCCATTTAAACTGGGACGGGTTCGCATCCTATGACAATTGGGCCAAAAGTTTCTAAAATACCGATGGGCCATCCTGTGTTTGGGCCCCTTATCATTTGAAGTTGTTTAACCATGTTGTCGCAAAGGTGTAAACCTGTTGGCCCTTTTCAACTGGGACAAGTTTGCACCTTGCAATAATATGATTGAAGCTTTAAAATGACAATGGGCCAAATTTTATGTTCCACACATCGCACGTATCTCATGCATCTCATGCATACACACATCATGTTAACTCTCTTGTGTCTTAAGAGCCATCATAGATATCCGTTGGGTTAGGGAAAAGGGAAGACTTGTTAAAAGGCCGATAGAAAACATGAGCGAATCAAAGAATGAAACATCCCGTATGGATCAGTTGGAAACCAATCTCACCAAGGTTACTGAACAGTTGCAAGCCTTGACTACTGCTATGGCCAATATGGATGTGCCCCGTGTTGGGGGAAACTCTGAGAATGAGAGGTGTGAAGACCCTCCGACTAGATTGAATGATGATATTCCGGGTTTTGATGATGATATGGCTGAATATGCTGCGGGGAAAGTGGCAGGGTCTCAAGCTGAACTGCAGAGACTCTGAGATCAGGTAGAGTCGGTTACCCCTAAGATGAGGGGCAAACATGAAGACCTGCTAGATTATGAGGCAATGACATTTGAAGAACAGTTGCCAGCTCAATTCAAGATGTCATATATGGCCAGGTTCAACGGGAATGAGGATCCGAGGGTCCATCTCCGTCAGTATATTTCAGTTATGAGTTCAGTGGGTTTATCCAAGCGTCGGTTTCAGAAAATGTTTGGGATGTCACTCGAGGGGGCACCCGTGGTATGATATCACAGCCTGGAAAGAAATGTTAAGGAAGACTGGAGAGAACTGGCTGAAGCTTTTCTGAAGCAATATGTTACAGATTTGGAGATTGATTTGTCACTCGTGATTTGGAGAACACTAAGCAGAAGCCGGAAGAAAGCTTCAAGGAGTATGTAGACCGCTGGAGAAGCCAGCTTCTGAAAATGCAGACTCGGCCCTCTGAGAATGACCAGATTAAAATGATCATCAATGGCACCAAGCCCTCACTTTGGCAGGTTGAGGAGGATGACCTCAATGATTACTGATTTTCGACAGTTGAAGGAGACTGTCATGGATATTGAAGAAGAAGAAGATGAGAACAGAAAGTTCTATAGCCTGAACAGGAGGCCCATTGGAGGAACATCAGGTGCCAAACCTATTTCTGCTGAGATTGCTGCTATCCGGAACCGGCATTTCTCCGACCTGGGTAGACCCTTGTCTAAGGTATTGGAGAAATTAAGAGACATGGACTTCTGAAACCCTTAGAAACCAAACCACTTCCACACCCTCCACCACCACATCTCAACCTGAACCACTATTGTCATTTCCATCAACATAAGGGCCATGACACTGATAATTGTGCCCGACTTCGCCATGAAATCCAGGACCTTATAGACTCCAAAAAAATACCCGACCCAGAAACAGAACAGCCTAACACACACACAAAAACCCCATGCCGAATTACCACTATGTCCCACCACCAACCTATATGATAAACTCTGGCCTACCCGAAAGCCTTGTCCTCAAATCCTTTGACCACCAAGCCTTCTGCCTGGGAATTTGGGATAGCAACAGCGAGGATGAAACAAAACAGGGGAAGAATTTCTGGGAAGATTTCTCCAGTATGGTGAAGAGGTGGTAAGAGGAATGACACGCAGCGGGCGTTTCTACAGTGATATGGCTGAGAATGGTAAAGAAGTGTTGACGGAAGACTAGAAGTGTCTGAAAATGTGGAGAATGCTGAGGGGGATGCGGTGTTACGTCAGTTGAGGAAGACACGGGCATATGTTAGCATCTGAGAATTGTTGTGTTCGTCTCAGGAGCACAGGCGGGCAATGGTTGAGGCCTTGAGCAAGATAGTGGTAACGGAGGATGCCAACCCCACGATGTTTGTCGGATCAGTGCAAAAGGAAGCTCTACAGATAACCTTTTCTGAGGAGGAACTCCCGGCTGAGGGAAGAAACCATAATAGCCTTTATTCATCAGAGCTGAAGTGAGGGGAAAGAAGACATCTTGTGTGATGGTAGATGATGGCTCTTCCATCAATGTGTGTCCATTGAAGATCTTGGCGAAGCTGGGTGTGAAGGCAACAGATCTGGATCCTTCCAATATGACCATCAAAGCTTATGATGATAGCAAGCGAGGAGTTGATGTACCTTTGCCGCAGTAGTCAAGGTTGGTCCGATTGAGGATGAGGTTGAGTTCACAGTACTGGATATCTCGGCTACTTTTGCTTTGTTATTGGGAAGGCCGTGGTTCCATAAGCTTGGGGGCGTACCCTCCACTCTGCATCAGGTTATTAAGTTTCCCTACGGGGGAGAGATTGTCACCATCCGAGCTGAAGTGGATAATGTTGTGGCTGCTTTAGAGATGCAGCCTTTCGCGAGATTCCAGGTATCGGCAACTTTTGAGGAGTGGGTGGATCCTAAGGTGGCTAGGATCATGGAAAGATGAATTTCGAGCCGGGTAAAGGTTCGACATTGCCAAACTTTAAGGGGCAGACTACCCAGAGAGGGTTGGGATACATGTTTGATGAGGATAAACCGAAAGCCAAAAAGAAAGGGTTGAAGCTGATGGAATGCTTTGTGAAGGCAACGGGATATCATGGAGAACCTGAACCGGTAGAAGTCAGTGGGATTGTGGTACCCCCGGTTTGAGATCTTTCAGGAGGTGATAAGTGAGAAGTCACTGGCATCAGAAATTGTGAAGAAGGAAGAGGATAAATGGGAAGAAGAGCTGATGAAGTTGGAGGGCCTGACCCTCGAGGAAAAGGAGGAAGAACCAGTTGTGGGAGATGAAGCATTTGTGGAGGATGAAGATGTTTATCTCTCTGATTTATTTGAATGTATTCTGCATCTGCTAGCAATAAAGACAATTATTTTGCTTACTCGTCTGAGTCTTTCTCTTTCAATTACATGACTTCAGTATATTTGATATCAGTTCCACCAGAACAAATGCATTCAACATTGGTACGCCAGAGAGCCCCAAGGAAATTCTAATTGCAAGTGATGTTACCTCTGAGGAGCGGGAGAAATTAGAAGGAATATTGGACAAATATGCCAAATTGTTTGCTTGGTCCTATGAGGACATGCCTGGAGTAGACAGAAGCATCGCCCAACATACAATTCCAACTTATCCAAATATGAAGTCGGTGAAACAGAAACTTCGACGGATGAGACCTGAGTGGGCCGAGAAAGTCAGAGAATAAGTCAAGAAACAAATAGATGTGTGGTTCCTGGAAGTGGTGAAGTATCCTGAGTGGTTGGCAAATATTGTGCCGGTGCCAAAGAAAGACGGGAAGGTCAGAATATATGTGGATTACAGAGATCTTACAAAGCTTGCTTGCCCGAAAGATGATTTTCCTCTACCTCATATAGATGTGCTAGTTGACAGTGCGGCCTTATTTGCCATGTATTCATTTGCAGATGGGTTTTCAGGATACAATCAGGTTCTCATGGCTGAAGAAGACAAGCACAAGACTGCCTTTGTCACCGAGTGGGGCACATATTGTTACAAGGTAATGCCATTTGGGCTCAAGAATGCATGAGCTACTTATCAACGGATGGCCACTACGCTATTCCACGATTTAATGCACAAAGAGATTGAAGTGTATGTGGATGATATGATGGTAAAATCAGAGACAAGAATTGGGCATATAGAAGCATTAGAGAAGTTCCTTCAGAGAGTTGACAAATACAACTTGCGGTTGAATCCCAAGAAATGTGTGTTTGGGATAACATCAGGAAAATTGATGGGACATACAGTTAGAATGGGAGGAATAGAGGTAGACTCTGAGAAGATCAAAGCAATTACTGAGATGCCAGCACCGAAGATAGAGAAGGAAGTCAGAGCATTCCTCGGGAAAATTCAGTATATCAGTCGGTTCATTGCCAAATTGACATCAGTATGTGAGCCTATCTTCAAACTGCTGAGAAAAGACCAGCCAGTGAAATGGAATGAGCAATGTCAAGCAGCCTTCGACAAGATCAGAGAATACTTGGTAAAACCTCATGTATTGAAATCTCCGAGACCGGGCAGACCCTTGATATTATATTTGGCCATAGAATCAGAGGCACTGGGGGCCATAATAGTACATGCAGATGAGACAGGGGTAGAGCATGCAGTCTACTATCTCAGTAAGAAGATGCTTCCGTACGAAGCCCGCTATCAAGAAGTAGAGAAGATCTGTTGGGCAGTGGTATGGGCGTCCAAAAAACTGCGGCATTACTTCCAGTCTTACAAGATCCAGGTGGTAGCCAAAGAAAATCCCTTGAAGTATCTACATTCAGTGCCTTCGCTAGTGGGGAAGTTGGGCAGATGCTTAGTCTTGTTGACAGAGTTTGACATTGAGTATCTCACCTCCAAGTAATCAAGGGGCGAGCCGTAGCAGAGTTCCTGGCATTGCAACCTATTGAAGGGGATCAGTACAAGTTTGAATTCTCAGATGAAGAGATCCAAGCAATAACAGTTCAAGAATGGAAAATGTATTTCGACGGAGCGGTGAATTGCAAAGGAGCCGGAATTGGGATTGTGATAGTGACCCCCGAGGGAGAAACCTTGCCTATGGCCAAGAGGTTAACGTTCAGAGTAACTAACAACATGGCCGAGTATGAAGCATTTACTTTTGGATTGACTGCATTGATAAGGCTGAGAGCGTGGAGGTCTACGGAGATTCGATGTTGGTAGTTCGACAGATGCAGAGAGAATGGGAATTGAAGGAAGAACGGTTGAAACCTTACCTTTTTTACCTCAGAAAGTTGGCACAGGCTATCCCTGATTGTAAATTTCAGCACTTGCCTCGAGAAGAGAATCAAATGGCAGACGCATTAGCTACACTTGCAGCGACCTGGGAAAATCCAGAGAAGTTAGTGATGAGACCGTTGGTACTGACAACAGCGAACAGACCCGTTTATGAGATAGAAAGAGTTATGGAAATGGAGATCGACGATGGTAAACCTTGGTATCATGACATTCAGAGGTACCTGGAACACAGAGAATTCCCAGAATGAGCAAGCAGAAAAGACAGAATAACCATTCAGAAGTTGGCTTTTCAGTATATGATTCTGAAAGGAGAATTGTACAAAAGACAGGTAAATGGCGTTCAGTTGAAGTGTTTGAGAAAAGAAGAGGCTCAGAAGGCAATGGAAGAAATACATGCCGGGGTATGTGGACCGCATATGAATGGGTTGAATTTGTCTCGCAAGATTGTAAGACAGGGTTTCTACTGGTTGACCATGGAGACAGACTGTGCAAAGCTGGTAAAATATTGTCATGATTGTCAAGCACACGGTAATTTGAACCATCTGACTCACACAGAGTTACACGGGCTATCAGAGCCATGGCCTTTCTCAGCTTGGGGAATTGATATGATCGAGGAGATTCGACCGAATGCATCGAATGGACATCATTTCATAGTAGTGGCAGTGGACTACTTCTCAAAATGGGTGGAAGCCGAGTCATTTTGTAACGTCACAACAAAGCAGATGGCGAAGTTCATAGCTCGGAACATCATATGTCGATATGGGATGCCGCATCATGTAGTGACAGATAACGGAGTTCAGTTTCAAGGAGAAACGAAGGCAATGCTACAGAGATATGGGATAGGACATCACAAGTCGTCACCTTACCGGCCACAGGCAAATGGGGCAGTCGAGGCAGCCAACAAGACAGTACAGAAGATATTAGCCAAGATGACAGAGAACTACAAAGATTGGGCTAACAAGCTACCGTACGCCCTGTGGGGGTACAGATCATTAGTGAGAACAGCAACATGAGCCACACCTTACTCTTTGGTCTATGGAATGGAAGCAGTACTGCCAGTGGAAGTTGAGATACAGTCCTTGAGGGTATTAGCAGAAGCAGAGTTGCCTGAACATGAATGGGCATCACAACGATTTGAACAGTTAGCACTACTGGATGAAAAGAGGATGAAGTCCTTGTATCACATGCAGATATATCAGAAGAGACTAGCCCGAGCATTCAACAAGAAGGTGCGTTCTACTAAGATCAGAAAGGGTGATTTGGTACTTAAGCAGTCGAGGCCGTCGATGATAGACCCAAGAGGAAAGTTCAGACCTAACTGGGAAGGACCTTACATAGTGCAGAAAGTAATGAGTCTCATTTGGAGACACTACCTTTTAAGTCACGGAAGTCGCGGGAAACGGACGTCGGAAGGGAAAAGTCAGAAATTGGGATTTCTGTTGGATTTAGTTCGCTTGTTTAGCTTCGGGATCACTTGTTGGACCTCCGTTTTAAAACACATTTAGCCCAAAACCCCGCGAACCATTTAACCTTGGCCCAAAACCCTTGAAATACACATCAAGCCCACACGCCCACAAAGCCAAGCCCACACGCCCAAGAAAAAAGCCCACACACGCCCAAGCCCTTAAAACACATCCAAAAATACAAAATCACATATTTAACACATGGGAAATTAAAACAAATCAAATAAAATCTAAATAATTACATACCTAATTAAAGTAAATCAAATATATGATCTTCCAAAACAAGCCAAATCTTGTCCCTAATTAAAAAGATGTTTTCCTTATGAAATACTAATTAAAAGATATCATCTTCCCAATCAAACCAAATCATGTCCCCAATTAAATATATTTTTTTCCTTGTGTGACACTTATTAATGGTATCCATTTTATTACACAAATCTCATTCCTTTTCAAGCAAGGATTCACCCTACCCTTTGCCTATAAAAGAAACCCAAATCCAACCCTCACCTCTCCTAGCTCATTCACACAAAAAAATTCTTAGCATTGACGCATAACACAAGCCCTAAGCAACAAAGAATTCTCTTCCCATTCCTCACTCTCTACAGCCGAAAATCACCCTTAAAATAACCCATACATCCACCGAAAAATAGCAGCCCAAATACCTTAAAACAGTAGCCCAAATACCTTAAAACAGTAGCCTAAATCACCAAAAACAGTGAACAAAAACTGCACTTTAAAACCCTTAAGATTACTGCACAAAACAGCCCCCCTAATCAACAAAAACATTGACTAAAATAAAACAGCAAAAAAAGCAGCGAAACAGAATAAAGACAGCGGTCCAAACAACGAAACAGTGAAAGGAAGCAGTGAACCACTGAACCGGAGGAGTTGCGGAGCGTTAACCCTTCCGACGATCGTGTACCATACGTCCGAGAGGCGATTTAAAAGGTTAGACCTGAAGGCACTTCTATTATTCATTTTTATTCATCTCTTAATTGTTTTATTTATTTTCTTCACATGAAAGTCGCTTGTGGATGTGTGTTGTGACCCTTGAATGAATGAGAAATGTGTCGTCTCTTGCGGTATATAGGATATACACCCAGACGTAAATTCTGTAGCCGAATCCGAATGGACGGTAGTGCGGTCTGTACTTGGGATACAACTCCACGTACCACTTAAGCAAACGACACATATCTCATTTCATTTTATCTTGATTGTTTATTATCCGCATTTCATATTTCGCCCTTTACTTTCTGCACGTTATTTGTTCGTGTATTCATGATGTAGTGCGCAGGGGCTTAGTATGTTGGTCTAAAGGTTCTCTATTTGAGGGAAGAAAAGTCCAAAATGCTACCTTTACAACAATACTTTGCCGCGCCGGACGAAGTATGTTTGGTCGAACGTGAGATATGTTCAATCGAGTATACGAAGTCCTACATTGTTGTCTTTATCTTATATGCATTGTAATGTAATGCACATGGGCTAAATAGGGTGGATTAAATGTCTTCTATTCGAGGGAAAATGCCTAAAAGGGCTACCTTTACCACGATGTTTTGCTGCGCCTTTTATCATGTCATTCACCATTTGCATATCATTGTTCTATTTACGCATGCATTGGATTCTTGTGCGCATGGGCTAACTAGGGTGGATTCAAGGTCCTCTATTCGAGGGAAAATGCCTAAAGGCTACATTTACCATGATATTTTGCCGCGCCGGATGAGGTACACCCGATTGAATGAGAATGAGTTCAATCGGGCACACGGGGTCATACATTATGGATTTGCTTATCTATGTATGTGTTGCGTCGTCTATCATGTATCAGGCCTGGTCCCATTCGAACGCGTTCTCAAATATTATACGAACGTGAACCTTCTATTTACCGTTCTAACGCGTTTACGAACGCTACTCGAACGCGCATGAGTTTTCTTTGTTTTATCATGCATCAGGTCTTGTCCCGTTCGAACGTATTCTCGAACGCTATACGAACGTGAACCTTCTGTTTCCCGTTCGAACGCGTTTACGAATGCTACTCGAAAGCGCATACATTTTGTTTCATCAGGTCTTGCCCCGTTCGAACGCGTTCTCAAACGCTATACGAACGCGAACCTTCTGTTTACCATTTGAACGCGTTTACGAACGCTACTTGAACGCGCATGCGTTTTGTTTCATCAGGTCTTGTCCTGTTCGAACGCGTTCTCAAACGCTATATGAATGTGAACCTTCTGTTTACCGTTCGAACGCATTTTCAAACGCTACACGAACGCACATATACTGAACTGAGTCATTTTCATCACATTTCATGCATGATTGCTTCTTGGGTGATTTCTCTTGCATTATGTAATTAACCATGCCATTCCATTATTGACACTTTTGCTGTTATCATCCATTTGTATTTCTGCATTCATCTATTTGATGTGTTCCCAAGATTGTGTTCAAGCATGACTAGGTCGTTAGGATGTTACTTGTTTCTCAAGCATGATTTAGCCATTAGTATGTTATTCCTCTATGCATGATCTTGTCATCTCCTTTCGCAATATGTGTTTCTTTATGTTTATGTTTAGGTTGTTATTTATTTTTCGTGTTTGATGATTCAACATGTTCATGAGATTGTTGTGTGATATCGTATGTTTGTCGTTATGATGATTACTTTCATGCATGTGAACTTAGAAGTAGAATATTCTTGGAAATATGTTACCTAGGCTTGGTTAGATTATTGCACAAATCATATCATTACAAGTGGCATAAGTAAGGGACCATTCCGAACCCAACGGTTTGAGGTCTTCCCATGCGAGGGGTGAGTGCGGCCTTAAATCATTTTCCTGGTTCACACCGGGTTGCGACTCCATGTTATTTCTCCGGTTTAGTCCCCCGCGGGCTACTCCGTACTCCCGACCGGGCCGCGAGCCCGGAACAGCGTCGTCCAACATCTGTGTCCTACACTCAGTCTCCGTTTGTTTGCCGTGAGGGCGGTGTGTAGTTCGATGAATCGAAGACGAAATATTAGAGAACTGAAATCCCTCTTCTCCACGCCCAGACCTTTTTTTTTTATAAGTCCTTTGAAGTATGGTCATTTGCTCTTCTTCTGCCCGTTGGAGCTTCTGTAACAGTCAATTTAGTGAAGGGTTTATGAGCTTTAGGTGTTTCTTAACTTGGTAACTGAAGAGTCGGTAGGCCATCTTGAACTGGTCTCTTGGTGTCAATGGGCTTGGGCTTGTGAGGCCTTTTAGTCCGATATTGGTTCCCATACTGGACTTACTACTTGGTTTCGGGTTTTGTGGTTGACCCCGAGGTGAAATGTCGATTTTACCCTTGGGCCCAAATTTGGCCCGTACAGCGATTTTGAAGCATCAAATCTATTTACCACCTAAATTGCATTGTTGTTGTTGTCCGATTGTGTCGCTCAAAATCATCATTTATAATAATTTACTGCACAATTGGCTTTGAATCGTGTTGTTGACGACTTAGTCACCCTAAATCCAAACTTTTATGTAATAGTCATTATGCCTAATTCCATATGCATCACTTTCTTTTAACTTGAAAAATTCCAATTGCATTATCACAATTAAAAAAATCTGGAGCGGACATATCCGATGATAAATCAGAGGCATGCACATAAACTGATCGTGTGTAGTTGAGATATTACTGCAATGATGACTTTCAGTGACAACATAAAAATATTTAGTTTCTAAATTCATCTCATTGCCCCATATGATAATCTATCTCATTAATTGGAGATTCATAATGTCATGTTTCAAAACTTGACCATGCCACATCTATACGGTAATTGAATGAAGATGAACGTTCAGTGAATGAATACACATGTCATTGAGATGTTGGTTTGGAAGTGAAAGGCTCGCTTATCAACGTCAGATGATGTTCAATCTATACCTTAGAAGTCGTCGTCATAAAAATACCTATATATCCATTAGCTGTCATCGGACCATAGTTTAAATTTATAAGAATTCTAAATGTTTCATCATCAGCTATTTCAGGTTCGGAAAGTCCATGGCTAATCAAATTCATCAGAAAATTCGTCTTCACTGATATGTCAAAATCATCTAGATATTTCCGAATAGATTGATAAACTCGTTCAATAAAATCTTTAAATGTAACATCTTTTCGAAGAAAAAATAGTTTATTTTTCCCATTTACATATTTCATTTTGAGATTGTCAGTTGTTCTCTCCCATGAACCATCAAACTGTTGGGGTTTTGGGCAAAAAGCGCGGCAGAAGCGTTGTTCGGGCAAAATCGTAATTTTAATTTTTTTTAAATTAACGAATAAATTATTCAATATCCAATATGAAGAATTCATATTTCACCTAAATATATTTATTCGATATCAAATAACGACGTAAATAGTTAAGAAACGTCGCGAAACGTTTACGAAAACGTTTTTCTACAAAATGACATAAAACACATTTTTGACCGAACCGACTACCCAATGCACATGAGGGCTGCCCAGGTCAACCTCAATAGTGCTAGGGTAGTTCATGGACTGCCTGAACAGTGACCAATTCACTGTTTGGGCAGTCGTCACCCGGTTGGCTCAAAAGTCACATGGTAACACCGTTTTTCATTGTTTTCGCTTATTTCAACTCCGAAACAATTTCCGGCAATTGTTCCAACACCCAAAACACATCCAATACATTTATATAACATTATTTTCTTCACCATATGAACATTATTTCCAGATCTGATCCAGAAGTAAAAATATCAATTTTTCATGCTTAAAATCTAATTTTCCAACATTAATCTAATTAATCTTAACACAAACCAAAGTCACCACAAATGAACAACCCAAGAACAATTCTAGTCATTACAAGAGTGGTCATAACACTCTAGAATGGTAACTTATCATCAAATGACAAAATTGAATCAATATTACAAAAATATCATCCAAAACAACTTCACACATGCACAAAGCTTTCCAAATCATCCTCCAAACCAAAAAGCCCCAAAATTCATAGAAAAGAAGAAACCCTAGAATCAATCTAGATAATCAAGAAACAAAAAACATGCTTTCTAAGCTTAAAGACATTGAAGATTACCTTTTAATCTCATAATTTCCTAAGCTTTGTTCTTGATTTTTCTTCATTTTCTCCTTGAATCATCAAACAAACTTTGAGAGCCTTTTGGAGGACAAGTTTCAGCCATTGCAACTTGAATGAGAAAGAAAATAAAAAATTTTCTAACTTAAACAAGAGATGACCGACTTTCAAAGGGCAATTTGGTCATTTTTGTATTTTAATTTCATTAAATTAACATTAAACTTTATGTTAGCAAATCATGTTTGCACACCTAAAGTTTAATTAATGCATGCCACATGTCACCAATAATCATTAAACATTTATCATAACAATTATGAAAAATAGATATTATTTAATTATTCAAATATTTAACATTTAAATAACTAAATAATTAATTAATATAATTATTATATATATATGTATTTTTATTTACATTAAATAACAAATACATATATTAATGACATGTGTCAAAGTCTCATTTGACACTTAATAATGTGTATCTAATCATATTATGTCTCAAATACAAATACACAATAATTACGATTGACCAAAAATGCCATTATGCATGTGTTTTGTTTAACCGTTTAAACGATTTGAATTAATTCATTTAATCTGATGAAGTATTATGAATAATCTGTATTATTCATAAAGCGTTGTCAAAGTGCTCAACGAGTACACTTCATATTGTGGGACTCTATAAGTTTAAGTTTATCCGTCACGAAATCCAATTTCGTGTCCATAATTCACCCACTTATGAATTATGACGACTATGGATAATCTCGTTAAACTATGCAAGTCGAGGTCATTGCATACATATAATCCCTCCGTCACAGGCTATCCATATTTTACCTTGGATATAGATAAGAACGTCAAATCATTATGGTATAATATAGTCGACTATAAAATTTACGATCTCTAAATAACACTCGGAACTTACTTCCGAAGTTATACCACGGCCATGGATTTACTAGATTACAAACACGTATAGGATACCTATGCCCTGTACACATGATTGACAGATTCTATCTTGATACGCACTGGATATCATTAGCATCAGTCCACACCCAACGAACAGGCGGAGGTCTGATCTAAATAGATCGGTGACGTGACTGCCATCAAAGTATATAGGATAACTCATATATCTATTGTGGTATCTGTAGGCATTGTATTTTTGCATGTGAAACCCGATGATGAGTCTCATTTGGAGGCACTACCTTTTGAGTCACGGAAGCCGCGGGAAACGGATATCGGAAGGGGAAATTCAGAATAAACAAGGTTCACTGTTTTCGTTCGTGCTGCGTTCGTGTATGAGTTCGAACGGCAAACAGATTGCGGGCGTTCGTGTCGCGTTCGAGGAAGCGTTCGAACGGTGTCGGTAATTCTGGTTTTGCTGCTAGCCTCAACCCAAGCCCAATTAGCCCACCAAGCCCATAAGACACATCCTAATTAAATATAATATTAATTAAATTAAAAGTCAATTAAATAAAATATTTAAACCATAAACCAATCAAATATAATCATACCAAGTTAAAATCAATCAACCAATATATTATTCCCAAACTTAAAATATTGTATGCCTAATCAACATAAACTAAATATTCAACCTTCCCTATCTAGCCAAGATTTGTCCCCCCTCAATCTTTGACTTCCCTTATCCAACACCAAATCAAATCCCTCTTTAATTAGCCAAATCTCTTCCTTGTCAAGCCTAACCCTTTGACTATAAAAAGAACCATTCACCAACCTTCTCAACCCTAGCTAGCTCATACACATAAGATACAGAACACATAGGAAAATTACAGGAAGAACACACCCAAAAACAGTAAGCAAGAGATACAGGAAACGGCAGCGAAACCACAAGGAAACAGCAGCAAAACGGACTCGAAATAGTAGCTTGAGCGGCAAAAACAGCGAAGGAAAAGGCAAACCAGTGAACCAGAAAAGTTGCGGAGCTTTACCCCTTCCGATCTTCGTGAAACGCGAGTCCGAGAGACGGCTTAAAAGGTTAGACCTGAGGGTACTTTCACACTCATCTTTATTTGATTTTTGTTATTTATTTTGATCGTATTTTACTTATTCATTAAATCTCGTTTGTGTATGATGTGTGTTGTGGGTATTGGATGAAGGAGAGATGTGTCAACTCTCGCGGTATATCGGATGGAAACCTGGACATAAATTTCATAGCCGATTCGAATGGACGGTAATATGATCTGTACTCGGGACACAACTCCACGTACCGCTTGAGTAAACGGCACCCTCTTTTGTTTTGTGTTGCTTTTGTTTATTTGTCGTCACTTGAATTCTGTATGTTGTTTATTTATGCATGATTCAATCGAGCGCATGGGCTTAGTAAGTGGAATGAAAGATCCCCTATGGGGAGGGGTTAAAGCCCTTTACCACGATGCTTTGCCGTGCCGGTTGATGTGTGTTCGGTTGGATGCAAGATACGTTCAATCGGGCATACTTAGTTTGATATTATTGTCTTTATCTTTTTATGCATGGTTCAATCAAGCGCATGGGCTTAGTAAGTGGAATGAAAGATCCCTTATGGGGAGGGGTTAAAACCCTTTACCATGACGCTTTGCCGCGCCGGTTGATGTGTGTTCGGATTGGATGTAAGATGTGTTCAATCGGGCATACTTGGTTTTGATATGATTGGCTCTATTTTTGTATGTATGATGCGATCGAGCGCATGGGCTTAGTGAGTTAGTCCAAAGGTCCTCTATTTGAGAGACGAAGAGCCTACAAGGCCACCTTTGTGACACTACTTCGCCGCGCTGGACGAAGTGTGTTTGGGTTGAATGTACGTTCAATTGGGCATACGAAGTCCCACACTTTTATTGTCTTTATTTCATGTGTTGTGATGTGATGCGCATGGGCTTAGTATGTTGGTCTAAAGGTCCTCTCTTTGAGAGGCCAAGAACCCCAAAAGGCCACCTTTACGTCAGTACTTCGCTGCGCCCCTTTATTTTGTTGTTTATGTATTGCGTCCCATTTCATGCATCAGGTCTGTTCCCGTTCGAACGCGTTTAAGAACGCAACTCGAACGCGCATGCATTTTGCCTTATCATGCATCAGGTCTCATTTCCGTTCGAACGCGTTCACGAACGCCATACGAACGTGAGCATTCTGTTTCATTTCCGTTCGAACGCGTTAACAAACGCCATACGAACGTGAGCATTCTGTTTCATTTCCGTTCAAACGCGTTAACAAACGCCATACGAACGTGAGCATTCTGTTTCATTTCCGTTCGTACGCGTTATCAAACGCCATACGAACGCGAACCTTCTGTTTACCGTTCGAACGCGTTTACGAACGCTACACGAACGCGAACACACTGAATTGAGTCATTTTCATCACATGTCATGTATAATTGTTTCTTAGGTGATTTCTCTTGTATCATCTAATCAATCATATTATTTGTATCCATGCGTCTATCTGTATGATGTGTTCATGAGATGGTATTCAAGCATGATTAGGTCATTAGTATGTTTGTGGGCAACAGAACCTGGGCGACGCCGTTCCTAGGCTCGCGGCCTAGTTGGGAAGTACTAAATAACAGGGAGTCGCCACCCGGTGTGAACCGTGACAAAGATTTAAGGCCCGCACTCACCCCTCGCAAGGGAAGACCTCAAACCGTTGGGTTCGAAATGGTCCCTTACTTATGTCACTTGTAATGAAAGGATTTGTAATAATTTAATCAAGCTTAAGTAACACTTATTTCCAAGAGTATCATGCTTCTAAATTCTCATATTCAAAATAAAACTTATGTACACATTTCACATATATCTCACGTTTAAAATTGCATGCTTAACATATATCAAAATAGCAACGAACATACAACTTCATTTGCATATTACATTCAGGAAAACACAAGCACACATATTAACCATACAAGCACACATATGGGCACTTTTCCAAGCGGTACGTGGAATTGTATCCTAAGTACAGACCGCACTACCGTCCATTCGGAATCGGCTACGGAATTTACGTCTGGGTTTCCATCCGATATACCGCAAGAAATAATACTCAAATGTTATCATGACATAAGCATATGAATTGTAATACATTAATATACTTGTATTTATACATGTGGAGATAGCTACTAGGAAAACTATGCATGAAATCTAATGAAGAGGACTCAGTTCAGTGTGGTGCGTTAGTGTAGCGTTCGTAAACGCGTTCGAACGGAAATGAAACAGAATGCTCACGTTCGTATGGCGTTTGTTAACGCGTTCGAACGGAAATGAAACAGAATGCTCACGTTCGTATGGCGTTTGTTAACGCGTTCGAACGGAAATGAAACAGAATGCTCACGTTCGTATGGCGTTTGTTAACGCGTTCGAACGGAAACGAGACCTGATGCATGATAAGGCAAAATGTATGCGCGTTCGAGTTGCGTTCGTGAACGCGTTCGAACGGGAACGGACCTGATGCATGAAATGGGATGCAATACATAACACACAAATAAAGGGGTGCGGCGAAGTACTGCCGTAAAGGTGGCCTTTTGGGGGCTCTTGATCTCTCAAAGAGATGACCTTTAGACCAACATACTAAGCCCATGCGCGTCGCATCACACATACAAAAATAGAACCAATCATATCAACCAAGTATGCCCGATTGAACACATCTTACATCCAATCCGAACACACATCAACCGGCGCGGCAAAGCATCGTGGTGACGGGTTTTAACCCCTCCCCATAAGGGATCTTTCATTCCACTTACTAAGCCCATGCGCTTGATTGAACCATGCATAAAAGATAAAATCAATGATATCAAACTAAGTATGCCCGATTGAACGTATCTCGCATCCAACCGAACACACATCAACCGGCGCGGCGAAGTAGTGTCACAAAGGTGACCTTTTCGGCTCTTTGTCTCCCAAATGGAGGACCTTTGGACTAACACACTAAGCCCATGCGCTTGATTGAATCATGCATAAATAAACAACATACAGAATTCAAGTGACGAAAAATAAACAAACCAAAGCAACACAAGGCAAAAGAAAGATGGTGCCGTTTACTCAAGCGGTACGTGGAGTTGTGGCCCGAGTACATATCATATTACCGTCCATTCGGAATCGGCTATGAAATTTATGTCCGGGTTTCCATCCGATATATCGCGAGAGTTGACACATCTCCCATTCATCCAATACCCACAACATATTACATCTCATAATTCATGCATATTTATCTACTCAAAGACCACAACACGCGTTTCAACATGACAATCATACAAGTAATACTTAATAAATAATGCGGAAAAAGAAAACAAGTGTGAAAGATACCCTAAGGTCTAACCTTTTAAGCCGTCTCTCGGACTCGCGTTTCACGAAGATCGGAAGGGGTAAAGCTCCACAACTTTTCTGGTTCACTGGTTCAGCGTCCTAGCTCACTGCTTTGTTGTTTTGCTTGCGGTTCGAACTCCGTTCTGCTCCTATTCGGCCTCTGTCTTGCTGCTCACTGCACGGGCCACCTGTTTTAACGTTTTTTCAATGAACTATTCCAAGTTTGTGTGGGTTTTTAGTGCAGTTGTATGTGATTATTTTTAAGATTATCTATGCAGTTTTTATGTTACTGTTTTTTAAGGATTTGGGCTGCTGTTTTAAGGTAATATAGGAGGTTGTTTAGGCGTGTTTTAGGATTCGGCCAAGGGTGAGTTTGGTGTGTTCTGTATTCGGCTATGGTGGTTGTAGGTGCTTTGGATTCGACTATGGGGGTGGTTGTAGGTGCTTTGGATTCGATTATGGAGGGTGGTGGCTTGTGGTGGGTTCTTCGTTCTCTTTCTTGTGTATGTGTGAAGTGTTTTCTTTGTCTTAGGTGTGCATTAGAGAATCTAGCCAAAAAGTGGCTAGGTTAGTGCATGTTTATATAGAAGAGAGCTAGGGGTTGCCTTTGTCTCACAAGGAAAGGATTTTGGTATTCAATTAGGATTTCCAAGAAAGGCATACACAAGATTGAGGGGGGACAAAATATTTCAATTTAGGAAGTTGCAATATTTAATTTGTGTTGGTTTAGGAATACAAATATTTTATATTGGTAATTATCTTATTAGATTAGGAAGTCAAATATATGATTGGCTTTAATTGGTTAGGATTGATTTTAATTAGGTATATCTTATTTTAATTGGTAAAATGGTTTAAATATTTTATTTAATGTTTAATGTTTAAATTAATATTTATTTATTTAATTTTTTTTGGGTGTGTGTTTTATGGGCTTTGGGGAGCTAAATGGGCTGGGTGTGAGGCTAGCAGCAAAACCAGAATTACCGACACCGTTCGAACGCTTCCTCGAACGCGACACGAACACCCGCAATCTGTTTTCCGTTCGAACGAAGTAACGAACGCAGCACTAACGAAGACAGTGAGCTTGTTTATTCTGAATTTCCCCTTCCGATATCCGTTTCCCGCGGCTTTCGTGACTTAAAAGGTAGTGCCTCCAAATGAGACTCATCATCGGGTTTCACATGCGAAAATGCAATGCCTACAATGTTACTTGGTTCTTAGGCATGATTTAGCCTATTTGGTTGTTTATTTTCAAGCATGATTAATCATTTTGTTTTGCGTTTGGAATTTGCATTATGTTTAGGTTGTTCTTTGTTTTCCGTATTATATGATCGAAACATGTTCATAAGATTGCCGTGTGCTATTGCATGTTTGCCGTTATGATGATTACTTTCATGCATGTGAACATATAAGCATAATTGTCCTTGGAAATAAACGTTGCTTAGGTCTGGTTGAATTATTGCACAAATCACATCATCACAAGTGACATAAGTAAGAGACTATTCCGAACCCAACGGTTTGAGGTCTTCCCTTGCGAGGGGTGAGTGCGGCCTTAAATCTTTGTCCCGGTTCACACCGGGTGGCGACTCCATGTTATTTCGTACTCCCAACTAGGCCGCGAGCCTAGAACAGCGTCGCCCAGGTTCTGTTGTCCACAATATCTCAAGTCGAATGACCACTATGCTTGTTCAACTCGAGAAGATTCTTATTGACGTTGGTGTACCATCTATTAGGAAATCTTCAGTGAGTCGTTCAATGTTTATCAAATAAACACTACATGTCTATACGAGTCTCCCGAGACTCATGGTTCATTGGGATAAACCATCGGACTAGGTCACGATATACGACATGTACTGGTCTCAACGGATTTTACTAACCGACACATGTTAGTAAATCTTGACCATGAACTTTATTTAAGGATATACAACTTATAATGACACTTCTCAATGTCAATTACAAACTACGTTGTAATTGCGCACTACATTGTAAATCCTATGGTCTTTGTCTAATATACACGTATCACTAAATCAGATTTAGTTTCAATCTAATCATAATTAGATATCTAATCGCAATTAGATTGAATATGTATATAAAAGACAAAAGGTGCTACCATTAAATAAGTAATATTATGGAAAAAGGCATTGTTCGTATTTATGAATCGGACATAAATACGATCCGGATTGGCACTATGAGGACAAACCCTAAAACAAACACAATCTTAATCACAACCATCGCATTCTCCATTATACCTGAAAATATAACAAACTATTTAAAGAATTACACTTCAATCACAGAGACTCATTGGCTAATTATGCCTTGTTTTGTCTTCGTACAGTACAATAAAGCCAACCAGACAGTGTGATGGTTGTTGTCGTACAGTGCAACAAAGCTCATCGCACAGTATGATAAATACCATCACACAGTGCAACAAGGCCATCACACAGTGCGACAAAGCATATCACACTATGCGATAAGGCAATCGCATTGTGCGACAGGTCCATAGTGTAATCGTGTATGTATGTACATGATAAAATAACAGAAAAAAAAAAAAAGATGATAGCATAAAATCAAACCAAAACATCAAGAAAACACATGCATTTCATGTACAAAATAAAAAACATCAAGAGAACTTATTTTTGTTTGAATCTGAAAAAGAAAAGTCAAAATTTATCTTCTTTGAACAACCCTTTTATGTTTCTCAAATGTGAAGTGAAATAAGAGAACATGAGTGTTTGTTTGTTTGTTTGAATGTGAAAAATTATTTTGAGGGCATTTTGGTCACTTTATATGATTGTTGGCTATAATAGATTTAAAAAATTAGTTATGGTTAATTGGAAAAATGCTTGTTGGCTAGTTTGGCTAATTTCTCATAAAATTTTCTCCCCAATCATACAAGATATGAAGCAAGAAAAAAAAACTCCACACTTGCACACTTGAAATGAGCCTTTTATTTCTTCTCCCTTTGTTTCACACCAGATATTTCAATTTAAAATTTTAATTTAAATCTTACATATTAGTACTGTTCTCATGTAATTTAATAATTGATGAATTGATATTATTAAAAATTATGGACTATGGACTATGGTAAGTACATCCACATTCATACCTCTATTCAATCAACTGAAGCAACATTTCATCTTGAAGGTTTTATTTTTGTTATATAAATAAGATGGCAAAAGGGAATTATCGAACCCCAATGGGTTACCTAGTGGTAAAAGTCTTGGGCTTGAGTGATTTGCTCACTCTTAAGTTCAAAATTTGAATCTAAGGATGGCAAAGGGGCGGGCTCGGGCCGGACTTTGATAAGCTCGTCCCGAGCTCGGCAAAATAAAATTAGGCCTGGGTCCGGGCCCGATTTTTTTATTATAAAAATTTATATATATAAAAAAAATTTGTAATATAAATATATATATTTTATAAATAAAAATATTTAATTATTTATTTTAAGCCTGGGCTTTTTTGCCATGTATATTTGAATCTCACTAAATACATTTCATTGGGGTCATGCCCAATGATGTAAAAAGCTAGCGACTTATCCTGATATGTGTTGGGAAACCACTGAGGGCACGGAACACAAATCTTGAGGATTAGTTGAGGTGTGCGTAAGCTGCCCCGGACATTCCGGATAAAAAAAAAAAAAAAAAAAGGAGGAAATATCGGCTGTGGGTGGATATACAGTACATAATGGAAAGTAAAAGAGACACGCACCAAGACGAAAATGCCACTATCCCATTATCATACAATCTTTATTATGTCTACTCCGTAGGCTCTGAATTGAAATATTGTTGCGAGTAAAAATCTGAAAAACTTCATTATGAAGACAAAAACAATTTATAAAAATATGGTTTTGTCTTTATTGATTTTTTTTTTTTTTTTTTGAATTAGTCTTTATTGATTTTGTGCGTGTAGTTGTTTTCAATTCAATTATCACAGAGTAACACGTGTCACACGAACCAAATGGGCAGGATTGAGATGCAACAAATTTGGGCCAATTGGCAGCAACAGAGAGTGAGTGTGTGTGTGTGTGTGAGGGGGCTAAAATTGTGTAGGTTATTGAAAACTTAGGGTTCATAACCCACTCTAAATTTGGGGCTTTTCATATATATATGATGTATTATGGTATAATATGATGCATGTAAAATTTTAGGTTGATTGGATTTGATCTTGGCATGTTTTGAACTAAAGGGACCAAATTGTAATTAATTGAAAATTTTGGGTGGCTCACGGCATTAGACTAAAAATTGGGGATTTGTGTGAAATCTGATTTTGATGCATTACATGTGTTGAAAAAGATTTTATAAATGATTTAGAATCATCCAAAATTATATTTGAAAATTTTTGGGCTAAAATAATCAATTTACAAAGTTTTATGGTAATTCGGTAATTACCAAGAATTTGATCTATTGTGTAATTTTCAGAATTTGATAATTGGATAATTAAATAAATAAGTTTATTTAATTGATACAAGAAAAATTTTGAAATCGGAAAATTTTGATTTTCCACTATTCCGCTGCGTTACCGATATTCCCCCTTAAAAACCCCACAAAAAATGGTAGCATAGCGAGTCTGATTCTGGACACCCCGATATGATTAGCCCTTTAAAATCTAATGTTTGTTCTTATCTTTACTTGATACATGCATGCTTTCATTTAATTTGATTAAATTTAAGTGTATGACACTTTATGGAATATCTCTGCTTAATAAGGTTTTAAAGTAACTAGTATTTGGAGTACTTGTTTCTTGGTCCGTCTTGTCAATACGGTTTATGAATATTTTTCCGTGACTACATCCGAGACCGTGCCTCTGCTATGAGGGTGTAGCCGATATAGATTTATTTATGCCGGATATATATTAGATACTAGATAAATTCAAGCGAAAGCGGAATCCTGAACGTGCCCTAGCTGTCAGGGTTACGCAAGTAACTTGAGTTTATCATTGACGAGTTTAACCTTAGTACGTCTCCTTGTGGGCATGCCTTGGCAGCGACAACGAGAAACGACTAGGACCGGAAACCCAGGAGTCACTAGTGAGTGATTGACAATGAGTTGTCTACCTATGAATATACATAGGCGAGATCGTGCCTCTGCTGTGAGTCGAAATATATTCATGGGTCATTCCCATTATGGAATTCGATTTAATGATTGAATTCTCGTTTTTCCGTTGGGGATTACGGTATTACGTAAAATAGTGGGAGACACTGCTAAGTTTAAAAATTCCTTAACTTAGACAGTGTGTATTATTATGGAAATAACCGCTTGTTTGTTTTCCTTAATCTATATATAGAATTAAACTTTTAATTCACTGCACACATATTTTGATATGTTATCTGACTTGACTCTTGGTTGCAGTTATTCTAGAATAGGTTCTAGATACTAATAGACTAGGATATTATTAGATTGGTCTAAACCATCGGGAACTGTTGTTCCGATTTTTTGAAAAATCAATATGGTTAATGACTTAGTTTCTAAGTCATGAATATAATCTAGATAGATATCCCTTTTAGGATATAATACTTTAGAGAGAATAGTTTCTTATGCAGTAAGAATCGACTTGAATTAATTTATGTCTCGAGATTCTTGACTGGCATTAAGAAAGCCCCATTAGGTATTTGTTCATCTAGAAATGACGTTTCTTAGCTTTAATTACCTTTAGAGGCAATGTGTTTGACACAATTTGCTAATCAATTATTTGCAATTGTTGTGAATAGTTGAAGGCAAATAGTAAAGCTAAAGAAAGGAGATACGTATAGTTATGTATAGAAAATATCAATTTTCATAATACTACAACTATAAGTATTGGATACCAGATCTCCCATCTAGTTATTTAAAATATTAGTTAATGATTGTTTTGATATTTGATATCGGAACCTGCGACTATTGGATAGTTACTTGTTCTTTATAAACAATTATTATATTTTAAATATAACTAGTAGTGTCATTGACGTAGAGATAAACATTAAGAAACATTATTCGGTAAAGTAAATAATTTAGAACGGTGTTTTATGAGATTTTATCACTTGAGCATTGGATGCTTATTCCGTATGGTAAAAGATGGTTTGATACGAGATCACACCACATATCCTTATCCATTTAATGAATATTGTATTCGGGAAAGTGATTAAAATCTCATTTAACCAATAATGTCATTGGACCACCAGATTTATTAAACTGATACATTAGATGTATGTAGTTTAATGAATTGTAATTGCTTAAGGTAGTTTTTTTTTTGTAACTTAGTTGATGAATTGTCATAACTTAGTTACGTGTTTCTGAAGGAACACATATTGAACGTCTTGAAATGATCAAGAACTTTCAATCTGTTCTACTGAAACGCAGATTGAACATATTTGACTAGTTCAAATATATTCAATCTGAAATTTTGAAAACGTGATCCAAAATTCATAACAAGTCTTTGAATTGTTCAAAGATCTTTGATACGATCAAACATATGAATTTAAAGCATTTAGTTATAAGGTTATTCAGTGAATATGATTCATATTCAATATTATTCTTCCACGATTCCATCTTGATGGAATTGAGTAGTGGGAGCAATCGAATCTTCTATGATTTGATTCATTTGATATTAAATGTTACCGAATTAGTTTCAATACTCTTGGTGTTATGCTCCAGTAACACTAGTTCATCTTTTTAATTTAGGTTCCATTAATTTCTACAGTTACATATATGATATGTATAGGTAGAAAATCAGAATCTTGAAAAGTTTGAGATTTGAATATTTCTTTTATATAATAGTTATATAATGAAAATTACTTACACCTTGGAGGTATAAGTAAAAGTTTATCATTTATTTTATTTTATAGAATATTGTATTCTATTTGATAAAATATCTTTCCTATGATTCTAAGTAATAAAATCGTTTTATTACTTGGTGTGTAACATCATATGTTAACAATTGTAGAAAAGACTTGACTTATTGAAGTCAAATGTGAAATGATAAATTATAAATGGAACTACGTAATTAATCAGATAAAACAACCATTATACATCTTCTATGTAAGTTTAATAGGATATCAATCATTTACGAGTATTTGATACTTAATAATTCTGTTGTTTTCTTACCAAAGAAAATTATCCTATAACTTATAATGGAAGTGATATTTGATATCGATTCTGGAAGTTCACCATTGAACCATAGATCTAAGATTGTTCATAGCTTACTACGATCAAGTTTTGAATTTGATTAAGCTTTCATTATGAATTAGTTCATGATATGTGCTAATTGTTTGCGCAGCGAAAGCAGTGTGAGCTTATCAAATGTTTGACCTTTACAGTATGACAGTGAGAAAAGTTAAACTCAACAATCTATTGTAGATTCTGAGAAAACTTATCTCTAGTCACACCAATTGAACAATTAAAGATATATTGGTTAATGTTGATATTAAACTGTACATTTTAGCTAAAGAATGCAAAGTGGCATTTTTGAATGACTTATTCAGATAAGATATCAGTTGTGATTTCTTTGTTTGAAGAGTTCATTCTGGAATGGCCCTAGAGTTTGTGTTCTGCTGAGATCGCAGTTTAATATGCTAGCTTATAGAGCCTATTGTAGACTCGGGTAAGTCTTCCGGAAATCCGTGTTCTATATTTTTGACATTAGTCAGATTGTCTCATCTTGTCAAAGTATAGATGATACATATGTGATTAAATGGTTAGTGGGAGCGTACAAATTACTTTCTAGTGTTATATATTCTAGCAACATTATCATTATTATAGTAATAATGAGATGTTTGTAAGGTAAAATGTTTACCTAAGTCTTTTTACTCCGTGAAAGTAGTGGGAGTAGTCTCTATTATATTTGATATAAGGTTTTATATAAGATATAAAAATAAAGACTTATGAGATACTCCTATTATTCGTACATTAGATATGATCTAATAAAGGACATAACTAGGCTATCTGTATGACAGTTAGTATAAATGTTGGACATTTATTGTGTGTCTTATATAAAGTATTCATCTTTCGTAAATGATGATTCCTTTTTCGAAAGAGATATTGATTAGAATGTTTAATCAATCTTATGTATCATTTGATGACGACATAATAAATCTTTATTTTGTGCGATTGTAGATATCGATTTAATCGTAATTGTTACGAGTTATTTTGATATCCTATAGACCATAGGATGGATCTTGAAACACGTTCTTTTGATCTTTGAGATATTAAGAACGATTTTATAATTCATTGAGAATACAGTCTGCAACCATTAGGGTCATATTAGTTTTGAGACTAATTATGACGTTAGACATTCTACGTCATAAAGAGTCACAAAAGATGCAGTGGGAGTGTCATGAAAGATTCTACTATTTAGTGGAATTAGATACACACTTATGAAGTATTGACTTATGAAGTTGCATAGTGACCTTATAAATCAGAAATTATATTGATGTTGTGCTTGCGGTTGTCGCATAGTATTTTGGATTTGATCCATGAATACTTGGACAACTCAGTAGCTGTAGCACAATACTGATGTAATGTCTGATTCATATTAATGTATAATTAGATTTATACAAAATATGAAAGATACTGGCTATGGGAAATGATTGGGTTTGTTTGACAAACTCATTATGTTATAGCGGACTTACTTCTTGTTGCTACCTCTTAAGTGCTAGGTGAGCTTTGAGGGCTATGTGTATACGATACACATTGAGATATATATATGATACTGTGGATTGACACAAGAGTAAGTGGGAGAAATTATTGGGGTTGGTGCTCAGAGCGCCAATCCGGATCGTATTTATGTCTGATTCATGAATACGATCAATTCATTTTTCCATAATATTACTAATTTATGGTTGCACCTCTTGTTTTTATATACGTATTCGATCTGATTACGATTAGATTGAAACTAAATATGGTTTAGTGATATGTATATATTAGACAAAGGCCCGATAATATATAATACAATACACAGTTAAAAATGTAGTTTGTAATTGACATTAGGAAGTGTCACTGCTAAATGTATATTATCAAACATAGTTCATGGTCAATATTTACTAACACGGGTCGGTTAGTCAAATCTGTTGAGACCAGTACATGTCGTATATCGAGACTTGGTCTGATGGTTTATCCCAATGAACCATGAGTCTGAGGAGACTCGTATAGACGTGTAGGTGTTTATAGTGGATAAACATTGAACGACTCACCGAAGATTCTTAATGGATGGTACACCAACGTCAATAAGAATCTTATCGGGTTGAGTAGCATAATGGTCATTCGACTTGAGATACCACTGTGGATGTATGAGACATCCTCCATACTTAGATGACAGTCACGTCACCGATCTATTTAGATCAGACCTCCGCCTGTTCGTTGGGTGTGGACCGATCCTCAGGATATCTTGTGTGTATCAAGATAGGATCCGTCAGTTCTGTGTACAGAGCATATGTAGTCCATATATGATTAGCAGTCTGTTAAATCTGTGGCCATAGTATACTTCGGAAGTAAGTTCCGAAAGTTATTTAGAGATTGCTAATTGATACGTCGACGGGATAATACCTATAAAGATTTGACGTTTACATCTATATCTCTGGTATTATCCGGATACCTGTGACGAAGGGATTATACGTATGCAATGACCTCAACCTGTATGATTCAGCTAGTTTATATGTGGTCGTCATAATTTACGGGGTGTAAATTATGGACACGAAATTGGATTTTGTGACGGATATACCTGAATCTAGAGAGTCTCACTAATGAAATATACTCGTAAAGCACTAGGGCAACTTTTATAAATAATGATGATTATTTATAAATCGTTTAAACGTTAACGAAAAATACATGCGAATGGGCCGAACCGTCATTTCCTAATTAATGTGTATTTGTATTTAATATATGATATTATTAAATACACATTAATAATTGTCAAATAAAGGTATTTGACATATATCATTAATATATGTATTTGAGATATTTAAAGTAAATATAATACATATATTTGAGATATTTGTATTTAATTAATTAATTAATTAATTACATTGTTAAATGATTAATATAATTAAAATATAAATATCTCACCAAATGATAAAGTTAGGAAATGATTATAAGTGTATATTGTTGACTTATACATTAAAAGAAAATGTTGTCAAATTGAATTTGACTTCTTAGATATTTGTTTTAAATTGTTTAAAATTGAAATATCATTTTTCCTTTATTTTCTTTATTTTCGGCCAACATCCTAAAATAAATATAATTGTTATATTATAAGTTGCAATTTTGACTTGGTGGAATAATTCATTAAAGTATAATGATTTAGAAAATAAGTTGACAGTTGTAAAATTAAATGAAAAAAAAATAAAAATATCTAGATATTTCTTACCAATTTCGGCCAAGGCTTAAATTGTGAGTATATATTGTTTTGTTTCATCTTTTAGGGTTAAGACAAGTTCATTAGACATCAAATAAACATAAAAGAAGTTGAGAGAAAAGCTTGAAGGCTAAAGGAAAAAGCTTGGAAATCTTTGAGTTTTGTAAGTTTTTCCTTAAAGTTTTCAACATGAAAAATATTTCTAACATGCTTAGCATCATTTGTGTTGCTTTGGTGTTATCTCTCTTCTTATAGTTGTGTTTATTTTGGTTGTGAACTTTGATGAAAGATTGATGCATGTAAGTAAGCTTGAAATGGTTCAAAGCTTTACTTTTGATTTTTAGAAAATCAAGTTGCCATTCTAGAGTTGGTTAATCCACTCCCTGGTGACCTAGAATTGTTCTAGAGTTGTTTCAAGTGGTGAGGCTAGATTGGTGAAGTGTTTAATGGATTAAAGTGTTGGATTTTGTAAATTTGGTGAAATTGGACAATTTGATGAAATTGAAAACTTAGGGTTCAAACCCACTCCAAATTTGTGGATTTTCATATATATGATGTATTATGGTATAAATATGATGCATGTAAAATTTTAGGTTGATTGGATTTGATCTTGGCATGTTTTGAACTAAATGGACAAAATTGCAATTAATTGAAAATTTTGGGTGGCTCACGGCATTAGACTAAAAATTGGGGATTTGTGTGAAATATGATTTTGATGCATTAGATGTGTTGAAAAAAGATTTTATAAATGATTTAGAATCATCCAAAATTATATTTGATATTTTTGGGTTAAAATAATCAATTTACAAAGTTTTAGGGTAATTCGGTAATTACCAAGAAATTTGATATCTTGTGTAATTTTTCAGAATTTGATAATTGGATAATTAAATAAATAAGTTTATTTAATTGATCCAAGAAAAATTTTGAAATCGGAAAATTTTGATTTTCCACTATTCCGTTGCGTTACCGATATTCCCCCTTAAAAACCCCCCAACAAATATATCTATAAGAGATATGTGAGCACATATTTCACAAATAATACATTATCAAGTTCAAAATGAATTATACCCGTGCTCCAATGGCATTAATTTTTCTTTGTTGCATGTAATCAGACATGCACACGGTTGCGGTTCAGAACCGCAACCGAATCGCAACTGAACCGTTGACCAATCGTAAACCAAACCGTTGACTATGCAACATGATATAATGATGTGAACAATTTATTAGAGATAAAATAATCTTGAAATTTTGACCAATACACCTTATAATTAGTATTGTTTGTTGACCATAATTCATATAACTATGGACTATGGTAAGCACATCCACATTCATATCTCTATTCAATCAACTGAAGCAACATTTCATCTTGAAGGTTTTATTTTTGTTATATAAATAAGATGGCAAAAGGGAATTATCGAACCCCAATGGGTTGCCTCAGTGGTAAAGGTCTTGGGCTTGAGTGATTTGCTCACTCTTAAGTTCAAAATTTGAATCTAAGGATGGCAAAGGGGCGGGCTCGGGCCGGACTTTGATAAGCTCGTCCCGAGCTCGGCAAAATAAACTTAGGCCTGGGCCCGGGCCCGATTTTTTTATTATAAAAAATTAAAAATATAAAAAAATTTATAATATAAATATATATATTTTATAAATAAAAATATTTAATTATTTATTTTAAGCCCGGGCCGGGCCGGGCCGGGCCTGGGTTTTTTTGGTTGAACCCAGCCCGGGCCCTCATTTTGAAGCCCGACCCGGACTTTTTTGCCATGTATATTTGAATCCCACTAAATACGTTTCATTGTGGTCATGCCCCATGATGTAAAAAGCTAGCGACTTATTCTGATATGTGTTGGGAAACCACTGAGGGCAAGGAACACAAATCTTTAGGATTAGTTGAGGTGTACATAAGCTGCCCCGGACATTCCGGATAAAAAAGTGGGGGAAATATCGGTTAGACCCGGCCACGGTTCTGGTTCGGAATCGGAACCGAACCGGAACCGAACCGGTTGGAACCGGAAGGTTCCGGTTCCAACCGGTTCCGGAACCGAATCGGAAGGCGACCGATTCGGTTGGGGTTCGACCCCAACTCGAACCGGTCCGAACCGGTGGAACCGTACGGTTCCACCGGTTCGGCGGTTCCAACCGGAACCGAACGGTTCCGGTTTGAACCGTAGGGTTCCAACAGGAACCCTACCCCCAACGGCTACTAGCCGTTGGGCCCCCAATGGCTAGTAGCCGTTGGGGGGGGGGCAGGGAGCCAAACAATATAAATTACTAATGTACCCATAATAAATGTAATAAAACGGTTATATTTAGGGGCATTGTTGGTATCAAAAAATTTCTAAAATTCTATAAATAGGATTCATTTTTCATAATTTCATCACACCAAATTCTCAACTCTCTCATTTTCTATAATTCTCTTATTCTCAATCTTACTTCAATACAATTCTCTTATAATCTTATATTCTTATTCTCAATCTCAATTCATTTAGTTGTTAATTTGTTATCATTCGCATCGCAATTATTCAATTTTCTTATTTTCTTCCTAATTTCTCAAAAAAAAATGGCAAGCTCATATGAGAACATAATGTCAAATATGCCAACCCAAGAGAGCGGCCCTAGTGTCAGTGCACAATCACGGAGAAGAGAAGTTAAGGCTCGGTCCTCGGATATTTTCAAAATTCATTTTAATTTGGAACGCCTAGAAGATGGTTCACAACGAGCAATTTGGAACTATTGTGGGGTTATCTATAAATTTTCTGGTGGATATGGCAATATGATCAAGCACATGGAAAAACATCATCCGGTTGAACTTGGCATTGATACAACGCAAACTCAAATGGGCAGGTACGCATCATCTAGTAGAGGTACGAGTAGTGTAGATTTATTTAAATATTCTGATGTAAAAAATAGAGAAGAATTTGCGAAATTAACTTGTATGACACATCTTTCTTTAAGCTTTGGTGAAAAACTTCATTTTACTAATTACGTGCATAATGCTTTAAACCCTGCTGCATGTAGAATGACTCGAAACACAACAAAACATCATATTTTCAAATTATATAAAGATGGTAAAATTATTTTAAATGAAATATTTAAAGAGATGAAAGGTCGTATTTCTATATGTTCTGATATTTGGAGTGACCATTGGCAAACACACTCATACATGGGTGTGACTTGTCATTGAATTGATGCATCATTTACCATGCAAAAAAGACTTATTGCATTTAGAGTTTTTGATGACCCACATACTGCACATAATATTTATAGAATGATGAAGGTAATTTTTGATGAATATGGTTTAGTAGAAAAAATTTTAACAATTGGATTTGATAATGCATCTGCAAATACTGCATCCATTCATGATTTAAAATCCTTATGTGAACCAAATTTAGGGGGTCGATTTTTTCATATTCGTTGTACATGTCATGTCCTTAACATATGTGTGCAAGACGGACTGAAATTATTATCACATTTCCTTGATCCAATTAAAACGGCATTTAACTGTATTTGGTCATATTCTCAAGTTAGGAGAGAATGGACCAAGTTTTATAAAATAAATGGTATTAAACCGATTAAATTTTCAAGAGATGTTCCAACACGTTGGAATTCTACTTATTTTCTTTTATGTCAAGCATTTCAATACAAAGATGCATTATGTAGTTCTTTTTCTCAACATGTTCAAAATATCACACTTTATCCTAGTCAATGAGATATTTGTGAAAAAAATTTAGATATTTTAAGAGTTTTTAATGATGCTACTTTAGTTTTTAGCGGTCTTTATTATCCTACAGCACATTTATTTCTTCTTGAGAGTTTGAATATTGTTGGCACTCTCGATGAGCATGTTGACAATGACGACCCTAATGATATTGTTTTGCTTGAAGCCATTACTGCTATGAAGGTAAAATGGTTGAATTATTTTAGAGAAATTCCTTTATTTTATCTTATTGCTGCTGTTTTTGATCATAGATTTAAATTAGAAGGTTTGAATGGTGGTTTACAAGCTTACTATGGTTATTTAGGAATATTAGATGATGTTGATATTACGAGCATAATGACGAAATTAAGAAGTGATTTAATTATTTTATTTAATGATTATATTGTAAGATATAACTTAGGAACATTAGGTCAATCTAGTAGTAGCGAACCGGTAATTCAAACAAGACTTAGCGCAGGGGATCGTTGATTATTGCAACGAAATAAAAAATTTAGGGATACGACAACTAATAACCCTGAATTAAATAATTATTTATCTACAAATTTTGAGTTTTCTAATTAAAGTTTATGCAGTAAAAATTTTAAAATCCTTGAATGGTGGAACCGGCATCAAAATATATATCATGTTTTATCTATTATTGCTAAAGAGATCTTGGCAGCACCTATTTCCACCGTTGCGGTTGAGCAAGCCTTCAGCTTGGGAGGTAATATATTATAAGCTAGGCGATCTTCATTACATCCAAGCACTCTAGAAGCAACAACTTGTGTGGATGATTGGACTCGAACTGATCTGAGACAACAAGAAGATGCCCCTGATGATTTTGAAGATTTGTTAGATAATGCTTCTGCAACAAGTGCAAGCGGAACCGGAGCCGAATGATCAACTGATAATGATGATTGATAATTATAAAATTATAACTTACAAAGGGGATATGTCTTAAACTTGTAATGGAACTACGTGAGCTTTGATTCCTCTCACCCTTGGAGGATACGTAGGCAACTTAAATTTTTAAAAATTTAAGCTCAAGCTCTTCAATGTAATAATTTTTTTTTATTTATAAAATTAATCTCATTTATTTTAATTAATTTTCAAAATTAAAAAAAAAAAAGAGTATTGGAACCGAACCGAACCGGTCGGTTCCGGTTCGGTTTAAGGTTCCGGTTCCACTTAAGTGTGGAACCGGAAACCGGCCGGTTCGGTTCGGTTCCGAACTGGAACTGAACCGCCGGCCTGGTCTAATATCGGCTGTGGGTGGATATACAGTACATAATGGAAAGTAAAGAGACACTCAGACACGCACCAAGAGGAAAATGCCACTATCCCATTATCATACAATCTTATTATGTCTATTCCGTAGGCTCTGAATTGAAATATTGTTGCGAGTAAAAATCTGAAAAACTTCATTATGAAGACAAAAACAATTTATAAAAATATGGTTTTGTCTTTATTGATTTTTTTTTTTTTTTTTGAATTAGTCTTTATTGATTTTGTGCGTGTAGTTGTTTTCAATTCAATTATCACAGAGTAACACGTGTCACACGAACCAAATGGGCAGATTGAGATGCAACAAATTTGGGCCAATTGGCTGCAACAGAGAGTGAATGTGTGTGTGTGTGAGGGGGCTAAAATTGTGTAGGTTATTGAAAACTTAGGGTTAATAACTCACTCTAAATTTGGGGTTTTTCATATATATGATGTATTATGGTATGAATATGATGCATGTAAAATTTTAAGTTGATTGGATTTTATCTTGACATGTTTTGAACGAAAGAGACCAAATTGTAATTAATTGAAAATTTTGGATGGCTCACGGGCCACGGCATTAGACTAAAAATTGGGGATTTGTGTGAAATCTGGTTTTGATGTATTAGATGTGTTGAAAAAGATTTTATAAATGATTTAGAATCATCCAAAATTATATTTGATAATTTTTGGGCTAAAATAATCAATTTACAAAGTTTTATGGTAATTCGGTAATTACCAAGAAATTTGATATCTTGTGTAATTTTTCAGAATTTGATAATTGGATAATTAAATAAATAAGTTTATTTAATTGATCCAAGAAAAATTTTGAAATCGGAAAATTTTGATTTTCCACTATTCCGCTGCGTTACCGATATTCCCCCTTAAAAACCCAAACAAATAGATCTATAAGAGACACATATTTAACAAATAATACATTATCAAGTTCAAAATGAATTATACCCGTGCTCCAATGGCATTAATTTTTCTTTGTTGCATGTAATTAGACATGCACACGGTTGCGGTTCGGAACCGTAACCGAATCGCAACTGAACCGTTGACCAATCGTAAACCAAACCGTTGACTATGCAACATGATATAATGATGTGAACAATTTATTAGAGATAAAATAATCTTGAAATTTTGACCAATACACCTTATAATTAGTATTGTTTGTTGACCATAATTCATATAACTATGGACTATGGTAAGCACATCCACATTCATATCTCTATTCAATCAACTGAAGCAACATTTCATCTTGAAGGTTTTATTTTTGTTATATAAATAATATGGCAAAAGGGAATTATCGAACCCCAATGAGTTGCCTCTGTGGTAAAGGTCTTAGGCTTCAGTGATTTGCTCACTCTTAAGTTCAAAATTTGAATATAAGAATGGCAAAGGGGCGGGCTCGGGCCGGACTTTGATAAGCTCGTCCCGAGCTCGGCAAAATAAAATCAGGCCTGGGCCTGGGCCCGATTTTTTTATTATAAAAAATTAAAAATATAAAAAAATTTATAATAGAAATATATATATTTTATAAATAAAAATATTTAATTATTTATTTTAAGCCCGGGCTGGGCCGGACCTGGCCTTTTTTGGTTGAACCCAGCCCGGGCCCTCATTTTGAAGCCCGGCCCGGGCTTTTTTGCCATGTATATTTGAATCACACTAAATACATTTCATTGGGGTCATGTCCCATGATGTAAAAAGCTAGCGACTTATCCTGATATGTGTTGGGAAACCACTGAGGGCACGGAACACAAATCTTGAGGAGGAGGGGGGAATATCGGCTGTGGGTGGATATACAGTACATAATGGAAAGTAAAGAGACGCACCAAGACGAAAATGCCACTATCCCATTATCATACAATCTTATTATGTCTACTCCGTAGGCTCTGAATTGAAATATTGTTGCGAGTAAAAATCTGAAAAACTTCATTATGAAGACAAAAACAATTTATAAAAATATGGTTTTGTCTTTATTGATTTTTATTTTTTTTGAATTAGTCTTTATTGATTTTGTGCGTGTAGTTGTTTTCAATTCAATTATCACAGAGTAACACGTGTCACACGAACCAAATGGGCAGATTGAGATGCAACAAATTTGGGCCAATTGGCAGCAACAGAGAGTGAATGTGTGTGTGTGTGTGAGGGGGCTAAAATTGTGTAGGTTATTGAAAAATGGCAACTCAATTTTGACTGTAAGAAATTGAAAGCAACGGAAGTGGAGTAGCTGGATTAATAGACAAGCAATTATGGCTACTCAAGGAAGGTTAAAGTTTCCCCCCTCTCTTTTCGGGGACCAAATATTTAAGACAAAAGACGTGTGAAAAAGTTAATGACAGCTAAGTTGATTGTGACTGAACATTTTACACATAATTTTGCTTACCCGACCACGATTTCGGTTCGGTAAAAATCTGTCGATTATGGTTCCAATCGATTTCGGTTCCGGATTTTGAACTTGAGTTTTTTGATTCAGTTACGGTCCTACCTTAGCTGATTAGAACCCTAGTGAAATCGAAAAGAATCAAACGGTTCTAACGATTCAAACCGAAATCAACGGAATCGTTCGATTCCGACCGGAACCGTACGATTCCGTTGGAGCCGTTTATGGCATGCATGCAGGAGTAGCTGTTGGGCCAGCCCCAGTAGAAGGGAGCCGTTCAACGGTTCCCTGTTGCCTTTTTTAATTTTTTTAAAAAAATATAATTACTAAATTATCCTAAATAATTTTAATAAAACAAGTAGTTTTATGAATAATTTAGGTATCACAAAATAATCTAAAAATATATAAATATGAGTCATATTTTATTTTTTCAAAAGGGGGCATATTTTATTTGTTAAATACACAAATTCTCAATTCTCTCATCTTCAGTTTCTCCAATTGATTTAATTTTATAATTCTTCAATATTAAAAAAAATGGCAAGCTCATCTGAGAACACCATTTCCAATGTGTCAACTCAAGACAGCGGCCAAAGTATCGGTACACAGAGAATAGAAGTTAAGTCTCGATCTTCTGATATTTTCAAAATTCATTTTCATTTAGTCGAGACTGAAAATGAAGGTTCAAGAACAATATGCAACTTTTGTGGTGTATCTTAAAAATTTACTGGCGGTTATGGCAATATGAACAAGCACTTGAATAGACATCATGCCGCTGAAATTCTACTTGATACAACACAAACTCAAATGGGCAGGTACGCTTCATCTAGTAGATGTACAATTTCATTAGATTTATTTAAATGTTCTGATGCTAAAAATAAAGAGAATTTACTAATTTACTTGTATGAGACATCTTTCTTTAAGTTTTGGTGAAAAAATTACTTTTACTAATTATGTTCAAAATGCTTTAAATCATGTTGTATGTAAAATGCCTAAAAATACAACAAAAGACAAAATTTTAAATTATATAAAGATAGTAAAATTATTTTAAATTAAATATTTAAGGATATTAAAGGTCGTCTTTATATTTGTTCTGATATTTGGAGTGATCATTGGCAAACACGCTCATATATGAGTGTGACTTGTCATTGGATTGATGCATCACGGAACATGCAAAAATGAATTATTACATTTAGAGTTTTTGATGAGCATCATGCTGCACAAAATATTTATAGAATAATAAAATTAATTTTTGATGAAATATGATTTATTATGTGAAATTTGAACAATTGGAAACCAAATTTTGGGGGGGGGGGGGGGGGGGGGGGGTCAATTTTTTCATATTTGTTGCACATGCAATGTCCTTAATTTATGTGTTCAAGATGATCTGAATTTTTTAGAACATCACATTAATCATATTAAGATTGTACTTAATTGTATTTAGTCATATTTTAATGTCATGAGAGAATGAGTCATGTTTTATAAATTAAATGGTGTTAAATTGGTAAAATTTTCACGAGATATTCTAACTCGTTGGAATTCAACTTATTTTCTTTTAACTTAAGCTTTTCAATACAAAGATGTATTATGTAGTTTTTTCCCAATATGTTCAACATATAACACTTTTACATAGTCAATGAGAAATTTGTGAAAAAAAATTTAAAAATTTTTAATGATGCAACAAATATTTTTAGTGGAGTTTATTAACTTACAATAAATTTATTTCTTGTTGAATGTTTGAATATTATAGGTACTCTATATTAGTATGCTGAAAGTTCAAATGTTAATGATATTGTTTTAAGTGAAGCTATTACTATTATGAAGAGAAAATGATTGACTTATTTTCAAGTACTCGACTGGTGGAATTGACATCAAAATATCTATCATATTTTATCAATTATTGCTAAAGAGGAGCTAACATCACATGTTTTTACCGTTGCGATTGAACAAGTTTTCAGCTTAAGAGGTAATATTTTGAAAGCGAAACAATCTTCACTACATCCAAGCACTTTTGAAGTAACAACATGTGTGGTTGATTGGACCCAAGCTGATCCGAGGCAACAGGAAGATGCCTCCGATGACTTTGAAAAACTTGTTCGACAATGCATCTGCAAGTGCAAGCGAACGGAAGCTGAAGGATCAACAACATGCATAAATAATGATGATGATTGATGAGTAAATAATTATAATGGGGAACTATCTAAACATTATAATGGAACTACGCGAACTTTGATTCATTTCACCTTAAGATGATACGTAAGCTACTTAAGTTCTTAAAAATTTAAGTTCAAGCTCTTTTATTTTATTTCTAATTTAAGTTTTTAATTTAATATAATATAAATTCAAATTAATAAATTTCAAATCCCATTTTTATTTTTTAAAAAAATTTTAATTTAATTTTTAAATTAATTAAAAAAAACTGAAACCTACCGGAACCTTCTGGTTCCGATTCCCGATTCCACATTCTAGTGGAACCGGAACCAAACCAGAATTATTCGGTTTCGGTTTCGATTTCACAAGCGTGAAATCGAGAACCAGACAGTTCGGTTCCGATAACCGAACCGGTGGCTGGGTCTATATCTCCCTCTTCTTTTTTATTTTTTCTACCGCTTTTGACAATGACTAATTGACCGATGCTTCAGTATTTAATAATCATTTTTGTGTGTATATATATTTTAATTATATCTGGATGACAACCTAATTTTTATACTATCCATATGAGCGGAATTTAAATCTCAAACTTTTATTTATATTCAAGAGATTTTATCAACTTAACTAATTTAGCCCCCCCTCCCCCCTCCCCCCCACACCCACATATATTTGAAAATAACGAATCAATACCGACCCTCTTGACAAATCATTTTTATCGATAACTTTTGACCAATCAATCGGATTGCCAACAATGACATTATAGTGTGTTGTAGATTCTTATCCAAGACATGTATCATTTGATGATGCCATGTGAATCATCTGTCACGTTTAGGATTGATATCTAATAATGGTTTCGTGCGCACTGATAGCAATCCGTTTTATAAGACTATTTATCTCAAATAGGTTTACACAACAATCAAAATCTTATAAATTTATAGATGAAGTTTCAATAGTAGCTAGGTCTAGAGAGAAATTTTGAGTATTACGTTCATGCATAATGTGTAAGGTTACGTTCATGCATAATGTGTAAGATTATGTATAACACCTATGGATACATAAGAAATGTATTGAATTTATTCGTATGAAATGAGAAATTGTAGGAAAAAGATCGAAAGGATTTTTTTCCCTAAAATTCCTCTTTGGCTATACTATATCATGGCCCCCCCTCCCCCGGTCAATTAATATTTTCTTTATATTATTTTGTTCATTATTAGACACACGAGACTTAAGTGTGGCAATGGGCCGGGCTCGGGTCGGGCTTCTCTCAAGCTCGAGCTTTTTTGGCTCGGTATTTTTTTTATTTTTTTATAAAACTAGTAATAATCAAAATCTTATACTAAAATATATCAACAAAAATATAGTATCAAGTCCTCAAAGACATATGTATCAACTTAAGAACCGAAAATCTATTAATTTTTTAATTTTTAATTTATTTTTGATCGAGCCCGGACCGAGCCTACCAGTACACGGCCCAGACCGGGTTTCTTAAGACCAGACCTGGGGATTTTTTTGTCATACTTAACGAGACTCAAAATTGTGTGCTAAATAGCGTGACAGAAAAGAAATTGCATGCACCAAATGGATAATGAAGTACCACATAAGTGAATATATAAGAATCCAAATCTGCAGAATCACTCATGTTATGATCTTTTATATCTTAGGTCTTTCTATTCCGGCTGGGTCGAAGGAAAAAAGACGTGAAATTGAAATAACTCGCTCACAAACCTACAAGTCAATAAAAGAGTTAGGGCCATACAGTATAGTTTTTGTTTTGTTTGTTATGTTGATTGGGCCAACTAGGACTCGATCATATGGATCTCATTTCAAAATACACCCCATTGAGACTGTGATCGGACTAGATGGCTAATCACAAACACTAACAATAGTTTGCTTTTCTATAACTTTTATGAACATGAGCAAACTAGCTAAATTTTGGCAACTTTTAGATGATTATATTTAAAATTTACCATATAATTGTTAGAATGTAGCTCATATTTAATATTGTGTAAATAGATTTGGTAATTATTGGAGTGGAGGAGTTGGATGCCCGCGTAACGTAACGAAGTAAGCCGAAAGATTAGGATAAGGTACATATATATTTTTTTAGATTTAAAAATGTGTATTTTAGAATTAATAACTCCTTGATATTTGGTGAAATTAACCAAAACTCTCATAATATTTTTAAAACTAAGTGAGATCCCTTGTGATTTTTTTTTTTGACAGACCTTACATGTGATTTTACTTTTAAATATTATTTTGATTCTTAACGTAAAACATGAGATAGTGATGATAAATGAGACATCCTGTCCCGAACCGGTCATATCCCATTCCATCCTTATTGTGACTTGAGATGAAAAATCTTCTCGAATACTGAATGTTTTTTTTTTTGAATTTTTCATCCCAAATTTCGAATTGAATGGTTAGGGATCCTCGAATCCTAATCGTGATTTTGGATTTCTTATGTTAAATTTTAGAATTTTTAAGCAGGATACTGGTTTGACTTAGTTTTAAAACCCGAGGGGGAATTTCGCTTAGTTTCACTAAACATCGAGGAGGTTTGCTCATTTTCCCATATTTAAACAAATGATATAACCCTAATTTTATATAATAAAATTAATATCTTTACAACAATGGACATAAATATATTATCGAACCACTTAAATCTATGTGCTTCTCTTTTTCTCTAAGCAATTATAATTCATCCAATTTCACACTAGTAACAAAAGAAAAGTAAAAGATATGATTCTTTTTTTCTTTTTTTTTTGTCCAAAAGAAAAGCTCTCAGCTCTTCATCCTCTTTCACCAAGATTCTTAATTACATTAAATTAAAATAATATCAAGTTTGGGTCCCTCATCCACTCACTTTTGATTTGAATGTTAACATGCTTTGCTTTGGTGGTGTGCCCCATTTTTTTTCTCATTAGCGTGTGTCATGCCGTCTTATGTGTTTTCTGGCTTAGTGCCCCTCCATGCATCATTTTTGTGGATCATTCTTTCTAAAGCCTATGCTTACCTTCATCATCATGCTCCCAAACTTTAACCTTTATACGCATGGTTTGTGTAATTTATGGCTTCAAGCAATAATCACTTGAGCAGGCAAATTATCAATATGTTTGTTGATGATGGTATAATCTACGAGACGACGTTGTTCACCTTAATTACAATGCCGATATTGATCATGATCTTGATATATATGGAACTGCAGCTTCAAATATAATGAATGTGTTAATTATTGAAATGATGTTAGATCGTAGCAAAATTAATATCTATTTGCATAATATGAATTCTAAACTTTCATTTTGGATGTGAATGAATTAATTTATTTATCTCTCGATTTATTAGTAAACTATCTCTCTATAAATTGGGAAAGATGTTCTTCGATAAATTTTTTTGTTAGTCTCGACTCATACTCGGGAAAAAGTGGATTATTATCACTTGACTCTTTAGTTAATCCACAACATTAATATCATTTACAGAGATTTACAAAAAATATTTCTATCACATACTCATAAGTTGTTGTTAGAATTAGAGTTAGTTTAACGGATGCGTCGATTTTAAAGCACAAATTAGCGAGGCCGACTCTCGGGAAATATCATTTTTAGGCAATTTAAATGGTTTTTCTTTTAAATCAAAATTGGGGACACAATATTTCTTTCAATTAAATAGGCAAAATCATTATTTTGGACAAAAATGCATTTTCCTATCTCTCAAATTTGGGGACAAAAATAAGGGAAATTTATAAAAATAACAACTTTTATTCGAAATAAATATTTTTGAAACCAAATTGTCCACCTTTTCAAGTCGAAAAAAGAACCTAAGGATCTTACTCATCATAACCACAAAATCACCACTAATCTCATATTTTTTTGATGAAATTTTTTTCAGAACTTCACTCATAAAATCCTAGAAAGCTCATTTCATCAGTTGAAAATTAATCAGATAAGGTTAGTAACAATATAATTTTTGCAATTATTGATAAACATTACAGTGGTGGTCTGACAGACTCGTGGACGATAATATTAGCGTCTGGGTGCTTGCGTGGACACCCAAAATCTTCTTCGAGTGCTTGTAGACATGAGAATAAACGAGAGCCCATACTAGGAACGAGCGCCCGCATGCATAAACTTAAAATTCCTGTAGATTCATTTTATTTGGTTAGAAATTAAAAATTTATTCATTTTGTGTGATTTACAGGTTCAATGGATTTAACTGTACTGAAGATGTGGTACAATAGATCATGAATAACTTCAGAAAATGGTAGAATGAATTATCATGATGTAATAGCAACTGAGATTGTTATTCCAAATAATATTACATTTGATTAGTTAATTGAAAAAGTATATGCGACAATCCTAAGAAGTTCAAATGAATATCATATTTCTTTGAAGGCAGTTTTTAAATTTGTTTTTGGTACAAATGGTCGCGAAGGATTTATGTGGACATTACTGTTGGAGTGGGAACTTGGAGCTCCAATCCGAACATTGTATTGTATATTTTATTATTTATTAATAAAATAACTACATTTTCATTTCATACTTTATTAATGATATTGCCATTATGCGTATTAGATTGATATATAGATATTCTAAGAATGACATCGACCTTAAAATAGTTGTGTAGTAATACTGTACACTAGGTGGTCCGACATTGTGATAAGTATTACCATAATAAACTATTCTTAAAGTATAAATATATTCTTAGTCGTTGGTTTTGGAATACGGTCGAATTCCTATAACATAGAAGACTAGCACATGTCGTATAATGGAATTGGAGTTCCAATGGTTTAAACTCGATGTACCATGAGCTTTGGAAGCTCGAATAGACGTGTGAGTATTGGTTGGACCGAATACTGAATGACTCACAGGTGATTCCTAATATTTGGAAGTACACACCACCGTCAATAGGAATCTCTTCAAGTCGAGTAGCAGATGTAATCTTTTGACTATAGTATATCATTGATGCCATGTATGTCAGAAACCTTTCATGGTCTGGCCTCTAGATGTTCGTTGGGTGTGGACCTATGCACTCAGTAATCAAGTGTGAAGCAAGATAGAATATGTTGGCTCGTATGTGTATCATAAGGGGTTTAGGTATCAATGTTAGTAAAGTCATGATTCTTAAAGCTTTGGCCAAAGTCGATCACCTATGGTGGATCGCATCAGTTATGAAGAATCGTGTACATGAGATGTGCGCCTCGGAAACTTGATGATATATTCTATGTTTCCTAAGCACAACTCCGATAGCCTATAACGAAAGAAATGTTAAACATATGTGATAACCTCGATTTGTAAAGGTTAGAAATGTTGTTCGTGTTCTTTGCGAATTCGAAGGTGGCCGAATTGCGTATATATTAGCTAGGCTTATATGACAAACGTGTCTGAACTTAAAGAGTCTCAATATTAAGTGTACTCGTTGAACACGTGGGTAGCCGATTAATTTTGATAAAAGATAATATTCGTTATTATAATTATCAACCAAGATAATCAAATGTTATTGGATAACGTTGATTATTGACTTTGACCTATTTTTATTAATTAGATTAATTCAAAATTACACAAAAGACTTAATTGTAAATTCATAAATATCTCTACCATTTGAGGATATTTTGGTAATTCCAAATTTGTATTAATAGATGTAAATCTATATGTCTTGATTTAATTGGATTAAATCAAAGTGGTAGACATTGAACTAATTCATTAAGTAAAAATTGTCTTGATTTAATTTACTTAAATCAAAGTGGTAAACAATGAGATTAGTCACACCTAATTATGAATATTTGGATAAATTTAATTAAACATACCTAATGTTTGATAAGACATTTATTGATTAAAGATTACCTAAATTTTTCTATAAATAGCAAGCTTTATGAATGTTTTAATTAAGCTTAAGCAAGGTAAAAATTTGTGAAAGCTATAAACAAGTATTTTCTTAGAGAAAATTAGCATAAGTTAGAGAAGTGTTTAGAGAAGCTTGTGAGGTCTTTATAACATTTCATTTAAGAGAAATCAAGATTGGATCTTGAAATGAAGCTTGCTAGCATTGGAATCAATGTTGGATCTTGAAGAAAAGCTTGCAACACTTTGGAAGTTCTCCCACCATTTCAACAAAGAGAATGAGATTGGATCTTTGCTTCAAGCTTGCTAGGTAAATTTGAACTTCTCATAAATTATGAAATATGTATTGGATGCATGATCACATAAATTAATGTTAAAATAAGGCTAATAAATTGTGTTAGAATACTTTAGAAGTATAAACACAACATACTTGTGATTAGGTCAAATATGTTTATGTTGGACATGGAACAATTAATAAGAGTTTAGAACTCAAGATTAAAATCTTAGAGCTAACGCTACCATTCTAGAATCACTTAACTACCTTTAGGTGAACTACAATTGTTCATGAGACATTTCTTATTGGGATTCTAAAATTGGTTTATGATTAAATTCAAAATTTACGCAAGTGCGTATTTAGAATAAATTTATGTTTTTGTAAAAATATTTGATATTTTGAAAAAACTTAATTTTTATTCTATAACATGTGTTGATGTTGGTTTTGATGTTAAAATTAATTTTGGTTGTTTTTGAAAGTGTTTAGGGAAAGCCGAAAACAATTAAAAAAAAAATCTACCCAGCTCGCGCTACAGTACCCGCGCACTGTTCGAGCCCTGTGTGCACAGTGTACGCGACAATGTAGCGCGCGCGTCGCGCGTCACGCGCATCGAATTTGTTTTTCTTCGTTTTTGAATTTTCGGACTCCTATTCAGCCCCGGTTTTTCTTATATACTCGTAATAGAATATAATATTTCTTTAAAATATTTTAAAATACACCCATGCTTGATATCCATGGGTTAGGCTCATTTTCCACTGCGCGGGACACCGATCCGACCCTAGGTGTTCCACAACTTTCCTAACAATTACGAGTGATGAAATTGTTAAGGCTTTATTGATACTAAATTTCAAGCGGGGAACCACAGTTTGACTCACTTTTATGTGACGACATATCCTAAATTTCCATAAAGTCTCAATTCATAACTTCAACAAAATAATGTAGTTGCTTTTCATGAAAGTCAGAATTTCGCATCAATAACACAATCAGAAGCATTTGGGATTAGAGTGAAAAATGGGGGTCCCAGTTATTCGCCAACATGGAATGATGACAATAGTTATAGTGTATGGAATGATGAGAAATGTGTAATAGTCAAATAAATAAAGGCATTGAACTTCCACGAAATCGGTCAATTAGTCCAATGGAAGGTTCAAACATGCATGTTACATCTTTTAATCCACTTAAGTTCATGCCCCCTCCAATGTCATCTGATTGGACCGCTTCAAACATGGTAACGGAATCAAGTTTCGGTGGTATTTGTATTAGACATTTGTTTGCAGAGAAGAAGGTCATGTACATGGAATTGAGCATGTTCGCTATAAGAAAAAAATTTGAGTTCAATGTTGCCAAGTCCACTAAGACACGTTTTGATGTGCATTGTGCTCCGGATTCTTGTAAATGGAGATTTCGAGTAACCAGGATAAATGATGAAATTAATGTTCCTTGGGTTGTAATGAAGTGTGATAAGCTTGAACTTCATATGTGTCATAACGATATATTTCAAAACATACATCGACACGCAAATAGTCGGATTGTCGGTCATATTATCATGAATAAGTTTGTTGATGATCGCTGAATATACTCTCCAAATGATATAATATCTGATGTCTACAAGGATCACATTGTAAAATTAACTTATCAGCAAGCATATAGAGCAAAGGAAGTTGTTTTAGAATTATTAAAAGAGAGTGAAGAATAGTCATATAACTTACTCAATTGGTATTTCGTGCTCATTTGTTTTCAACAGATAGTATATCCTCCAGTTGGTGTCATGGCTAGTGCCTAGTTGGGTCATACCAGATGAAATTCGTACACAGATAGAATATCCTCCAACTGCATCAATAATCGCAGGTCGGCGTAAAATACTTTGAGTTATGTCTATATGTGAAGAGACATCCCAAGGGATTACCGATATCCGCGATGTCATGAATTAGGACACAATCGCAAGAGATGTACCAATCCAATTGAATATATTTAAATTATGTATGATTATGATTATGTACGAATAATATTTAAATAACTTATCATTAACGAACTTCAAAGATCATCGCGTACTGTTTTCAAATTACAATATCGCCCAAAAATATATCTGCAACAATCTTCTTTCTAAAGAATGAGGCATGACTAGAATCAAATTTAGACAATTTAGACAACATAAAATAACTAATGTACATATGTATGAAAACGCCAAATCATCACTCTCAAGATCTTACTGCTGCGGTATCCCATGCACTCGTTAAAATTTATGTGGCATATTATTTTTTAGCTCTGGCCTATCAGTATAAAATTTGAAAAACTCTAACCAGTGTGGAAGAATATTATGAAGAGGCGCCATCATATTTAGAAACTTTTTGGCCTCATTAAGGTTCATGTATGAATTAATTATCCGAATATGCTTTCTTTTTAGGCAAATTTGTGCACAGACCCAATGATTATTGTTGAGATTGACGAGAATGAAAACTTGTAATTAATAACAGAACAATAAGAAAAAAATATATTCATTTTAATCGATAAAGACATGATAAAGTCACTCACCTGATCGTCATCCATGCACGATCATGCATACAATCACATATCATGTCAGTAAATAGTCACAAAATATACAAGTAAATAACTATTTAGTGTTTTAACTCATATGATGACCTAGAATAAAAATGTGTAAATGACAGATTATATATATTTATAAAAGTCATGACATTTTCCCTAAAATAGTTTTGCTCAACCATTACTGCTTCAATTTTATCCGGCATAGATTGTTTAAAATCCTCATGTTGTTTTGACATTTCATTAACGGATGAGCGAACAGAAGATATCTCAAGATCAATTTTATCCAATCTCCTCAAAACGTCATCCATACATCATTTTGTTCACAACTACAGATGAAAAAAGTTAACTATTATAGTTGACGAGTTGTTTATAATTAACTTATATATTTCTTATTTCCTTCATAATATTACATCATCATTGTCATTATGGTTATCATCTTCTGGTACATATTCATGATCTTCATCCATTACATCATCGGTAAAATGTATGTCACCTCTGATAAGTCGATCAAACTGAGAAAATTAAATAATTAACATTTAATTATTTTCCATATAATACATCATGATATATAAAAAAGATCAGTACTGACATGTTCTACCCATTGGGAGATAGAGGTACAATAAGGCTGCAAAGATGTCCAATATGGAGTAGTCTTATCATATTTTGTGGTCTCAATACTTATTTTATATGTAACTGGAAAATGGAAAAAGAACATAATTTAGAAAAATAGTTACAAATATTTAACGATAACTAATCGTATGTAAATTAATACCTCATCATCGGATCTATTAAGTAAACCTATTATAGCCATATCTTTCGGTTGCCCACGTAGCGTCCACCTTATGATGCAAGGATAAAGACGACCGCCTTTGATTGCATATTTTGAAACCACAATTCCAATAGTTTCAAATATCCACGCCTATATGCAATGACATTAGAAAATAAAACTCAAACATAATTTGTCCAAATAGATAAATTATCTACAAGTAATATTACTTGTAATCCAAGACAGAAGCCATAAAAATTATATTTTTCCTTCATGTGTCTCTTGTCCTTCATGCGCTCCGCTTTGAATTTATTGGCTTTATCTACTACAACTTTATTTGTTTGGTCACAAATAATATCCCATGTCAAGGTACCCCATGGAATATTATTGAAGTAATCTAAATCTTCCACTGCTTCCATAAATTCTATTTGTACCCATCTCTCATCAGGACGTGCAAACAAAACTCGATCAGTAAAGTAATACAAAGTTATTTTCAGTGCATCAGAGTTTAGAATCTTTGTGAAATCAAACTGGAGGAACTTTGTGTCTAAGTCAATAAGTCTTCCATACATTAAATCGGTAAAATAGTTGTCTCGTCTGTGGAACGTGTCACAATGAATCTGAACGAAAGAACCACTTCGAAGACTCGTGACCATGCAACATTCTCGAATGGATAGCCTTATTAATTTCCCACCGATGCGAAACCATAATTGAGATCCCATCTCACTTTTCGTTTGCACAACAAATTTAAGCAAAATATTATGCAATATCATTCCTTTAAAATCTGTATCAATTTCCAAGAAATGTCCAAAGATGGATTTTTTAAACTATTCTAATTGTGGAGTAGTCAATTTTGACTTTATTGCTTCCACGACTCTTTTTTTTATATGAGTAACATTGGTTGCACGCCATCGAAATCAATCAGAATCTGATATCCTTAAATCCCACGGGTTGGAACTACTTGTATCCATACCTACAAACAATATTTAAAAAAATTATTGTCATGCCTAAAAAACACCGTACTGACATGGGGCGTCCGCGCGAACGCCGACGATGCAACGAGCATCTGTGAGCGCCCCTTGCATCTCGGGCGTTCGTGCAGACGCTTGTTAGATGAAGCGAGCATCTGATCGGACTCCCGAGATATGCAGCGGGCGTCCACACGAATGCTTGAACAAGTAATGTGGAGTCCGTGAGAACGCACATTAAGTTGAAATCTCATACAAATATTTTTACGAACACTTGGTATGTGAATCTTATCAACACTATCTCAACACAAAAATTTTACACTTAAAATGACAAATACATTAAAAACACTCACAAAATAATCACAAAAAACACACATTGCTAATCTATTTGAAGATTAAAATAATGTGAATTGGATTAAAATACTCACCAAACAAAAAGGTGAAACTTTTTCCAAATAATAACCAAATCGGCAAGCCCAAGCACCAAACCGTCTTCCACCGTTGCCAAAGTATTTTTTTTTACCGGAATATTTGGATCTTGTGTGAATATTTGCAAGTTTGAGAGATTAGGGTTTTATGAGTGAAAATGAAGGAGATGAGAGATATGTGTATTAAAGGGTAAAATGGGTAGTTTAAATTGAATTTGACTATTAAAGATATATATTTGAAATTGATGATTATTTTTTATAATAGATAAGACAAATGGGTTAATTTTGTAAATTTTCAAAAAAAAAAAATACAAGATTTGAGACAAATTCTTTATGACACCTTGAGACAAACTTTTTTTTTTTTTTTTTTTTGAAGAGAACTTTGAGACAAACTCTTGAGACACCTTAAGATGGATTTTTACGACAGTTTAAGACGGATTTCTATAACTTCTTGAGACTAGACCGGGCCGGCGGTTCGGTTCCGGTTCGGAACCGAACCGAACCGTCCGGTTCCGGTTCCACACTAAAATGGAATCGGAACCGAAACCGGAACCGGAACCGAACCGTTCGGTTCCGGTTCCGGTTCCGGTTCCATTCGGTTTTTTTTTTTTTTTTTTGAAAATAAAAGTTAAATTACAAATAATTACTTTAAATTATTTTTTTTGAAAATAATTACAAATAAAATTACATAATTACAAATAAAATTATGTAAATTACAAATTACGTTAAATTACATTACATAATTACACTAAATTACAAATAAAATCATTATTTAAAAAATTAAAAAAAAATTATTAATCCGGTTCCAACCGGAACCGTACGGTTCCGGTTGGAACCGTTGGAACCGAACGGTTCCAACCGGTTCGGCTAGGGGAGGAACCCTAACCGAACCGGTTAGGTTCCGGTTCGGTTCCGGAACCGGAACCGGAACCGGTTGGAACCGGAACCGTCCGGTTCCAACCGGTTCGGTTCCGGTTCGGTTCCGGTTCCGAACCGGAACCTTGGCCGGGTCTACTTGAGACAACTTGCTACACCATGCCACACCATTACATAAAAAAAAAAAAAAAAAAAAAAATTGCAAGAATTCACTGCTATGTTAGTACTATGAATGGCATCAGCAGATCGCTGCCATTCATGACAACAATTTGTTGTGATCATGAATGGAAGCGATCTAATGTTGCCATTCATGGCTGTCAGCTATTGCCCCCCGGTTGTAATTTTTTACTTTTTCAAATCTTCGAGAAAGAGTAGAAGAATGAAATATTTTTATCTAAAAAAATTATGTTTGCTCATTTTTAAAGAGAAACAAATTCAGTAGCTCAAATTTAATGAATTTTTTTAGATAACCTAAAAATAATAATCCCCCCCGACTGTTTGCGAGACTTGATTCGATCATCACATTAGATTTCGCCTTTTCCTTCACTTAATCATAGAGCTTAAAAAGTTGGGCCATTATTTATGCCTAATTAATCTTTAATCCACCTCGGCTAGTTTTGCTTTTTGTCATACCAAATACTGATAAAATATAATATTTTATTATTATTTAGGTTGCCTTTTTCCCTTTTTTTAAGTTTTTATAATAATTTTAAGGGATATTTTTCAAACAATTATACATTTCAATCTCTCCTTAAAATATACAATTATTTAAAATAAAAATATTACTAAAATATCGATAAAAAAAATATCCTTATTTAGTTTTTATATTCACATCTAACTTCAAAAGTTGCGCAATTATTTATTCCAAATCATCCTTTAAATGGAATCTAGTATAGCTTCTGTCCCTATTATTGGCAGAAAATTTGCCTCTCGATGTCGATGTTTTGAAAAGACAGTCATGTTTTACAATCACAATTATATTATATATAACAAAAATGATATATAATTATGAGTTTAGGTGAAAACGTAATTGCAATATTATTCATAAATCACTTTGTCCCTTCAGTTCTTTAGCTTTCCTTCCAGGTCCGTACTGAACCCAGCACACTATTATCCTTGCATGCATTTGAAACAGTTCATACAGAGACGAGAATCATACGGGACAGGTGAGAATTTACTAATTTCATATTGATTTTTAAATCGGAATTAAAAAAATTATCTCGAATTTAATTGAGATTTGGAATTTTTTAAGCTAGTGGAGAGGGGGAGAGTTGAGAAGGATTAGCACCGACCACAACCCATGGTGTGGCCGACGGCCAAAGGAATAACCGCTTGAGTGCATCTAATGACATTATTCATCTACTACCAAATGACCTAAATGAACGCAGATTATACATATTATATTGCATAATAAGGATTCAACTTCTTCGAATTTAAAAAAAAAAAAAAAAAAATGGAGGAAACAAGATATGTGGTTACGTGAATCACACGTGCAAAAGGAATTGATGAATTATTGCCCCTTGTCCAAAGTCAAAAGATTAAAAGGATAATCTAGTGGAAAATCCCTTTTCAAGACACAATCTCGAATCAGTCACAACAATGGCGGACACTCAACTCTGTTCTTGCACTCCATACACATAAAGTAAAGACAAGCAAACATTCCAAACTGCACATACAGAAAGAAAAAAAAAACATTGAAAGAACTTTCAAAGAAGCTATAGTAGTAATAAAAACAAAGAAATTAAATTAAATTAAAACCATCAACAAAGTTAATTGAATTCATAGAGCTCCATTGGAAATTGGTGCTCCTTTCTTGATGCTATCCATGTGAGTAGTCTCATACACAGGCAGCCCACTTGAGTAAATACCCAAGTCATAGTTTTGTAACTCAAAGAGATCAGAGCTTGAATCACTCTCTGCCCCATCATCAACTTCTTTAAACTTTCTAAATTCTTTCTCTGGGCATGTAGTGTTATTGAACTTGAACTTGTCATGATGATCCAACGATGTAGGTTTTAGTAGTACTTGTCCTCCAATATTATTACTATGCTTTGAAATTAAAGACTCCACTTGCTTGTGATCTGAGTAGCTTCTAAAATCTCTGTGGCTCTTTGTGGGTGTGTGCGCATAAGGAGGAGGTGTCCTGAAACCTGAACTTGAAGAAGAGTAGTACAAGGACTTTGATGAAGAATCGGTAGTGGTAGTGGTAGTGCTCGAGCTTATAAAATGGCTGATGCTGCTTCTCCTTTTTCTCCTTCCACCAGGGCTCTCTTCTTCATCTTTCATTGACTGAGTGGTTGACTTTGATTTCTTTTTCTTTGAACTTGATTGACTGAACAGGGAGTTCAAGAAGCTTGCAAGTCTCCCTCCTGGAGAACTCGGTTGCTTATATTTCTTCTCTTTTATATTTTGCTTTTCAGTACTGTTATGGTTCTGTTTTTGGTAGCTAATAGCACTAGCATGATGTTGAGGAAGTTCCTGCAGTATTGAGTCTCTCATGGCCATGGGCACATCCAAGCTGATTCTCCCAGCTCTCCATGCAAGCTGCCTGTGATCTTCTCTCAGGATCTTTTGAGCTTCATTGTATCCTGAGAAATAGCGGGCAGCTTCAAAAACATCAAGCTCACCAGAATCATTCCTGTGGTGGAATGATTTCTTGTAAATCTTGTCCGTCTCTGAAAGTGTCATGGATATGGTTGATACTTGGAAGTGTGTTTGGAAGTTATGTTACAGGATGTATAATGAAAGAGAGGGAGAAATAAAAGGAGGAAATGAGATTGGATCACTTAGAAATGATTGAATAATGGGAGGGTAGCTTTATAATAATCAACTGCACAGTCATTAACAATAATATTATATGAAGATGAAATTTTTTGGAGGTTTTGGAGAGCCCCCACTTGATGTGAATTTGTGCTTTAGTTGTACAACTGAAGTGGGGTTCTATGCAAGTAGCTTTGTTAAGATTTCTTTTGACTGTCATAAATTCTTCCTCCTCAAGGAGTGAAGGTCTTATTTCATGATCAAGATTCGATGCTGAGCTGGAAAAAAGAAAAAAAAATCACTGGATCCAAAATCCTTATGGCTCAAGTTCTAGGCACATATTCAATATCCATGGTCCTCCACTTGCTTATTCATTTGGGAACTTGAATGCCCCTTTCACATATCTCCTTTTAAACACACCTCAAACTTCGAAGATTGAGATTGATTTACATGAAAAGAGAAAAATGGAATGTGACATAACCTCAACTTCCAATTTGGGAATAACAATAAAATCTTTGAAGTATCATTAAGTGGATAATCAACCAACCAAAGGAAATGAGATAAATGACCATTGGTGTCAAGATTTTCAAGCCTTAATTTATATATACACCTTTCAAATTAGTCTTAACTTGAGATTAGGCAAAAGCTAATTCCCAAAGTTTCTGTTTAGGTCAGTCTTACTACTATCATTAAGTGGATAATCAACCAACCAAAGCACAAGTTTTTATATTCATTACGAAAGAAAAATGTCAGGGAGGTTTATCAAGAATAAATAATTGACAAATATATCATAAAAATTATATCATTTTGGTGATAATTTAATCTTAATTGTTTTGTCCTGGTTTAGCCTCTATATCATTACTTTTATGTAGTTTACAAACTAATATAAAAAAGTTTTGTGAAATACAAAAATCATCCAATTCTTCTTTTTTTTTTTTTTTTTTTTAAATTATTAACAATACACAATTTTTAGACCACAATAAACTCAATTTCACAATACCCCTAATTCTCTCAAACTCTCTCAACTTTCTCAACACGAAACCTTACTCTCTCACCACATTATCAACTGGCGGCATCGGCAGAGACGCGACGATAGGAGAGACACAAGCGGCGGCGGCGGCGGCGAGTATTAGCGGCCAAAGTTATAAAATATTATCATCATACCATCAAATATTACCTATTTCTCAAATAGGTGAGTAATTTAATCTCACCTCTATCTTTGTGTATGTTTGAGTAGACCCGGTTGGTGGTTCGGTTCGGTTCCGAACAGGAATCGAACTGGAACCGAACTGTCCAGTTCCGATTCCGGTTTCATCCGGTTTTTTTTTTTTTTTTTAAATAAAAAAATTGAGATTGATAAATCAATATAATTTAAAATTATGAATTTGAATTTATTACATTACATAATTACATTAAATTACAAATAAAATTCTTACCTGAAAAGTTTTTAAAAAAAATTATATAAATTCAAACCGGTTCCGGTTGGAACCGCTGGAACCGAACGGTTCTAGCGGTTCCAACCGGTTCGGCTAGGGTAGGAACCCTAACCGAACCGGTTAGGTTCTGGTTCGGTTCCAAAACCGGAACCAGAATCGATTGGAATCGGAACCGTCTGGTTCCAAACGGTTCGGTTCCGATTCCGAACTGGAACCTTAGCCGGGTCTATGTTTGAGTTTGCTTGAAAAGAAAATAAAATCATGTTAAAATATGTTGGAAAATAATAGCACAACACATATTCGATGAAATATTTAGGTGAGTTTTTTTTTTTTTTTAATCTATTTTTTCGTTTAATGTGTTTTCGATTCGTGATAGTTTAAATATGATGTATTTTATGATATACTCAAAGATTAGATTGTGTTGCATGCTGCCACTGTACTCATTGTTGTAAATTCTTCAAATATTCAAATATTTTGTGTTGGATGGAGGAGAAATATGTCATTTGGATGGTACCCGTTAGGGACATATCCTCAATTTATGTGTTACATGGTCCTATGCTCAAGGGATGCATAGGAGGTGTGCAACCCTCCGGGTTGCACTCTAACCCAAAGGATGCCCTTGAGGCACCCTTCCATGCTTATAAAAGGAAGTCATTATGTTCATTTAAAGACATAAAAATGAAATCTGAATTTCATCCTACAAGTGAGAGTCTGAATTGCTTTCTTGAGACAGAGATTTATCTCGACTCGGATCAAAGTTTTCATCAAATTTTTCTTATTCTCAAGTTTTAAAGGTTTTATAGGATTTATGCATATTAAATCTATTTTTCTGGTTTGATTTGTTTGTTGCATGTTGATTTCTTGTTAAATGACACTAATCGGACAACACTCATGGCCCAACGGTAAGAGTATGAATTCGAGTCTCTCCATATACATGATTCAAAGTAGAAGTAGATAAACCTCGTGCATCTGTTCATTCTCCCCAAAATAACCTTTCCACTAGGCCATCCCTTTCATTACAGTAATAGCTATTTGCATTGTACTTCCTCTGTTTTGTAAATGTATGATTTTAAGAATGGAAAAATAACACTACAGCACTAAGTCCAGCAAGAAGCCAACAAAATTATAAGTTCGGCAAGTCCAAGTCAAATAACATCATAAGATTAAAAAAAAAAGGTTATAATAATAATTAATTGTTCGATAAAAAAAATAAAAAAAATAAATAGTGTGTTACACACAACACACAATCAGAAGAAGTTGCATATTGCAATCATCTCGACATGGGAGCATCAAACTAATAACTAGGAGTACAGATATAAGACACACAACAACTAACTTCTCTGCAACTAGTATGTAATGGACCCCGGGGCTCCGATATAAAATATATTGGAGCTCGTTCCAGATAAAATCTTGACCGTTGAATGTTGATCCAACGGTACGTATTTGGAGAGAAAAAAATATTTAAAAAAAAAAAATTCAAACGGCCCAAATTTTACGGTGTTAAATGTTGATCCAACACTGGAGCCTCCCATCCCGTATGTAATGTACTCAAGCTCTCATTATAAATAGGGAAATTATAAAAACTAGCTGGTAGCACACGCGATGCGCAAGTTTTTTTGATTTGTAGACTTCTCATCAAATAAACTTGATAATAATATTCCAAAGTGGTTTCTTCAACATCCAATGAATTTAATGAAATGTTTAGTAAACCTTGAAAAATAGAAATAGTATTTATATAAAGTAAAAAGGAAAATAAATATTACTATTCATAAAATTACATGAGTATCATCAACTATAAATTAAATATATATTATAATTTTGAAATAATTATTTTGAGATGAAAATTTGAGGATGGGCAAAATGAGATTGTCGATATAAAGGCGTACCTTTGGTGTAGAGAATAGTAACATTAAGAAGTAATTTGATCCATTCCTTTACAAAAATAAAAAATAAAATAAACCCCTCAATAAAGCAATCATTAATTCAAAAAACTCTTCAATTTTGGCAATTAAAGAGATTTATTGAATTTAAAACAACCATAAAACATACCATTAATTCAAAAAACTCTTCAATTTTGGCAATTAATGAGATTCATTAAATTTAGAGTAATCATATTCATGTGTGGATGTTGGATTTCGGCCGAGGTCTACAATCGAGAATTTGTATGTTGGGGCACTAGCGATCCTGCAAAACAAAGGTAGTGTGAGCGGAGAGTTTACTACCCACCAGTGTGGTGAGTGCCGGGGACACTCCGATGCCCAAGTCAGTAGTATGAAATGAGATGTAAACAAGTAAAATGTGAAAGTAAGGTTTGTTATTACCTTATCTTTCTTTGGGTGGCCGTGAGGGCGGTGACAAGTGTTTAGGGAATGGATAACTCTGAGAGCTTGCGTTAGAGAGCAGAAGACTTGAATGTGAGAAGTCAAGCTTGAATGCCAATGTCTTGGTTTTTGCCTCTATTTATAGATTGAAAAAATCTACTTAATAGCTGTCATAGGAGATGTACTTACGAATATTAGGTCCACAAGGTGCTGACACCTCTGGCAACGATGCTTCTCACATGCTAAAGATTTCTCTTTTATAATGTAGAAAATATTATATTTAAAAGATGGGGAGACAGATTGGTGAATGATTAAATGAGAGATTTGTCCCTAAGTTATTGGTTTGGCATGTACGTCATTCATTGAAGTGATCTGGGCTGGATTATTACCTTTGGGCTTTGTTTGATGTTGAGGCTTGAAGTGAAAAGACGATATTACCCTTGGCCCAATTTTGGCTCGTACAGTTTGTTCCATACTCTTTAAGTCAAAGAGTCTTTGACTTGGAGAGTAATTTTTCACGTGTATCACCTGGGATATATTTTGATATGTAAATGTTTTGTCTGGAGTAGCCAAAGGTTTAAGGCTTCAATTGAACTCTACAAGAGACATGGGGAATGCCCCCAGTCGGTTGAACCAGTTGAAGGTCAAGTCTCAGATTAACTCTGCATAAGCCATGAGGAATGTTCCTAGTCGACTGAACCTGATGAAGGTCGGGATAATCCCCATACTACGGGTCCAAAGACCATGAGAGTCTATAATGTCGTCTGGACCAAATGAATGCCAGGTCTTGAACTTGACTCCACATGAGCCAATGGGGAATGTTCCCAGTCGACTGAACCTGATGAAAGTCAGGATAATCCCCATACTACGGGTCCAAAGACCAGGGGAATCTCTAATGTCGTCTGGACCAGATGAAGGCCAAGTCTTGAACTTGACTCTACATGAGCCAATGAGGAATGTTCCCAGTCGACTGAACCTGATGAAGGTCAGGGTAATCCTCATACTACGGGTCCAAAGACCAGGGGAGTCTATAATATCGTCTGGACCAGATGAAGGCCAGGTCTTGAACTTGACTCTATATGAGCCAATGGGGAATGTTCCTAGTCGATTGAACCTGATGAAGATTAGGATAATAGGGTGTAGTGTCGAATGAGATGTACATCAAGTCAAATGTCATACACGCGTAGCATCTATAACAACTCCCAAGCTACATACTAGGTGATGTCGACTGAGGTATAAATTATGTCTCAAGTCATGCATGTGTATAGTCTTTATGACAACTCCCAAGCTATGATGTTGATTGGGGTACAAATCATGTCTCAAGTCATTGATGTGTGGGATCCATAAAAATTCCCAAGCTACACACATGTAGATGTTGAGCGAGACATCCATTACAATTATCAAGCTATATATAGTAATATCGATTGGGACACCTATAACAAGTCCCAAAAATTACAATGTCAATTAGGACATCTACTACAAGTCCCAAGCCATACACTGATGTCGACTGGAACATCCATAACAAGTCCCAATCTACATATTGTAAAATCAACTGGGACATCCTTAACTAATGCTAAACAACACACTAATGTCGAGTGAAACATCCATAAAAAGTCCCATGACTTACTAATGTCGACTGGGGCATTCTTAAAAAGTGCAAGTCATACCTGGTAATGTCGACTGGGATGTACACACCAAGTCCCCATATTTAGTGTCTCATGGGATATATTCACACCAAGTCTTGTTTTATGCACATCGACTGAGACGTATTTCTCATACTGAGTCTTCGTTGTTCAAGTGTTGACTGGAATATACTTGTAAACTCTTCATACATAGATGTTGACAAGAATATTCATACAAAGCTCCATACATGCATATCGGCTGAAATATTTCTACAAAGATTCATATACGAATGTCAACTGGATTATTCATACAAGGCTCCATACATGTATGTCGGCTGAAATATTTCTACAAAGATTCATATACGAATGTCGACTGGATTATTCATACAAGGCTCCATACATGCGTGTGAGCCAAATATCATGCAACGTCGATTGGAGTATACCCACCAAACTTCTCGTATACATGTGTCAACTGAATTAATTATATGAATGCTTCATAAATGCGAGTCGACTGGAGAATATCGACAAACTCTTCATACAAGCATATAGACTGAAATAATCTTAAAAAGATTCATATAATGATGTCGACTGGAATATATGCACTTACTTCGTACATGTATGTCGACTGAAGTGACTATATGAATTTTTATATATGTCGACTGAAATGTACGTAGATGTAGACTGGAATGATTTTCCAAAGATGCAAATAAAGATGTCAACTGGAATGTACCTTCAATCAACGCATACTTGCATGTCGACTGGAGTAATTACATGAAATATTCTCTCATGCATGTGGACTGGAGTGTACCTGCAAACACCTCATATATGCATGTCGACTGAAATAATCATATGAAATCATCACTCATGTATGTCAACTGGAGTGTACCTGCAAACACCTCATATATGTATGTCGACTGAAATTATCATATGAAATCATCACTCATATATGTCGACTGGAGTGTACCTACGATCACCTCATATATGCATGTCGACTGAAATAATCATACGAAATCATCACTCATGCATGTTGACTGAAAGAAACTTACAAAGAATCATATACTAATGTCGACTGATATAAGCCTGCAATCTTCATAAAGAAATGTTGACTGAAATCCAACGATCCTTTGTAGGTTGTGTCAAATGAAACAAGATGTCAAGGTTATAATATAGAGGAAGGGATTCCATTAGATGGATGAGATATCCTCGGAATTGATAGATTTCATCCAATCGCCTCAGCTGTTTTCATAATGATACTATTCTTGTTAGATTGGAGGGAAGTTGGGCCTAAAGGTGTTTGGAGCCCAAGTTCATTAAATAAAACCCTAATGGGATTTTCGAGACAACTTTTGGAGGGAATTTGAAGCGCCAAAATGGAGTGTATAAGAATGAATTTTGAGAGTCATTTTGTCTCACACAAGAATTCCTCTCGGTTGGCAAGAAGTTCAGGAGCTCTCGTGATCTTCAAGGTACTCTTCACATCCTTCTTGATGTTCTTCAATTTCTTCAATTGTTCATCGTGTAGATTCGAAATGTTCTTAGTCAAATAGGTTATTTGATCTTGAAAGACTTAGCAAAATTTTTGGAATTTGTTTGTGATTTAGACGGGTTTAGATCTGATAAGGGGTAGATATTATAGGAAACTTGTGTTTGTAACCCTGTCGCCTGGAAAATGTTAAGTGACGAATCATTGGGTAGTTTAGGTGTGCAAATTGACAAGTATATTGAACAACCTTTGAATGATTCAAGTGATGAAGAGACTCATAGGGATTGTTCGTATGAAGATTTTATAGAGGCTGGAGTCGTAACAATAGCTAAACCACTGTTAGGAGTGCCCACCGAAGCGACACCTCTGAGATCTCTACCTGCCATTGGAGAGTCGAGTGGGGTTCCAAGCACGAGTGAACCAACAAATATCATAACTAAGAATCCAGCTAGTCGAGTGACTGAAAAATCAATGAGAGAAATGAAATTGAAATATAGGTTTCCTCCATCAATAGAAGTAAGGTTAACGTTGTCGACTGAAAGGATAGATTACAAAGTTCCCGGATGGATTGGGTTCTATGAACGTCCATTTATAGATGGATTCAGATTCCCTATTCCGAAATTAGTATGGGAAGTGTTGAATCATTATCAGCTGGCTCCTTCTCAGCTAATGCCAAACACTTAGAGGATTCTACTGTCGATTGAGTGTATGGCCTTTGAATTGGGGATCGAATTCGGGGTAGAAGATTTGTTGTATACATACTATATGAAGGAACGCCTGAAAGAAAAAGAGAGGTATCACTTGTATCTCCGACAAAAGAAGGAGCATTTGGTGTTGGGGCTTATGACAAACGACATGGGGGATTGACAAAAAAATTATTTCTTTGTTAGAGGAGATGGTGTATTTGGGTCGAATGGGAATGAAAATAATCCTGAACATTGGAGTTTGTCGAGTGAGTATTTTAAACCTTAACTTAGTACTTTATATTCATAACTTGTATGACTGAAATTATTATTCTTTTCTCCTTCCAGGTCTTCAATTGAACAAAAAATTTGATACTACCAGTCGTGTCGTAGTATCAAACACAAAATTCATTCTCAGCTTGCCTGACTTGAAAAGGAATTGGAGAGCCACTTTAGAAGAGAGGAGACTGAGGTTAACTCCGCTGTTGAAAGAAGTTTTTGATTCAGAAGGTATCCCCTTGGGTTTGAGTAAGCATATCTTGGTCGTGATATTGTGCACTTGGGCGATTGAGGTTACATTTAGGGAGCTGCTGTTTTTAAAATCGCTGACCCCTGAAGAATTTTTATGCGCAGTTGAAATGATGTCGGGTCCATTTAAGGTGCCAAAACTCGATGAAATGAGGAGCCAGAGGAAGACAAAGAAAGTCAAAGGGAAGGAGCCTGAAGCCACTGTAGTGGAAATCCCTAAACCAACAGAAGTCATTCCGGCTGATGTTCCCGAATCAATGACACAACCGATTGAGAAGGTCTCTGCTTCAAAAAAAAGGAAGGCAATAGTAGAAGTGAATGAAGACGCATAATGTGTTATAGTGAGGATTCCTCACGGGTCCACTGCAATTTCGGATCCCTCTAGTCTTTCTAAATTTATTAAGCGTCTCTTGCTTGAAGAAGACGAGGAACGGTTAACTGAATTGGGCCCAACCAAAACAAGCAAGAAGATTGCGGCTCTTAGTTATCAGGTACTTATATTTGGATATATATATATATATATATATATATATATATATATATATATATATATATATATATATATATATATCGAATGAGAGAAATTAAGTGAAGTTTGTTTCAGGTCATGAAGTGTGGCCTCTTTATGCAAGAGTATGCTGAGTTTAGCCAAATGAGGATGAGGAATTTAGGAAGGCTAACACATATGCCAGAAAAGACTTTGCTGGACTGAAAATGAATTTTGATGCTTCTGAAAGGAAGTTAAGAAAAGTTGAAAAGGAATTGAGGGAGACTCAGACGACATTGAAATTGGAGAATGAGGTGTCCGAGGCTACTAACAAAGCGTACAAAGAAAGTGTGGAGAGCTTGACGAATGAGAAAGCTGAATTGCTCGAGAAACTTGAAATAGTTGCATTTGAATCGATGATGAAAGAGGGGAGCAATCTAATGGAGGAGTATCTAGCTGGTCAGAATGTCGCATGGAAACCGAAGAAATAGATCAGAGAATATGATAGGCTGACTGCTGGGCTATCCCTTACAAGCAAAGGCGAGGAAGAAAAGAAGAGAGAAGAAGTGCTTTCGAAGGAGGTAGTTGAAGAGCAAGTGGTCGCTGGGGAGGTTGAAGAAGAGATGGTTATTACGGAGAAACATGCTGAAGCAGCTGAGGGCCCTGGATTGATTGAAATTGGCCCAATCTCCTATGTTCCCAGTCAAACTCCCGAAGGCCCACCCGAAGATGTTCTGCCTACTTCTGAAGTCCCAGCGTCTGAGATGCCCGTAGAATGAATATGCAACTGTAACTTTTGATTTTGTTATTTTTTGTAATGGAAACCGTAAAACTTGAATGATAGTGTTTCCTTTTTGGTCAATATCTAAGTTTTTCATTTTTGCTTTGTCGTATGGATTTCAGAATGCTAACAATTTATTTAACAAGATAACACACAATATTTATTATTATCAAACAATTCATTGGCCGAGTAGCTTATGACAGAGGAATAATTATTATTACAGGTAGAATCGTTTGAGATGAATTGTATTCCAGCTATTTTGAATTGGCCTTCCTTTTTTCGTTTCCAACTTGTAGGCACATTGCCCAACGATCTTTGTAATGACGTATGGGCCTTCCCAATTTGGTCTTAGCTTTCCATCTTTGATTTCTTTGATATTCTGAAAAACTTTACGTAAGACCCAGTCTCATTCTTTAAACGTTATGCACCTGACATTTCTGTTGAAATATTTGGCCATTCTTTGCTGATGAGCATCAAGTCGTATGAAGGCTTGTTCTCTTAATTCATCCACCGTATCAAGGTTGTAACTCATGAGTTGTTGATTTGTGTCTTCCTTGAGCCATTGGTAACGAGGTGTTGGAACAACTCCTTCGGCTGGAATCACTGCTTCGCACCTAAACGCTAGCGAGAATGGGGTTTGTCCAGTCGACGAACGGGCAGTAGTTCTGTAGGACCACAAGACTCCTGAAAGTTCATCTACCCATGCTCTTTTTGATTTCTCCAATCTTTTCTTCATTGTGTTCATGATCGTTTTGTTGGACGGTTCAGCTTGACCATTGTCTTGAGGAAAACGTGGGGTTGAGAAGTTTAATTTGATTCCCCAATTCTTGCAGAAGTCTTGGAAACGGTAGTTGATGAATTGGGAGCCGTTGTCAGTTACAATTTCTCTTGGTAATCCGAATCGACAAATGATGTTTTTCCAAATGAAGTTTTGCACTTATCTGTCTCGTATCTTGGCAAAGGCTTCTATTTCGATCCACTTGGAATAGTAATCTGTAAAGACAAGCATGTAGACTCGCTGTCCTGGGGCGGTAGGGAGCTTTCCAATGATGTCCATTCCCCATTTCATGAAAGGCCAAAGTGATAGAATCGGGTTGAGCTTCTCTGGTGGTAAGTGTGAGACGGGGGAAAATCTTTGACACTTCTCGCACCTACGGGTGAATTCAACTGAATCTGCCCGCATAGAAGGCCAATAGTATCCTGTCGTGTGGGATCGGTACGCTAAGCTTATTCTATCTGAATGGTTTCTGTATTCCCCTTCATGTAGCTCGGCAAATACGTATTGAGCTTCCTCTGGAGTAAGACATGTAAGATAGGGACCAGATAGTGACCTCCTTAAAAGTTGTCCATCATATAGTATGAATCTGGCTGCCTGTCGTTGAATCTTTCGAGCCTCCATTTTATCTTTTGGTAGCATGCCACTTTGTAAATATTTTACAATTGGAGTCAACCATGAGTCGCCTGATGTGATTGTGGTAACTTCCTCGACTCCATCTTTCCAAATTGCTGGCCACTGTAAATAAATAATTGGGACAGATTGGATTTTCTCTCCTTTCATTGTCGAACCAAGAGTAGCTAATGCGTCTGCGTGCATATTTTCATTTCTCGGGATTTGAGAAATAATTAATTGCTCAAATATCGACTGGAGTTCCTTCACCTTTTGTTGATAAGAGGCCATATGTGAATCTCTAGCTTGATATGAACCCTGAAATTGATTGACAATTAATTGGGAATCTGACTTTACTTCGATCTTTTTGTCTCCAAGCTCTTGGGCCAAGTTTATGCCGACTATGAGGGCTTCGTACTCGATTTCATTGTTGGAGACTCTGAAGCCGCACTTGACTGTATGCTGCAATACGTTGCCTTCGGGAGTGGTAATCACAATCCCTAAGCCACACCCACATTTATTGCTTGACCCATCGACTGCAAGCTTCCATGTGATCGAAGGATGAATGCAATGGATTTCTTATTCAGCTGGTGCATGTAGACTATGACTGAAATCTGCCACAAAATATGCGAGTGCTTGTGATTTAATCGCGATGCGTGGTTGGTATGTAATGTCGTGTTCTACAAGCTCCACAACCCATTTCGTCAGTCTTCCTGAAAGCTCAGGCTTATGGAGAATGCTTCCCATTGGATATTGTAGGGGTTTTTAGGGGGTGAATCCGGTAACGCAGCGGAAGCGGTGAAAATCCGATTTTCAGATTTCAAAACTTTTTCTCGGATTAATTAAATAAACATATTTATTTAATATTCCAATAATCAAATTATGAAAATAAATTCAATAAAACAATTTTAAGTGAATTTACCGAAATGCCCTTGCTTTGGTATTTTGTCCGTTTTAGTCCGAAATTGATCCAATCAATTTTGAATGATTCTAAATCATTTCTAAGATGAACTTATGATGTTCATAACATCAAAAAACCAACATCACCAAAATCCCCAAATTTATTCATCAATGCCGTGAGCACCTCCAAGGTGCCAAAATGTACCATTTGTCATTTCATGCTTCAAAACACATCCAAATGTAATCCAATCAACATGAAACTTTATATGCATCATATACACATCCAAATGCACAACATATATGAAAAGCCCCAAATTTGGAATTAGTTAAGAACCCTAATTTTTCAATTTCCACAAATTGGACAAATTAGACCAAATACATTAAATCAATTACTTCAATCATCATTCTTCCATCCAATCCAAGTCTCAACACAATGAAACAACTCAAGATCAAATCTAGGTCATTTAAGAGTGGGTCAATAACTCTAGATTAGCAACATGGTTTCCAAAACCTTAAAAGAATCTTTATAACTACAATAGTTACAAGCTTTCTTCATCACACATGCTCAACACTTTCAACCAAATTTCCATCATCAAAAACACAAGAAATAATGAAAAGAATAACTTAAGAACATCACAAGATGTTGCCTAGATCCTAAGGAACAAATTCATTTCTAATAGTAAGTTTGAAAAACTTACAAAATCCAAGCTTTTCTTTGAGTTTTTCCTTTTCTCCTTCACTTGCTTTCTTTGTTTTCCTTAATGGTGTTTCTTGTAAAGTGTATTAGGTTATTATGAAATGAAAAAATGAAAACAATATATACTTTGCACAAATGGCCTTTGGCCGAAATTCACAAAAATATATCAAGATTTTTCATTTCAATTTCATTTCAAAATTATGTAATCAACTTGCATAAATATCTTAATACAACTTTATTAGATATTTATTTAAGTCAACAAAAGCAACTAACATCATTTACTTTAAATATCCTAATGTAAGATATTTATATTTTAATTAATTTAATCATTTAACAATTAAATAATCAATTAATTAATCAAATACAAATATATCAAATATATGTATAATATTTACATTAAATATTAAAAACATATATTCATTTAGGATATAAGTCAAATAACTCATTTTGACTATTAATTAATGTGTATTTAAATTAATCAAGTATTAAATGTAAATACACAATAATTAAGTAAATGACTATCTAGTCTCTTTAGCACGTATCTTGCGTTTAACCATTAAACGACTTTATAAATAATCAATATTATTTATTAATGTTGCTCTAGTGCTCTACGAGTATGTTTCATTATTGAGACTCTCTAGATTCAGGTATATCCGTCACGAAATCTAATTTCGTGTCCATAATCTATCCACCCGTAGATTATGACGATCACGGATAATCTCGCTGAACCATACAGGTCGAGGTCATGGAAAATGTATAATTCTTCCGTCACAGGTATCCGGATAAGTCCCAGAGATATAGATGTAAACGTCAAATCTCTATCGGGATTATCCAGTCGACTATTCTATTAGCAATCTCAAAAAGAATGTTTAGAACTAGCTTCTAAACTTTTACCACGGGCCCATGGTTTTATCTGATTGCTAATCATATGGACTACCTATGCTCTGATACACAGAAATGACGGATCCTATCTTGATACACAGAGGATACCCTGAGGATCTGTCTACACCCAACGAACAGGCGGAGGTCTGATCTAAATAGATCGGTGACGTGACTGCCGTCTAAGTGTAGAAGATGTCTCATGTACCCACAATGGCATCTCAAGTCTAAGAATCACAAGTGCTACTCAACCCAAGAAGATTCTTATTGACGCTGGTGTACCATCCATTAAGAATCTTCGGTGAGTCGTCAGTGTTTATCCGCTATAAACACCTACACGTCTATACTAGTCTCCAAGACTTATGGTTCATTGAGAAACCATTGGAATCATATATTCCAGTATACGACATGTACCAGTCTCAACGGGTTTACTATACTGACCAAGTAGTGTAAACCTTGACCAGGAACTGTCTGAGAATGACAACGTCATGATACTTCTCAATATCCGTTGCGACGCTTTTGCAACTGTATCATGACTAATCATTCTAGGGTCATTACGTCTTTACCATATAGAAAGATAGTTTATATTATAGAAACTGCATATATTATTCATAATAATAATGTTTTACAGAAGTATTTAACAGAAATACAACCGGGAATTGGCGCTCTGAGCACCAACCCCAACAGATATGATGTATAAACAGTGATTGGGTGCCCTTGAAAATATGGATGTAGCTTCATTGCTGCTGTTACCAAAGCCAGTACCAATTTTTCCATATTATGGTAGCGAGACTCCGTATCTAATAATGCTTTGCTCACATAGTAGACTGGGAGTTGAGTTCTCTTTTCTTCTCTGATCAGGACTGCACTTACTGCTTGTTCTGAAACTCCTAGGTAGAGAAAAAGTCTTTCATTGTCGAGTGGCTTCGATAATAATGATGGAGAAGACAATTACGGTTTGAGTTCTTTCAATGCTTCCTCGCAGGCTGGAGTCCATTCAAGTTCTTTGCTTTCTTTAAGGCGGAGAAGAATAGAAAACTTTTGTCGGTTGACTTAGAGATGAATCTATTAAATGCAGCAATTCTCCCATCTAGTCGCATGACGTCTTTTGGATTGGTAGGAGCAGGAATGTCGAGTATGGATTTGATCTGACTAGGATTGGCTTCTATCCATCATTGTGTGACCATGTACCCAAGAAATTTTCCTGGAGCGACACCAAAATCACACTTTGTTGGATTCAATTTCATACCATATCTCCTTATTGTGTCGAATGCCTGCTCCAAATATGATAGATGTTGTTCGGCTTCTAATGATTTCACCAACAGGTCATCTATGTAGACCTCCATTGTTTTCCCAATTTGTTGAGAAAATATTTTATTTACCATGCGTTGATAAGTGGCTCCAGCATTTTCGAGGCCGAATGACATCACTTTGTAACAATAAATACCTCTGTTGGTGACAAATGATGTCTTCTCTTGGTCGTTTGGATGCACGAGGATTTGATTGTAGCCCGAATATGCATCTATGAAACTTAGCAATTCATGGCCTGCTGTAGCATCAACCATCGAATCAATATGAGGCAACGTGAAAGAATCATTGGGGCATGCTTTGTTCAAATCTGTGAAGTCGATGCAGACTCGTCATTTCCCATTATTCTTTCGTACTATCACCACATTAGCTAACCACTATGGGAATTGGACCTCTTTGATGGCTCCATTTTGTAGCAATTTTTGGACTTCTTCGTCAATGATCTGATTTCTCTCAGGGGGAAATTTTCTTCTATTCTGTCTCACATGAGGGTAGCTTGGGTCCACATGGAGCTCATGAGTGATTAATTCTGGGTCGATTCCAGTCATATCTTTGTGAGACCAGACGAAACAATCATGTCGCTTCGTCAAGAAATCAATTAAGTCCGCTCGTAGCTTGGGATCTAGATTAGCTCCAATCTGTGCTTTGTGATCAGCATATTGTGGGTGAATTTGGACTTCGTCGAGCTCCTCTATACTTGGTAGATCTGGTGGTGAAGCACCAGATCCCTTCATTAATTGTTATGTCAACTGAGATTTTGCTTTTAAAGTCTTCTGGTAACAAATTCTGGAAGCAGATTGGTCTCCTCTAATCTCTTGGATTCCTCACCTTGTGGGAAATTTAAGCACTTGATGGTAAGTAGACGAGATTGCCCTCATCTCATGAATCCAAGGTCTGCCAACAATTAAGTTGTAGGCCGAGGGACAGTCGAGGACCAAAAATGTAGTCATCTTATTGATTCCTCCCGCATAGACTGGGAGAGTTATCTCCCATATGGTGAATTTCTGTTCGCCGCTGAATCCAATAAGAACAGTTGACCTCCTGTTGATCTTTTCTATCTCGGTTCCCATGTCGAAAAGTGAAGTTCTGAAAATGATGTTTGCTGACCAACCCGTGTTAACTAAGACTCGTTTGACCATAAAGTTTGCAATCTGCAAAGAGATCACCAGCGCGTCATGATGTGGATTCATTTGACTGGAGTTGTTGTCGTCTGGAAATTCAATTGTTAAGTTTGTAAACATCCCCTCTATCGACATAGTCGATGGAAAAGACCCATTGTTGCTATTCTGGTATGTCATTTCGCGGCTGAGTATGAGATACCACTGACTTCGGATCTACCAGAAATAAAACTTATAGTATTGTTGATTGGTGGTGGTGGTGTGGGTCCATCTTCTTTCTCGTTTCTCCGGGCCATTGTAGCTTTGCCATTCTCTGAAAGTAAATCCTTCAAGTGTCATTTATTCGGCAATTCCAATACTTCCAATCTCAATGCCACACAATTTGCTGTCATATATCCATAATCCCCATGAAATTCACACCATTTGCTGGTATCTTTTTTGGCAGAATAATCTCTGGAGCATGTGGGCCATTTTACTTCGCTCCCCATCTTCTTGAGGACCGAAACCAGTTCTCATGGGGAAACAATGAATTTGTAGTCTGGGAGTCTTTCCCTGTTTACGGATTTGTCTTGCACCTTGAATGGTAATGGTTGACTCTTGAAGTCTCGGTTGAAATATCGATGCATCTTTTGATGATTCTTCTCTGGAGCGTAGGGGCCATTTTACTTCGCTCCCCATCTTCTTGAGGACCAAAATAAGTTCTCATGGGGAAACAATGAAATTGTAGTCTGGGAGTCTTTCCCTGTTTACGGATTTGTCTTGCACCTTGAATGGTAATGGTTGACTCTTGAAGTCTCGGTTGAAATATCGATGCATCTTTTGATGATTCTTCATGTCTGTTGGCCGCGGTGCTTTGTTGGGAAATTCTTTGTGTCGCTTAGTAGCATCTTGAGTACTATTGTATTGCAAACTAGAAGAATTCTACTTTCTTTTGTTCCTCTTGTCTTCTTCCCACCTTATTTCAATATGGGCTCGAGCCATGGCTTGATCCATTGTGTAGCATCGAAATTTAGTGAGTTTCTTGTAGAGTCCACTTTCTAGAAGAAAACTATTTCTAAATGCTTCTACTGCAGTAGGTTGATGGAGGTCGGGGATAGTTATCCTTTCTTTATTGAAGCGAGCCACGTAGCTTCGCAAAGACTCTCATTTCCTTTGTTGGATGGCGTAAAAGTCGTCTGAAGTCTTTTCAATCTTGCAAGAACTTACAAAATGCTCTACAAACTTATCTGCCAATTGTTGGTATGACTCAATAGACCTGTATGGGAGATTGATGAACCAAGTGAGGGCTGGACCCGCCAATGTTTCTCCAAATCCTCTGTATATTCCAGCTTCCACTGTCGATGGGTTAGGCCTGTTGACATCATCTTATACTTGTAATGGATGATGTGGTCGTCTGGGTCAGTCGACCCGTCATATATTTTCATATCTTGAGGACTGAACTTCATTGGTAATTCTACGGAAGTGATAGTCTCAATAAATGGTGTGTCAAAAATTGTCTCGGCTCTACTTTTCCTTATTGGTAGTTTGACGCCTGGCAGGCTGGACAAGATTGCTTCTTTGAACTCTAACATTTCTTTACGCATTTTGGAAGCAACTTGTTGAGCTTGGTCGACTGGAGAAACTTGCACATTTGTATGATTTCTTGGATGGTCATATGGGGAAGGATCATCATGTGCCACATCATTGAATGTCTCCAAAAGATTGGATGGAGCCATATGATTGTTGGGATTGTCGGGAGAATCACGTTATTGAGAGGTGGAAGAGATTAGTTCCAACTGCTTCTGAAGGTTTATATTGGAGCTTCGCATGGTCAGGTTCTCCTCCTCCAAAGTTCGTAATCGTCCTTGCAGCATAGTTATTTGGGCTGCAATTGGATCCGGCGTCTGCTCACTACTTGAAGCCATGAGTGATAGTGCTTTAGGAATTGTAGACTGAGAGATCTTTGCTCGCTATGAATCACTAAGGCCCTACGGTGGGCGCCAAATTATGGATGTTGGATTTCGGCCGAGATCCACAATCGAGAATTTGTATGTTGGGGGCACTAGCGATCCTGCAAAACAAAGGTAGTATGAGCGGGGAGTATACTACCCACCGGTGTGGTGGGTGTCGGGGACACTCCGACGCCCAAGTCAGTAGTATGAAATGAGCTGTAAACAAGTAAAATGTGAAAGCAAGGTTTGTTATTACCTTATCTTTCTTTGGGTGGCCGTGAGGGCGGTGACAATTGTTTAGGGAATGGATAGCTCTGAGAGCTTGCGTCAGAGAGCATAAGACTTGAATGTGAGAAGTCAAGCTTGAATGTCAATGTCTTGGTTTCTTCCTCTATTTATAAATTGAACAAATCTACTTAATAGCTGTCAGAGGAGATGTACTTATGAATATGAGGTCCACAAGGTGCTGACACCTCTGGCAACGAGGCCTCTCACATGCTAAAGATTTCTCTTTTATAAAGTAGAGAATATTATGTTTAAAAGATGGGGAGACAATTTGGTGAATGATTAAATGGGGGATTTGTCCCTAAGTTATTTGTTTCGCATGTACGTCATTCATTGAAGTGATCTAGGCTAGATTATTACCTTTGGGCTTTGTTTGATGTTGAGGCTTGAAGTGAAAAGACGATCTTACCCTTGGCCCAATTTTGGCCCGTACATCATGAAACATAAATCCATTCATTAGATTAAACTAATGAGAGACTCTTCAATTTTGGCAATTAAAGAGATTCATTGAATTTAGAGCAAACATGAAACATAAATCCATTCATTAGATTAAATCAATGAGAGATCATCATTTCCCTTGAATTAAAGGGAGAACTCTATTGGATTTTATTTTATAGTAGTATATAGATATATTAGGGAGAACACTCAACTCTCTATTTCGTTTAGGGAGCGTGAGAGAACACCATTTTCCGCTTGCAAATTTGAAGGAGTAGGAATTGGGAAAACTTTATTGGATCATTTATAAGTTACTCATTAAGAAAAGAAAATGTAAAAGGTTGAAATGTGAAAAATTGTTTATCTTAGTTAATACATAAATCACATTAAGTAATCAATTAATTTATCAAAAGAAAATCAAAAGACATTGGAATATTAAATATTTCACCCCTAAAAAAGGAAAGCTCTCCATTTCTTTTAGGAAGCGTGAGAGAGCACCCATTTTTCGCTTGCGAATTAATATGAAGGAGTAGGAATTAGGAAAATTTTATTGGATAATTTATAAGTTACTCATTAAGAAAAGAGAATGTAAAAGGTTGGAATGTGAAAGGATGTTCATCTTAGTTTGGACATTAATACATAAATCACATTAAATAATCAATTAATTTATCAAAAGAAAATCAAAAGACAATGGAATATTAAATATTTCACCCAAAAAAGGAGAGTTCTCCATTTCTTTTCGGAAGCGTGAGAGAACACAATTTTCCTCAACTTTTATATAGAAACTAGTTGATCACTCGTGCGATGCACGGTTTGTCTTGTTAGAGATAAATATGATAAATACTAAATATAAAAAAAATTTAAATTAAATAGGATCGTACATTCAATCATAATTATTCAAGCAATGCAAGTTCTTTAACATTGTCTGAAATTAACAAATTTTTCTATTTATATATTTTTATTGATGAAGAATAAATGTTTTAGTGAAAACATAGATTTGGTTTGATTATGAATACTTTTATAGTTAACTTAATATAAATTATAACTCTTGAACTTTCGCTAATAAGTAAGTGAGAGTTATTGATGAATATGAAACGTTAAATATTATTAAGTCATTTGAAATGAATAACCTGTAATTAACGTAATTACAATCATTAAAAATTATAGAAAATGAAAAATTAGGAAGAGTTAGGAAAATGAAAGGTTATAAATTGAAAAATTATGAAAAGTTAAATATTAATAACCCATTTAAAAAGAATATGTCTGTAACAATCTTAGAAAATGAAGAATTTTGAGGAGATCAAAAAATGAAAGGTTAGAGATTAAAGAATGTGAAAAATAAAATATCAAAGAAGAACGTGAAAAGTTAAACATTAATAACTTATTTGAGATATTAACAACTAATTTGCTTACATGAATAACCTTATAGCTAAAGATGCCTACATGGAAATAAAGCTATTTCTCAGCTTAATAAGTCATTTAAAACAAATAAATATTTAATTAACGTACTTACAATTATTAATAATTTTAGAAAATAAAAAGTTAGGGAGAGTTAGGAAAATGAAAGGTTATAGATTAAAGAATATGAAAAGTTAAATATTAATAATAATTTTAGAAAACAAAGAGTTTTGAGGAGTTGGGGAAATGAAAGGTTAGATGTTGAAAAATGTGAAAAATGAAATATGATAAGTTAAATATTAATAACTCATTAAAAATATTAATAACTAATCATTTGCTTACGTGGATAGTCTCGTAGTCAAAGACGCCTACGTGGACAGCCTCATAAGAAAGTTATTTCTCAATTTTTATATATTAAATAGATATAGATAGATAGGTTAAAAAATTAGGGTTTTATCCCAATTAATCATTATTAAGTTTTTATCTCAAAATTAACTGTATCAATACATTTGGACGAAATTACCCTTCTCCCCCAAATTCAGTTCTTTTTGTATAGAAGCTGCAATTTTTTTTCTTATATACGTTTAATTATGAGATTAATTCAAACATTCCAAATGATATACTATTTCAATATACAACAATATTTCTATGGATTATTACCTACATGTGCCATTTTCTTCTCCATCTATTAATCCTATAAGACTTAGAAAATCTTTAGACATCGATTCAATATTTATTTATTTTTTCTAACCAAAACACTGTAGTCATTGATAATAATCCATGTTATAAACATGAATATGAACCAAAAGTAAAAATTGAACTTGAGCCACCATCCAGGCATCACCATAAAAATCATAACTTGTTTCTGGGTTGAAGCTTTTAGTGTGCGATGACCCACACCGTCGCATGATAGATGTCGTCGCACAAATTGATTGTGACACTTTAAATCTAGCCAGCAGTAAAGTTGGAGTCATTATTCATTGTGGACACCATTACACTATAAACAAGGAAATAAGCAGCATTAATTTGAAAATTTGGAGTCATTATTCGTTATCGTATATGTGTTTCTTTGGCTGCAGCAAGCTAAGCTGCAATGATGGGCCATAATGGTGTCGATGTTGACCTGGTTGTGGCGGAAGGAAAGTAGTGATGTCATTGTGGTGTTGTTGGCAATGCAAATGGCTTTGTGACGTTGGAAATAATGGCTATCATGGTAATAGTTTGACATTGGCCTTGCAGATCAAAAATGTTCTTTGTATTTTGACAAACTAGAAGAGAAGAAAAAAGAGAATGCGATGGGTCATGCGACAGCTGCCATGCACATGCCATTTTATGTGGTGGGTAATGCAACGGATCCCGTCGCATACTTTGTAAAGCTTCATCTTGATTTCTTCTTCCGTAGAAATGGATATGCATGTGGATCTTTTATTGAAATACTTGATCTATGATTGTTTCTTTAAAGATTTGGTTTTTGCAACCGGGTTATGTTTGGTTTCTTAAATGGCAAATGCTAGGTTGGACAATGTTGGGTTTGCTTGCCAATTTTCTTGTTTTTAATAGGAAATGGGTCATTATTCTAGTGAGATTATTGATTATGTTGCTGATGTATGAATTGTGCCTGGAAGAGGCTATCGAGGAGATGAATGAAGAGTTGAAGAAGAGATCGCTAGAACAATGGTAACCCGTAAGAGATGGTGTTGTGTATTTTAAGTTTGGAGGGTATTTTAGTCTAAATAAGGGTAATCCAGCTACTTTTGATTAAAAAAAAAAACTCAATAATGGTTAATTGAGATAAAGACAATTTTTTTTTTTTTTTTTTTTTTTTTTTTTTTTTTGGATATTTCTGATCATTTCCCCTTATAAATAAGATTTGAAAAAGTTTTTGAAAATAATTTTATTTGCGAAGTCAACGAAGAAGAAAAAATGAAAATGGTGTGATTGAGCTTTGAAGTGTTAAATAAAAGAGGTTTCCAAGGGGGGTAGTTCAACGACTGAAGTTTGGTATCTTATTTTCAAGGTCTCAGGTTCGAGTCCTAGGTAATATCTTTATAAGATCTTGAGACAATATCGATTTACCCATATATCTATATCGGGATTCAATGATCACGGTATGAATGACGTGGAGTTTTCCTAATATTTCAAAAAAAAAAGTGTTAAATAAAAGAGAAAATAAGATGAACGGTAAACAAATTTCATCTTCTTTTGAAATAATAGCCTATTAAATACATATACAAATCCCCATCCCTTTGGTGTTGGGGAAAATGGTCTCATTTAAGGAGGCACACGGTTCAGTTACGGTTTAAATCGTAAGTCGGCATTGGCTGAATCACAACTGAATCGTAGATCAACAGTTTGATCTACAGTTCGATTTCGATATTAGCCAAACCGAACCGCAAGCGAACCTTAAACCGGTCGAACGTATTGTTCGGTTCAGTTTAAGGTTTGAAACCATTTTTTAATGAATTAAATTAAATTATTATAAAAATAATAAAAAGGTAAAGATTTACTAAAGAATAAATAAATAAATTTAAATTGTACTAAAAGTAGATATTGATAATTTATTTATTATTATTATTATTATTTTTTTTAAAAAAGCTTGCGCTTAAATAAGCTGCCCATGTATCATCTTGGGGCATAAAAGAATCAAAGCTCACGTAGTTCTGTTATATTTTATTTTCAATAATTTACCCCATTAATATTTAATTCATCGTCATTCGGGGAAGGCGGTCCGATTCCTGAGCCTTCGGTTCCAATTATATCTGTGTTATCACACAAATCTTCAAAAGTATCCTGCTGATTTTCTTGTTCACGACGTTCCGTCCTACACCAATTCTCAAGACATGTTTGAGCTTCTAACGTCTCCTATTTCAACATTGATCTTTTGTCATGAAGAATATTGTCTCACATACTAAATGTCTGCTTTACAGATACAGTTGAAATCGGTGTCATTAATACATCCATTGTAATCACGACTACGACTGGAAACAATCCTTGATGTTCTTGCCACTAATTAAGGATAAGAAATTGCTCACCTACAAAATCACTTTGGGGAAACTCAAAATTTATCGTTAGATATATATGCATTAATTTATGAATTAGTAGTGGTGGTATTGATAGACTTTGATTTTTTAATTCGCTGCATTAACCAACTTTTACCATCAGAAATCTTATTAGATTGTTTAGTTGGTGCATTCATGGATTATGTAGTATCGGTTATTTGAATATTATATCTACTAACATAATCGTTGTATAAATTAAGTAAAATTCTCATAACACTATCAATAATTGAACAAACAATCACAGTTCTTGCACCTAATAAAACATAATAATTTTGCAAAATATTTTCCAAATCTTATGTCTTAAACCTTAGATCCAAAATAAAAGCAACAAGATAAAGTAATATTATGTCTCTATAATAATTAAGTCATTTAGTCCTCATTGATGCAACATAATTTTTTAATTATATTTGAATTATCGTAAAAAATATTGTTAGGATCATCAAATTTATTGTTAGGATCATCAAAATATTATTAGGATCATCAAAAATATCATCAAATTCGTTGTTATTATTAGGTTCGGCTAATACCCCAACAATGTCAAGACTTGTAAGGAAAACAATATTTGAAGTTGGACAATAAACACCACTTAAAATATTCATAGCATCATTAAAAACTTTTAAAATCTCTAAAATATTTGAAGAAACTGTTGGAAAAATGCTTATTTATAAGCATTTTGAGGCTCAATTTTAAGCATGGTCCACTTCGTGTTAGTGGTTGATATTGAATGATTCGGATACTCCTCCGTGAGTAATTCGAAATGGTATATTCATATGCATAAAATGATGTTTGGGTGAATGAGAAATTGTTGCTCAAAGTTCACAATTTTCAAGCCTTTTGTAATTCCATAACAGCTAATTTAATTAGCTTGGTGGTTACAAAGTTTAATCTCCATAAGTGCTAATTTAATTAGCTTGGTGATTACATAGTTTAATTTCCATTAGTGCTAATTTAATTAGCTTAGTGGTTACAACAATGTGTAACATCTCCCATTATGAAATTTAATTGGCAAGTTAATTTCTATTAATTGAGATGTGTTTTTCTTTTCCTATATAAACAACATCAGTTCTTGTTTTCAAAAAAATGAAATAGAAAATAGAGAAAGACATAGCACACACACGAAAGATCATTTTCTTTGTTTTGTTAAAAGGAGAGTTCAAACACTTTGTGGTTCGTTGGATACGAGTCTGGTGGTGCCTTTTCTCGTACGTTTCCGTTGTATCCTGGGAAACAATCGTCTCACGTTCTACTGCACCTACGGTAGGGGACGAATTTGTTTTAAGGATATTGTTGTTTTACAACAAGCCTCGGGAAAGTTCTGATTTGCATCAGCTTCAGCTTCTGCCTCTGCCCCCCTGCCAACAGCCTCTGCCTCAGCTTCAGCTTCTGCCTCTGCTGCCAACAGCCTCTGCCTCAGCTTCAGCTTCTGCCTCTGCCTCTGCCAAAGCCTCTGCCTCAGCTTCAGCCTCAGCCTCTGCCATCAGCCTCTGCCATCAGCCTCTGCTGTCAGCCTCTGCCATCAGCCTCTGCTGTCAGCCTCTGCCCTTCAGCCTCTGCCTCCGCTCTCAGGTCTGCCTCTGCCCTTCAGCCTCTGCCTCCGCTCTCAGGGTCTGCCTCTGCCTCAGCTCCGCTCTCAGCCTCTACCGTCAGGGTCTACTCTCAGGGTCCGCCGTTAGGGTCTGTTTGAGGATAATAATTATAATTGTAATTTTGTCATATTCGGATTTCCCAATTACCGTGTAATAATTGTAATAATGTTTCTACAGTCTTAAAACAAATTCGAGACTCTGTGGATATGGAAATCAGTCCAAACACAGTAGATCCGAATATGGCAGCCTCTTCGGCTGGCCAGAATGTTGTGGCAGCCCCCGTGGCTGACCAAAGTGCAGTGGCAGCCCCTTCGGCTGGCCAACTTGCATCAGCCTCTGGGCTTAATATGGCAGCCGTTGTGGCTGGCCAAGGTGTTTCTGCCTCAATGGCTAGACAACCTGTTGGACATGTGAGCCATGTCAATCCTGCTGCGGAAAAACCTGAAAAATTCAGTGGTCAGAATTTCAAAAGGTGGCAACAGAAAATGTTTTTCTACCTGACCACGTTGAACCTTGCGAGGTTTCTAAAGGAAGATGCTCCTGTACCCAAAGAGGGTGAGATTGATATCCAAGTCATCAGTGCCATTGAAGCTTGGAAACATTCTGAATTCCTATGTCGGAATTATGTGCTGAATGGGCTAAGTGATTCCTTGTACAGTGTGTACGCTGGAATGAAAACAGCTAAAGGGCTTTGGGAATCCGAAAATATAAAACTGAGGATGCGGTACTAAGAAATTTGTCGTAGGCCGTTTCCTAGAGTTTAAAATGATTGATTCCAAAACTGTGATAAGCCAAGTACAAGAACTGCAGATTATTCTAGCAGAAATTCATGCTGAGGGGATGAGTTTAAGTGAAACCTTCCAAGTAGCCTCGATAATTGAGAAACTACCACCTGGTTGGAAAGATTTCAAGAATTATTTAAAGCATAAGCGAAAAGAAATGAGCATTGAAGACTTGGTTCTTAAGCTAAGAATTGAGGAAGATAACCGAGTTTCTGAAAAGAGAGGAATGACTCATGAGGCCAAAGCAAATGTTGTCGAACATGGCCATAAGAACAAGAACCTCAAGAACAAAGGGTCAAAGATGGGCCCTAAAGGAGGAGTTTCCAAGAAATCAAAATTTCAAGGAAAATGCTTCAACTGTGACAAAATGGGTCACAAGTCTTCTGAGTGCAGACTGCCGAAGAAGAAAAAGAAACAAGAAGCTAATGTGCTAGAAAACATGACTCAAGATGTTTCAGACATTAACCTTTCTGCTGTGGTTTCTGAGGTGAATCTGGTGGGTTCTAACCCAAGAGAGTGGTGGATTGATACTGGTGCCACTCGACATGTATGCTCAGACAAGAGCATGTTTTCTTCATTTGAGCCTGCTGAAAATGGGGAAAAGATATACATGGGAAATTCAGCAACATCTGAGATAGAAGGTCAAGGAAAGGTGATTCTGAAGATGACCTCTGGGAAAGAGTTGACTCTGAACAATGTTCTGTATGTACCTGAAATACGGAAGAATCTTGTGTCTGGATCGCTTCTGAACAAGCATGGATTCCGGATGGTGTTCGAGTCTGATAAAGTAGTTTTGACTAAAAATGGGATGTATGTGGGAAAAGGGTATGTAACTGATGGGCTTTTTAAGCTCAATGTAATGGTTGTTAAACCCAAAAATATCAATAAAGCTAGTTCTTCTGCTTATATTGTTGAGTATTCTAATCTTTGGCATGGTAGATTAGGACATGTTAATTTTAATTCATTGCGAAAGTTAATTAACATGAATCATATTCCCAATTTTAAAATTGATAACAAACATAAGTGTGATACTTGTGTTGAGGCAAAACTAACAAGATCATCTTTTCATAGTATTGAAAGAAACTCTGAACCACTTGATCTAATTCATACCGATGTATGTGATTTTAATTCAATACAATCGAGAGGCGGTAATAAATATTTTATTACCTTTATTGATGATTGCACAAGATTTTGCTATGTGTATTTAATGAAAAGCAAGGACGAAGCTATAGAGAAATTTGTTCTCTATAAGAATGAAGTTGAGAACCAACTGAATAAAAGAATTAAGGAGTTAAGAAGTGATCGTGGTGGTGAGTATGTTTTCCCTTTTGAATCACTTTGTGAACAAAATGGAATCATACATCAAACCACAGCTCCTTATTCGCCTCAATCCAATGGGATTGCGGAACGTAAGAATCGTACCTTGAAAGAGATGATGAACGCTATGTTAATCAGCTCTGGCTTACCTCAGATTATGTGGGGAGAAGCTGTCTTATCAGCTAATTACCTTTTAAATAAGGTACCACGGAAAGAAGCAGGGAAAACTCCTTATGAAATGTGGAAAGGAAGAGTACCTTCCTATAAATTCCTACGAGTGTGGGGGTGTCTTGCCAAGGTAGTCATTCCTCCACCTAAAAAGGTGAAGATAGGACCAAAAACTGTTGATTGCATTTTCATAGGATATGCACATAACAGTAATGCTTATCGATTTCTTGTGCATGAGTCTAATGTACCAGATATTCACAAGAATACGATAATGGAATCGAGGAATGCATCCTTTTTCGAATACGTTTTTCCTTGTAAAACTAATTCGAATTCAGATGTGCACAAACGGGCACATGAGACTATCATTGAAGATAGTCAGGACCGAGAACAAATTAATGTTCCAGAGGATCAACAAGTTGTTGAACCTGAACTAAGACGTAGCAAAAGAGCTAGAACGGAAAAATCATTTGGTCCAGATTTTCTGACATTTTTGCTAGAAAATGATCCTCAAAGCTATAACGAAGCTGTAAGGTCAGCTGATGGTGCCTTGTGGAAAGATGCCATCAATAGTGAAATTGAATCCATCTTACAAAATCACACCTGGGAGTTAGTGAATCTTCCTCCAGGATGTAAACCTTTAGGGTCCAAGTGGATTTTCAAAAGGAAAATAAAGGCAGATGGATCAATTGACAAGTACAAAGCAAGACTTGTAATTAAAGGTTATAGACAACGTGAAGGTCTTGATTACTTTGATACTTATTCTCCTGTAACGAGAATAAATTCCATAAGGATGATACTAGCGATTGCAGCTTTGCGCAATCTTGAGGTACATCAGATGGATGTGAAAACAGCCTTTCTGAATGGAGATTTAGATGAAGAAATCTACATGGAACAACCTGAAGGTTTTATAGCTCCAGGACAAGAAAAGAAAGTGTAAGTTAGTTAAATCCTTGTATGGATTGAAACAAGCCCCGAAACAGTGGCATAAAAAGTTTGATGACACCATGTTGGCAAATGGTTTCAAAATCAATGAATGTGATAAATGCATTTATGTCAGAGAGACAGAAGTTGGCTATGTCATTTTATGTCTCTACGTTGATGACATACTGATTGTCGGGAGTAATGTCAAAATGGTGAAATCTACCAAGAATATGCTGAAATCCAAGTTTGACATGAAAGACATGGGTCTTGCAGATGTCATTCTGGGAATAAAGATCTCGAGAAGTCCAGATGGACTTATTCTTGATCAGTCGCACTATGTGGACAAAATTCTTGGTAAATTCAACGATGATGATTCAGCTGTGGCTAGAACTCCTTTAGATGTGAGTTTACACCTATCGAAGAATAGGGGAGATGGTATATCTCAAGTAGAATACTCTAGAGTGATCGGGAGTTTGATGTATCTATCGAGTTGTACAAGGCCTGATATAGCCTGTACAGTAAACAAGCTCAGCAGATATACGAGTAATCCAGGGGTTGATCACTGGAAAGCAATAGTGAGAGTACTTAGGTACTTACGTTTTACTCGTAATTATGGGTTGCACTATCATAGATATCCAGCTGTAGTCGAAGGATACAGTGATGCTAATTGGATATCTGACATGAAAGACTCAAAGTCTACTAGTGGTTATGTGTTTACACTAGCAGGTGCAGCTATATCATGGAAATCCTCCAAACAGACTGTGATAGCCAGATCTACAATGGAATCAGAATTCATTGCATTAGACAAGTGTGCTGAAGAAGCAGAATGGCTTCGAAATTTTCTAGAGGATATTCCAAGTTGGCCTAAGCCAGTGCCAGCAATTTGCATTCATTGCGATAGTCAATCTGCAATTGGAAGGGCACATAACAATATGTATAATGGTAAGTCTAGACATATTCGTCGTAGACACAATACCGTTAGACAATTACTCTCTACTGGAGTTATTTCGATTGACTATGTAAAGTCAAAGGATAACATTGCGGATCCGCTAACCAAAGGGTTAAATAGAGAGTTAGTTGTGAAATCATCGAGGGGAATGGGACTGAAGCCCATTAGATAAATGTTTATTACGAAGGAAAACCCAACCTTGTTGACTGGAGATCCCAAGAACTAGGTTCAATGGGACAACCTACTCGTAAAAGACATAATTGGATCACTGTGGGGGTTACCCTCTAGTCCATTCCTATGATGAAATGAAACAGTGATGCTCGTATGGATAGAGGTTAAGCAAAAGCTTTTAATGATTCTTATGCGTCGGGAATCCGAGCAGAGTATTACGAGATACTCTTAAATAAGAAATCACCTATGTGAGAGAGAAGTGGGGCCGCTTCAAAGGGAATTGTACGGGGCACAAATTTTAGAAACTCTTGCAGAACCAGGTAGATGTTCATGGCCAAAATGAACATAATAATGAGAACTCAAATGTGTAGGTAAAATATCTGTGTGATATGTGTTCTCCAATTACATGAACGGCAGTACAGTTCAATGACATCGCGTCAACTGTCAGCCAGTAATGAGATATATTTTCACAAGGGAAGGTTCAAAGGCTGTGGCCTACCTATCCTATGCAGGTGTTGAACCGTTGAACTCTTCTAGGTCAAAATAAAATGTTTTATAAAAATAATTTTATTCGACGTTTTTCGCCAATTTCATTCATGTGGGGGATTGTTGGAAAAATGCTTATTTATAAGCATTTTGAGGCTCAATTTTAAGCATGGTCCACTTCGTGTTAGTGGTTGTTATTGAATGATTCGGATACTCCTCCGTGAGTACTTCGAAATGGTATATTCATATGCTTAAAATGGTGCTTGGGTGAATGAGAAATTGTTGCTCAAAGTTCACAATTTTCAAGCCTTTTGTAATTCCATAACAGCTAATTTAATTAGCTTGGTGGTTACAAAGTTTAATCTCCATAAGTGCTAATTTAATTAGCTTGGTGGTTACATAGTTTAATTTCCATTAGTGCTAATTTAATTAGCTTAGTGGTTACAACAATGTGTAACATCTCCCATTATGAAATTTAATTGGCAAGTTAATTTCTATTAATTGAGATGTGTTTTTTTTTCCTATATAAACAACATCAGTTCTTGTTTTCAAAAAATGAAATAGAAAATAGAGAAAGACATAGCACACACACGAAAGATCATTTTCTTTGTTTTGTTAAAAGGAGAGTTCAAACACTTTGTGGTTCGTTGGATACGAGTCTGGTGGTGCCTTTTCTCGTACGTTTCCGTTGTATCCTGGGAAACAATCGTCTCACGTTCTACTGCACCTACGGTAGAGGACGAATTTGTTTTAAGGATATTGTTGTTTTACAACAAGCCTCGGGAAAGTTCTGATTTGCATCAGCTTCAGCTTCTGCCTCTGCCTGCCAACAGCCTCTGCCTTAGCTTCAGCTTCTGCCTCTGCCTGCCAACAGCCTCTGCCTCAGCTTCAGCTTCTGCCTCTGCCTGCCAACAGCCTCTGCCTCAGCTTCAGCCTCAGCCTCTGCCATCAGCCTCTGCCATCAGCCTCTGCTGTCAGCCTCTGCCATCAGCCTCTGCTGTCAGCCTCTGCCCTTCAGCCTCTGCCTCCGCTCTCAGGGTCTGCCTCTGCCCTTCAGCCTCTGCCTCCGCTCTCAGGGTCTGCCTCTGCCCTCAGCCTCCGCTCTCAGCCTCTACCGTCAGGGTCTACTCTCAGGGTCCGCCGTTAGGGTCTGTTTGAGGATAATAATTATAATTGTAATTTTGTCATATTCGGATTTCCCAATTACCGTGTAATAATTGTAATAATTGTTATCTACAGAAACTTCCTAATGACTGAGCATCAAACTATAATCATATTGATAATGAGCAACAAATGAACACAATAAATCTTTTTATTCAAAACTTCATTTAGTAAAGCATAAAAAAATTCCAACGAGTGGAAACTCACGACCGAATTAAAATCTAATGTTCCATGATAATAAATTTAGTTAGATTATATTTCCATTGAGATTCATTATATTTAAATAATTAGTAGTAGTAGAAGAAGAACCTGAACTGGAAGTAGAAACCTTGTTATTTGTGTTTTGTGTATATCAATCCCAAACTCACTTTATGAGTACTCCTCATATGACCCGTCATAGTTCCATACCCACCGGTGTGTTTGTAAATTTTTCCACAATAATTGCAGACATCATTATTCTCACTTGTGACATCATTCACAACCAGAGTGAAATATTTTGCCAATATTTCAGAACCTTGATTTCTCACTTGAATACGTGAAGTCGTTTCGCTGGTGGTATGTTGAGTGGTATCATCATCCTCATGAATGTTAGTGTTGTGTGATGTGTTTGCCATTATAATGAAGAGATTGAGATAATAAGAGAATAAATTGATTGAATATATGAGATTTGAGAAATCGAGAGAGTGAGAAGAGAATAAATGATTTTGTGGTGTTGGAAAATGAGTTAAAGGGTTATTTTAGTGTTTTTTGATTTTTTATGATACCTAAAATGCCCCAAAAAATATAGTTGTTGGGAGGGACAAATTAGACATTTTAAACTTTTATTATTATTAAAAAAATTATTACCGTTACAGTTAACGGTTGAACCGTAACGGCTAACGGTTTCAAAACGTAACGGTTATGGTTTGAACCGGAACCGTAATTGTTACGGTCGAACCGGTCCATCCGTCACCGCCCAAACCGACGGTTGGAAATTACCTCAACCTTAATCGAACCGGACTCGACCGATTTGGTTACGGTTCGTAGTTCGGTTGCATAATCAACGGTTCGGTTTATGGTTGGTCAACGATTCGGTTACGGTTTCGAATCGCAACCGTGTGTATGTCTAGTTTCATCAATCGGGGGCGTGCGTGTGGGCACGATCACACGTGCATGAGATAACATTGCATGGGGAACACGTGAGATGCGTGCTGTCATTTGTCGACTTTCCAAAATTTGAACAATTTCAAAGAGAGCAAAGTTTTGAGATCAAAAGGATCTGTAGTCAATTTTAGGGCATTGATCATATTGGTGAAAGGGAGATGATATGGTCCTAGCCTATCATTTTTTTTTTTTTTGCCTTTTTACTACAATCAGGAAAGTAGAAACAATTTCAATTGTCTATCCTTCCGTCTTGTGACTTAACTGTCACCCTCCTCGGATGGACAATATCGATTGAATAATCGAACCAAATCAATTCGAATCTTTCAAAATTTTGAATTGATCTTAACCAAATAACGATAGAAAACCAGTATGGTTCAGTTTTTGTTTTTGTTAATTTTTTTTTTTTTTTTAGGTTTTGATTTATTTGAGGGTTATTATCTTTTTATAATAAATGAGTATATTAAGTATTTGGTATAATATTTTACTACCATATCTTTACAAAAATTTTATTTTACTATAAAATTTTATATTTTACTTGAAGAAGTATTGAAAGATAACAAATAACTAGGTATAATAAGTATTATGATGTAATATTTTAATACGGTAGTAAAATATAATTGTTTTTATAAAGATATAATAATAATTTTTTTTTTTATAAAAATATAATAATAAAATATTATACTTACATTTGATACCCATTTATTATTTCTCAATTAAACATAAGCATTAATCTTTACATGTTATCATTTAATTTGATAAGATTATGATGTTACTTTGCTTGGGCAAAATTGTTGATGATGATTTCCGAACTGAAACAAAAAGAAAGGTATAGAAGAGATTTCCACCTCCTGAACAAATGGTCCAGGTCCAAGAGGTATAAGCATCCAGACCGACAAGAAGATTAGACTCAGTTTGCACTTGATGACCAACCCGAGGTGGAAAAATATTCATGGAATATGAGAGGAGTACCGGTCTCAGCACCGACCCGACCTTATGAGACATGTCGATCATTGCAATCGATCATCTAAACTTACTGGCCCGAGGATGTAGGTCGGGGTAATGACATTATGTTCAAGTTTGGATTAGGGGTGGCAAAATGAATCAACGAATCAAATTTGTATCAAATCCTAAACGAATCGAATCAAAATGTGATGGATTCGTATTCGATTCGTTTATTAAACGAATCCTAATATCAGGATTCGTATTCGATTTGTTTATTAAACGAATCGAATACGAATATTCGTTTATTCGTTTAGCCAATGCTATTATTTAATAAAATTATTTACCACACTTGATTTATATTAATTCTTCATAAATATATACATATTCATATGTAATTAATATATTTACTAAAAATACCTCACCAGATATCGAAAATATTACTTTTTCTATGATAATTAGCTATAATTTCTCGAATCTTAATTGAAAATTAACAAGAACTAGTAAATAAAAATAATAAAACGAATCATAAATGAATCAATGAGCTTAAATTCGTATTCGATTCGTTTAATAAACGAATCGAATCGAATTGACCCATTTATTAAACGAATCCATTTTTTCAAACCCGTATTCGCTTTAAAGCGAATCGAATCGAACGAATAAACGAATCCTGACCCAAATTGCTACCCCTAGTTTGGATGGCGTAAGCCTTACATGAGAACTTGTATCTTCCAAAAGGTCAGATGCGACAGAGTAGGGCTGCAAGCTTATTGACTGACACACATTATCGCATGTGAGTGGTTAGAATATAGGCTGGTACTGTGGTATAGCATGTAATAGTTGTCAAAAGTAGCATGGTTTAATGAGATTTGAGTGATAAAGAGTAGTAGTGTCAGGCGGGAGGACGTAGAGGTTTCAGGCGGCTAGGCTATAATCCGTGGGGTAATTGGGGAAGAGAGCCTAAGCAATAATGGCTTGGCAACATGGGCGACGAAATTAGCGTGACAATGTAATTTGACTTAGTATATAAAAGGATTAAGAGTTCATTGTAGAAGGTTGTTCATTTTTGATTCACAAGCACTTATAACTTGTAATAGAGAGAAAAGAATCCCGAGCTAAAGAAAGAAAAGAGGTCGGTCAGATCCGAGCCAATAATAAAAGCTTCATTTTCCTTTGTGTTCGTGGACGTAGGTTGGATCCATTCCGCCGAACCGCGTTAAATAATTGGTTTGTTTGTGTGCTTTCTTTTTGACTGTTAAGTTTGCATTTGGTTCCTAACAAACCAAACAAATACACTACTTGGGGGAAGTTTATTCGATGAGTGATTTTCCCCGAATTACCCATTGAATGAAAAACAACCGTAAACAAAAATTATCCGAATTTTACCTAAGTATGCCAGATACCAAAATATTTTGCCGTTAGGCTTGCTCAGACAAAATTTTAACCATTTGACACGAGCAGACCAGCATTTTGGTTTTGAAAATAACACATGGTTTTGTACTAATAATGTTAGGTCATGAGCAATATATTATCCTATTGGGTAGTTAAAAAATTAACAACCTAATATCTTTACCCCTCAAGGTTTTTTTGGACATTGTGGCCCAAGCCCACCTAATATACGTCTTATTAATTATGTATGATTATTCTTTATCCCAAGTAATATGAGATATTATAATATACCTTTTAAGCTCAAAGTTCTCATTAACTCATTTCTAGTTGAATAAACTATCTTAATTTCCGGTTGAAGCCGACTTTGATACCATATGTATGGTCCGACTCAATTAACAAAATATTATCATTTTTAGCAACCCAATGATTGATCTAGTAACATAGCCTCTTAGTATCTCAAGGTTTTGTTCTTGATACGTCTTACTAATTAAACATGATTATTCTTTATAAGGACAGTACCAACATCCTTCTCAAATAAAGTGGGATACTACAAAATTGAATCAATATATTTGGGTGATCAATTGGATAAACTTTTAATTGAACAAAAGATCTTCATCAGTATATGATAAGATTAAGATGCACTACTTTTTCATGAGGTCTTCTAAACCAGATAATGTTACACACTAATACGGGCCAGGCTCATTTCAAACCACAAATTACAAATTTGCAGAGTAGAAAAAGAGGGGAGCAATCTGATCAAATCAAGGAATCAAGTGCCTGAAATCTGAGGTCCATGAAGGACCTACGATAAAGAAAAGTGGGCACATGTATAACAAGAGTTAGGCCCGTTAGCCAATGTCTCTAATGTCTTCATCCCCTCTAGCCAATTTCAATGTGATCTTGGATTGATACATGCTTCATGTTTTGTTCTTTTCTTTCATTATCCACCATGTGTTCTAAAAGTTTTTACTTTCAATTTGCATGGCCATGGTTTTTCGATGTGACCCGTCCCTTTCCATGTCTGTACAAGGGATCTTGTACCTTTCCAATAACATTATGCCATATAATTTATAGAAAGCTCGTATTTTTTGAACACGCCACGTACTAAAATTATTAGTGTAACTACTTAAATCGATCCATCCGTTACACAAAATTGAATAGAATCTGAGAATTGAATCATCGAGTTTTAGTTCCGATATATCTTGTTGAACTTTTATATATAGGCTTAAGTTTTTAGATCCAACAAATTCTTTAATACTATGTTCATTATAGATTCAGGCTAAATTGCCATTAAGTATAGACTCGGCCACTGTTTCGATTCGGAATCGAAACCAAACCGGAGGAAATCAGACGATTTCTATTCCTGCAATCAGAATCAGACGGTTCCGACGGTTCCAATCAGAACTGTTGGAACTTTCTGATTCTAAGGAACCGGACCGGAATCTTATGGTTCAAGGGAACCTTAAGGTTCCACTGTTCCAACCGGAACCGTAATGGTTCTAGTTGGAACCGTTTGCCAATGGCTACTAGCTGTTCGGCTTGCAAACGACTAGTAGCCATTGGTTTTTGGCAGGGAGTCGTTTGGCTCCCTGCCAAATATATATTTTTAAAATGACTAAATTACCCTCAATAATAGTAAGAAAATGAATACTTTTAGGGATAATTTAGGCATCACAAAGTTAACCAGATAATCTATAAATAGAAATCATAATTCATTTGTCTACACACCAACAATTCTCTCATTCTCAATTTTCTTAATTCTCTCATATTTTCAATTCTATAATTGATTTAATTTTGTAATTCTTCAATATTAACAAAAAATACCAAGTTCATCTGAGAACACCATGTCCAATGTCACAACTCAAGAGAGCGGCCAAACTGTCGGTACATGAAGAAAAAAAGTTATGTCTCGATTTTCTGATTTTTTTTTAAAATTTATTTTCATTTAGTCGAGACTGAAAATTAAGGTCCAATAGTAATATGCAACTATTGTGATATATCTTACAAATTTACTGGCGGTTATGGCAATATGAACAAGCAATTGGATAGATATCACGCAACTGAAATCAGACTTGATACAACACAAACTCAAATGGACAGGTACGCTTCCTCTACTAGAGGTACAAGTTATATTTGTTTAAATACTCTGATGCTAAAAATATAGAAGAATTTGCTAAATTTATTTTCATGACATTTTTTTTTTAAGTTTTGGTGAAAATTTACTTTTATTAATTACTATCTAAATGCTTTAAATCTCGTTGCCTGTAAAATGCCTAAAAATATAATAAAATGACAAAATTTTAAATTACACAAAAATGGTAAAATTATTTTAAATGAATTATTTAAAGATATTAAAGATCGTCTTTCTATTTCTTCCAATATTTTGAAGTGATCATTGACAAAACACATTCATACATGGGTGTGACTTATCTTTGGATTGATGCATCATGGAACATGTAAAAATGACTTATTGCATTTAAAATTGTTGATGAGCAACATACTGCCCATAATATTTATAGAATGATTAGAGTAATTTTTTATGAATATGGTTTATTAGGTAAAATTTGATAATGTATTTACAAATACTGCATCAATTAGAAAAATAAAAGAAATATGCCAACCAAATTTGAGGGGGGTATTTTTTTCATGTTCGTTACACATGTCATGTCCTTAATTTATGTGTTCAAGATAGTTTGACTGTATTAGAAATTTACATTAATCCTATTAAGATTGAACTTAATTGTAATTGGTTATATTCTATTGTTATGAGAAAATGAACCAAGTTTTGTAAATTAAATGGAGTTAAACCAATAAAATTTCCACGAGATATTTCAACTCGTTGGAATTCAACTTATTTCATTTTAACCCAAATTTTTACTTACAAAGATGTATTATGTAGTTTTTCCCAACATGGTCAACATCACTTTTTCCGAGTTATGGGGTGTATGTGAAAGAATTTTAGATATTTTAAAATTTTTTAACGATCTAATAAATTTTTTTAGTGGTGTTTATTATCCAACAATAAATTTATTTCTTATTGAATGTTTCAATATTGTTGGTACTCTACATGTGCATGCTGAAAGTTCAAATGTTAATGATAATATTTTATTTGAAAGCTATTATTGTAATGCAGAGAAAATGATTTACTTATTTTAAAGACATTCTATTATTTTATCTTATTATTATAATTTTTTATCTTAAATTTAAATTAGAAGGTTTGAATAGTTGCTTACAAACTTACTATGAATTTTTAATTAATGTTAGAAAAATAATAGATTAAGTAAAAGTTGATTTAATAGAATTATTTAATGATTATGTCATTAGATACAACTTGCAATCAATAACTCAATCTAGTTCCCAACTCGTACCAGATTCAAGACTTAGCATAAGTGATCGTTGGTTACTATAACGAAATAAAAAACAGAAGAAAACCACGACTAGTAACCCGAAATTAGATAATTATTTATCAATAAGTTTCGAGTTTCATGCTGAAAGTGTTGTAAGTGAAAATTTTCAAGTGTTTGACTCGTGGAACCGATATCAAAATATCTATCATGTTTTATTGATTATTGCTAAAGAGGTGTTGCCAGCACTTGTTTCCACTGTTGCAGTTGAATAAGCCTTCAGCTTATGAGATAATATTTTGGAAGCAAGACAGGCTTCATTACATCCAAGCATCTTACAAGTAACCGCATATGTTGATGATTGGACCAGAGCTGATTAAGACAACAAGAAGATATCTTCGATGATTTTCAAGACTTGTTCGATAATGCTGTAAGCGAAATGGGAGCTGAAGGATCAATAGCAGGAACATATAATGATGACGAGTAAATAATTATAATTAGGTTAACTATCTAAAAAATATAATGGAATTACTTGAGTTTTGTTTCCTCTCACCGCAAGATGATACATAGGCAACTTAAGTTTTTATAAATTTAAGTTCAAACTCTTTTATTTTAAATTTACGTTTTTAATATAATATAATAATTTTTTTCATTATTTGTATTTGATAATATTAATAATATCTCATTTCTATTTTTTAAAATGATTTTTTTTTAATTTTTTAAATTAATTTAAAAAAACTGGAACTGAACCAGAATCGTCCAATCCGGTTCCGATTCCTAGTTCCACAAGTGTGGGACCGGAAACCATTCCGTTCGGTTCCAGTTGGGAACCGAACCAAACCGAATCGGTGGTCGAGTCTAGTTAAGTACTAATTTAGATTTTCTCCAAATTTGTTCAAAATTATTAATAAAGAAAAGTAGACAACAAGTATTTGCTCACTTGATCAAAACACTGGTATTCCATAAAGTATGTTTTGGATTCGAAATAATATGAGTGGAAAAAAATTCATGTAATTATTAACATTTGAGCTTGATTTTATTAACCTTGATATTTTGTTCTCACATCCTTCATATATGATACTATTAGTCTTTGGGTTTTGTTCTAATTCTTTTAGAATCTAATTAATAGTGATCCGTCAAGTGAAAAATAATTTATATATAAACGATAGGGATATCCAGATTTTTGTTTATTTATTTTTAATAATATGATAATAAAAAAGAGATTTAAACCTTCCTTATACTAAAAAAATAAAATAAACGACTTCAAATAACATAAACCTTAGTTCCGATATATCTTGTTTAACTATTATCAATCAGATTAAATTTTTAGAAGGGGCAAATTCTTTAATTAATACAATGCTCAGAAGAGATTTGGATAGATTTTTTTTAAAATATTAATAAAGAAGCAGCTTCTCCAGGATTTCATAGGTTTTAATAAAGAAATCGACCCAAAATTGCTAATGGGAGACCGACCTAACCTGGTGTGATTTCAGCCCATGAATTGAGGGAGCAAATGCCTAAAATCTAACCCCACAAGAACTGAATCTTGTGTCTGATGCCTACAACAGTAGGGGACACAACTCTAGACTGTCCCCTTATCTCACCAATTTAGTGGCTTGCTTAAAGCTATAACTCTGCTGGCATGCAATATCCAAATGGGATGCCTTCAACTTTGGTTTACAGCTTCTCTTTAGGAAGAATAATAAGATGAGATAAGATATGAAAAGAGACTTTTGGATATGTGGGTACATGAGGATGAGCTTAAAATGCAACACAAATCTTTGAAACATCATGGAAATTACCAATTATCTTTACTATAATCTAAACCAACGTGGCCTGCACAAGTTTTGCTCTATTACCAATTATCTTGAAAGGTCGCTTCCAATGCATAAAACTCCTTCTATAAATAAAGTTTGAGGAAAAATTGTTTTATAGTATTCCAATTATCTAGAAATTAATGTAAATATTATGGCTTTCAATTCCAAATTTTTATGCTATGATATTGTAAAGCATGTGGTATTTTTCACTGATAAGTTGTTTCCAATATTTCCAATTATCTTGAAATTAATGTAAATATAATATGGCTTTCAATTCCATAGTTTTTATGCTATGATATTGTAAAGCATTTGGTAAACAACTTGGCATCTCTGTCAAGGCCGTATTTGAGGGGTAGGGCAGTGGCTTAGGGCACTAACTTATTGGTAAAATTTCAGGACCCCCAACCCAAACCTCATAACCACTCTAATATGCACTCTTAAGTACCCTATATAAGGGTACCGAATCAATTTGAGTTATGTTGTTTACTGGGAAAGAGTCCTTAAATTGGATATCTAATCTAATCCATCACTCCTCCTTTTGTAAAATCTGATTTTGATCAGTGTTGTGTTTTGTTTCCTTGCTGATCTAACTCGGCTGAATTGTTTCCTTGCTGATCTAACTCGGCTGAAAAAGCTCACTTGCACAGATATTAGAAATCTTGATATCCATAGTTCTCTATTTTTCCATTTTCCACACCTTAAAAGAATCAAACCCACATGTCAACCAAGCCTAGCCATTGGGTTAGCCCAACTGAGTTCCCGTACTAGTTCGGCCTGGACACGGAGTTTAGGCCCTTATTCCACAATTTTCTTTTAAAATACTTTTTAAATTGCATCATAAAATTAATATAAGACATTGCTAACTAATTTTTGAGATTTTACTCTCTCAAGTGAATAAGAGAATAAAGAAATTAAAATTGAGAGATGAAGAAGGTGTAGAAAATTTGGTGATAATTCTTCTTCTTTTTAGTTTATCGTAATCTAAATCAATAGAATATAGTATAGCACGGAGTTCATCGAACATTGCTAACACACAGGCGAAACCTACCCCACGTTGAAAAATCAATATTTGTATTGACGGATAATTTTCGTTCGAGAAAATAATAGGGTCTTTTTTGGATAATCCGTTGTCAACATCCACGGAGAGAAATTTCCACCAACTCAAAAGAATTACAATGAATGCTCTTTTGTGTAATGAGAGCATAGCAATCAATGAGAAGAATATCGACAAGAGATGGATATCTGAATTATGGTCTAATGCTATCCTTTTATAAATGTAGGTTTAGGGATGGCAAAAATCCCGGTAGGAATGGGGGCTAGCGGGGGCCTGATACGTTAGAAGAGGGTAAATGAATGATTTTTTTTATATTCGTTGGTTGGACAAGTCAGATACGGATATTGACATCCTCATTCAAATAGATGTAAAATTCTCGTGTAAATAGGGACCCGTAAGGGAGCCCGATGGGGGCTCAATATATTAAAAGTGGGTAAAAAAATAATTTTTATAGCCATTATTGAACGGGACGAATACGAATATTGATATTCTCGTATCATACCTGACCCGTTACAATCCTAATATATAGGTTTCACTTTGTATTCCAACACTTAAATGGCCTAATCTTCATTCTTTGTAGGTTTGTAAACATACTTCCTGTATATTGATCACATAACAGACCAAATCTATTTCTAAACATACTTCCTTATCTCTCTCTCTCTTTATATATATATATATATATATTTCTTTAGTATCAATAAAAAATCTATCACAACCTCATGCATATATATATATATATTGAATTTTATTATTTTGAATAAAAAATCAGTATTAATGAAAAAATCAGAGAGTACAATTGGCATGCTGCTTTTACAATATTGAGAAGCATGATATTGAACAAACTAAACAAACAAACCAAGGTACAGTTTTCTAAAAAAAAGGAAGCTAGTGAATAATGTTTAGTAGTAATTTCTTGTATAGATAACATGTTACCATCAATGAAATAAATATATAATATATAACAATTAATGATAAATAAAATTATAATTTATTTAATTATTTTTACTATTTAATATACATAATAAATTATTATATGGGTGAGCAGATAAATTTTTTCATGTTTCGATGGCCCACGGGCTTCACTTGGTTTGACTATGCCTTTATTTGGCCCTCGGTTAATTAACTAGAGGGGAAAATATTTGGAGTTGAGACTTGTAGCGAATCACAAGTCGAAACGTATCGAAGGTCCGTACGCTCAACTGCCATTGATATTATTGATGGCATTTGCTCATGCGCAGTATACATTTTCTTTTGTGGCTCAGATTTTGCAATGACAGTGACAGGTTATGTGGAAGGGATTCTACTATATGAAATAAAATTATTATTTATTTAATTAATTATTTAATGGTACAATTGCATAATATCTTTTTTTCAAAATGAGAGCCATCAGCAAATTTTCTTTTGGACTAGAAATTTATCCGTAGGATCTATATGTTATCATTTTCTGATCAATAAAGAAAGTTTACCAGGAAAAATCGAATTTTATTATTAAAAGAATAGATGTTTGAAACTTTACAAAACAGCCCAATCTCTACATTCTCTAAGCTTTTTTTACCTTGAAACTTAATATTTTGGGATGTTTAAAATTCACAAATAAACTCTGTATTTACAGCAAAACTTAGGCTCACAATTTAACAATGAATAGTGCCCATCGAAAGTAATTGTGTAAGTTTGCACCATTTTCAAACTCTACCTAAAGTATCTTGGAGGCTTGCAATGGTGGTTGACAATGCATGCTACCATATAGCTACATTCAATTCCCCCCCTCCAGCTGCATCGAAACGATTGTCATTTGACAGCTATCCAAACTATGTCTCTCCACAACTCTAGCTTGTCACGAGTAACCACATTTGTTAATATGTCGGCTGAATTCTCATATGTATGGATCTTCACTAGTCTTAGCAATTGTTGATCCATCACCTCACGTATCCAATGATAGCGAATATCGATGTGCTTCATCTGGGAATGATACATTGAGTTCTTGCTCAAGTCCATAGCACTCTGACTATCAAAATGTATATTATATTATGTCTGCTTGATCCATAATTTTTGGAGAAAACGCTTTAATCATAACATTTCCTTTCCTACTTTCGCTGCTGCAATATACTCAGCTTCTGTTGTGGATAATGCAATACACCTCTGCAATCTTGACCGCCATGACACATCTCTCATAGTAAAAGTGTAGAGAAAACTGTTAGAGTTGGTGCTTGAAGTGTCAATCTGAGTAATGTATTGTACACTATATTTTATTATTTATTAATAAAATAACTACATTTTCATTTTAACCATATTAATGGTAATTTATGTCATAATGCATTTAAGATTGAGATATAAATATGCCGAGAATGACATTGATTTTGTGTGTGATCCTCCACACTTTGATGCCATATATGTCAAAGACCTTTCATGGTCTGACCGCTAGATGTTCGTTGGGTGTGGACCGATGCACTCATTAATCAAGTGGGTATCAAGATAGGATATGTCGGCCCGTATGTGTACCATAAGGGTTTTAGGTATCCATGTGAGTAAGTAACGATTCTTAAGACTTTGGCCAAAGTCGATCACCTATGGTGGATCACATACATAAGAAATGTTGTTCTGATTAGTTGTAAAGAATCGTGGACATGTCGACATGAGATGTGCACCTCGAAAACTTGACGATGTAATATATGTTTCCTAAGAATAACTCGGATAGCCTACGACGGAGAGATTGTTAAACATATGTGATGACCTCAACTTGTATTGTTCAAAAAGGTCGTTCGTGTTCTTCGCGAATTTAGAGGTGGTTGAATTACGTACATATAAGCTAGGCTCATATGATGAACATGTCTGGACTTAGAGAGTCTTACAATATGAAGTGTACTCGTTGAGCACTTGAGTAGCCGATAATTTTTGATAATAGATAATATTTGATATTATAATTATCAACTAAAATAATTAAGTGTTATTGGATAACATTAATTATTTACTTTGACCCAATTGGATTAGTGGATTAATCCAAAATCTGTTGGATAATTATGACCCATAGCATCACTATTTGTAAAAGACATTGTGGTTTTTGTACAAATTAACTATGTGACAAAGGAAATTGCTATTTTATCATTTTGTAATTAGATTACTTGAATATAAATAAATGATAAAAGTCCTTATGATTAGTTCCGGATTAATAAGATATGAGACAATATCAATCCACGAACGGTTTGATCATTAAATAGCCATAGTCGTAGTATTATCGAGACTAGACATTGATAATGCGGAATAAACTAGTATTGCACTTGTGCGGGTTATGGAAGCTTAACGGCATAGTTCTCATATATTTAAGTATTGGATACTTATGCAAGTGCGATAAGAGGTTCTGTTTACTGATGGTACGGAAACAGCTTCGCTCTGGATAGACCCCTCGGAGTCACATTGGTAGTATGACTATGTATCTATGAGAATCCGAATCAGGGTAGGTGTATTTGGTCTTAACCTGAGACTTGCATCGCTAATACTTGCGACAATCAGTACGCTTTGATTTTGGTCGTCCGGGGCTTTAACAGGTTCTGTGTACGCCTCTTCTGGGTTTACTGAGAATCGTAGTGTATTGGGTGTGATGTCAAGATGAAAGTATCACTTCAGTCATATGGAGATGATGATCACGCATGGATACATAACTGGTACTCTAATATGTTGCAGCTATCGGGATAGTATGACAAGGTCATGATTATCCGATTAAAGAGACTAGTTGCTAGTGATCCGATATATGCTTCGTACGAGACACACACAATTCCAACCCCAGGCCTAGCATGTGACATCCGATACTGGATCGTAATGCGTAATACTAAGTATACTACGCTTGATAAAGATTATGTATTCCTTAAAAGAATATTTCTGGAGAATTGGGTAGGCACGGTGCTTTGCTAGAAGCCAACCATGTCTTGTAAATCGGTAAGAATGTGGTACTAGGTAAGCACATGTTTGGATAGTCCGACGACCGGATTTACTACCAACATATCCAGAGATCTCATGGGTCGCTTCCCAAAGATTCACCGATGACATTTGACTCGAACATAATTAATCTGAGATTAATTATAAGAGAGAGAAAATTAATCTAGGATTAATTGCGAAAAGAATTTATCTGAGATAAAATTCGGATAGAAGAGAGAGAACGATTAATTTGGAATTAATCGATTAAATAATATATTTGATATATTAATTGAAATTAGATTTCAATGCGGAATTAAAATTGGATTTTAATTCGGGCAAACGAATTAATTTAGAATTAATTCGTAAGCGACTTTAATAATAATTTTGCAAGGCATAATTATTTAATTAAATTATATTTAATTATGTCGCAACGGAAAATTCGTTAATTCGGAATTAAACGAACCCGGGCCCGAGCGAAGTTGCGTGTTGGATTGTTCGACTTAAATTCAGAATTTACAAGTGGTGGGACTCACTTGACTTACATCAACTAGTTTGACTAGTGATGGAAGTGGTTAAGGTTGAGTGAAAGAATTAGATTGCTTTTTCAACACACAATCAAAATCCAACACACTTTGTTTTTTAATTATTTGGAATGACATATACCAACTTGTATTTGGTAAATGGAAATTGATTTTAGAAATCAAATACACAAAAACAAAAACACTTTCCTCTCTCCCTCCTCATTGGCGTGACTTCCTCTCCCATTCTTAGAGTTTTTGTTGCAAAAATTGAAATAAGCTAGCACTTCAAAGAGTGAATCAAGGTGATAGGGAAATCAATTCATTGAGTTTGGAACACAAAGAAAGCTTGGAGCTCTCAACATACATCAAAGTTTTTGAAATCCATCATCCAAGCCAATCAATGTAAGTTTAATTCCGAAATCTTATTTTGATTATTCACACACTAAATCTACTTAGAGATATTTGACATGTTCTAGAAACACTAACAATGGTATCAGAGCCTTTCTAAGCATGATTTAGTTTTAGGGTTTATATACTTTAATTTGGGGTTTTCATGTTTGGAGCATGATTTCTTCAAATTGGTTGTTTGGTTGAGCTTGGATGATGATGAATTAGATTTATGCATCTTAGGAATTGAGAAAATGAATTGGATAATGTTTTCCCTAATTTCCTTAGCTTGGCCGAATACTACCATAGCATGTATCATGGTGATTTTTTTTTGAAAAATAGACAATTGGATGTGTTGTTGGCATGAAATGTATGATAGATGTTGATTTAATTGGATTGAAATCAAATTGTGTGATAATTTCTTGTCAAAAACCGTGAGCATGATAAGCATGTATAAATTGATTTTGTTTCAATTTGGGTTGGAGATGAGTTGATTAATTAAAGCATGATTAATTAGTTTAATTGGTATTTTGGAAATATTAGTCTAACTAATTAATTATGGCTATTACACTTCAATTAAAATTAATGTAATTTTTGGAATGTTATATTAATTAAAGTTAGTCTTTAAAATTGGATTGGGCTAATTTTGTTGTATTTGGGCTTAATGGGCTTGGTTGGGCCAAGTTTGGTTTATGACAATTGGATTGGATCCAAATTGGGCCTAAAATCATTCCATAAAGTCCAAATATAATAATTGGGCATTTTAATATTTAATTGGGCCAATGGGCCAAAATTGATTTTATGGCAAATGGTGATTCCTAAATTGGGCCTTGGCATCTTGGATTGGATCCATAATGGCCAAAGCTCATGCCTTAAGAATTAATTAAAAGCCCATTGGACTTTAATTATAATAGTATTGGATACTAATTGGGCATTTGAGACCCATCAAGATTGGATTTAGAATCTAAGTCTAAAAGACACTAAGATAAGTGTAATTATTTAATTTGGAATTAAATTAGAATTAGTATTGAATACAAATTAAATTGGATTTAAAATTGTAGTTCGATATAATTCAAGAATACGTACTTTGAGTATTTATTCTTAAACGAGTTGGACTCACGCAAATCAAATCGTTGTTTGAACATTGGATGGTCATTAATTCAAAGATTAATTAATTGGATTAGATTGATTGAATAACATGCTTTGTGTGAATACATGGATGTATTGTATGAATAATGTATATCAGATGTATATTAGAAGGGTTAGGGCAATTTTGGAAATTATTGTAATAAATTTAGAATTTATTAAATTTGACATGTGTGTCCAGCCTATTATCTCTTTTCTCATTGTATTTTTCTTCTTACCAGTTCCCCTCAATGTTAATGGGGTTTCTTTGATGTATTATGTAATTAGGTAGAAGTAAGAATAGTGCTAGCGGGAGAGAGGAAAGTGAGAGATTTATTCTAGGAATAATTTGTTATATATCCATCAGCATATCATTATTATTTATTTCGTGCCTTATTATGTTTTTAGAATGCATGCTTAAGGGTGTATGATGAGACCTAATCAAAGATAATAAATTGGTTGCCAATTTACGCGAAAAAACCCTCACTCAAATATTAAGCGCTTTTCCTTCCATTGAGTGGTTCTCTCTCAAGATCCAAGATTGGCATTGGTTTGTTGGCCAAAGTCAAGATCAATGTCCATCGCGGATGTGTTTGAACCACGAAGGCTTTGTTATATATCGCATGTCTTGGGCGGTTGTGACTTGTTGGCCAAAGTCAAGGTCACTTCTAGTTCAGCGACGTAGATTACGAAGCTTTCCTACTGTCAATGGGTCCCGCGGAATCATTAAGCTTGTTGAGCCAAAACCAAGTCTTATTTGATTCAGAGGAAAAGGTTAGGAAATATATTGGATATATTTACATATATTGGATATATATTTCGGACTTGGAGGTACACCTACCGGATCTAGGAATTGGATGAGATCCAATTGATCTTACATATCTACCTAGTTAAGTATCATACAACTTGTTGGCCAAAGTCAAGGTTGTGTGTTATTTAATGGGATCCTAGCTCACTAGGAAACTAGGTTTCCCGAGTACTCAACAGAGGGTTAGAGGCTCGCCGAAAAATAGTGGGAGGCCAGTATTAAATTTGTAATTTCGTTTAATATTTGCCAAACACACGCTTTCAAATTATTTTCGTCATTATATATTTATATTAGTTGGACTAATATTTTATTGTTTTCTTTTAACAGTTGGACTGTACCCGAAATCGTTAATTGAATAGTTAGACTATTGCGATTAAGATGGCTGGAAAGATCAACGTTAGAGACATTATCATGGGCGAAAATGTCTTTAACAGGCTGAACTTTCCTGACTGGGATATGAACCTCAGGATTATCCTGTGGGCTGAGAAGATGCTCTATACGATAGAGAGACCTCTCGGGCCTAAGCCGGAATTGAGCAGCCACTTGAGCTTGAGCTTTGGAAGACTCATATTGATGACAACTCAACTGGTCAATCCGTCATGCTTACTGCAATGACCCCACAATTTTGTCGTCAAAACAAAGGATTGGATCCCTACGAAATGATGTTGAAATTAAGGGACCTTCACTGATCTAACCTTAGATCGCAGAAGTATGAATTGCAGAAGAAGCTCTTTCGCTCTCGAATGTCAGAGGGTACATCTGTCGAGCACTATGTGTCGTAGATGATTGCTGACATCGAACAGCTGGGTCAGCTGGGCATAACCTTTGAGGCTGAGACTTCCATAGATTTGATCTTACAGTCTCTTCTTGATAGTTGGAGCGGGTTCATCATGAACTATAATATGATGAACCAAGAAAAGACTCTTGGAGAGTTGATGGCAATGTTGAAAGAGGCAGAAAATGAGCTTTTAAAGGGCAAGAAGCGCGAGGCGCACTTCGCTTCGACATCTCAGAATGATAAGGCTTGGCCGAAGGCTTTTGGAGGTGTGAAGAAGAAGAAGAAGAGAAAGGGCAAGGCCAAATCATCAAAGTCTTCTGGGAAGGCAAAAGAAAAATCCCAAGATGTCTACCTACAGTGTGGCAAACGGGGTCACTGGAAGCGTGACTGCCGTGAGTACAAGGCGCACATGAAGGAAGTGAAGACGGGCAAGACTCCGGCTTCATGTATGTTTGTTATTGAAATAAATATGTCTACTTCTAGTTTTAAAAATTGGATTTTTGATTTTGGTTGTGGTACTCATATATGTACTGATGTGCAGGATCTGCAGATTAGCAGGAGACTGACTTCAGGAGAGATCGACTTTCGAGTTGGAAATAGGACTGGAGTCGCCGTTTTGGCTATTGGGACCTATATTTTGGAACTGCCCTCGAGGCATGTACTTACTTTATCAGACTGTTATTATGTACTTAGTTTGACTAGAAACATTTTATCTATATCTTATTTGACCCAATGTGGGTGTACTTTTGTATTCAGAAACACCGGGTGTTTTGTTTATAAAAATGATTTTGAGATATGCAGTGCTGATGTTAATAATGGTCTTTATATTTTGAATATAAATCAATCTCAAACATATAACATGACAAACAAAAGGCTCAAAATGAGTAAAATAGATGAAACTTATCTGTGGCATTGTCGTCTGAGACACAAAAACAAGACTCGTATATCCACACATTCGAAGAGTAGATACTTGGACGGATTTGATCCAAATTCATACGACGTCTGCGAATCTTGTTTACTAGGCAAGATGCCTAACACGCCTTTTAGCGGTAAAGGTGTTCGTGCCACCGAACTGTTAGCCCTCGTTCATAGTGACGTATGTGGGCCCATGTCTAGCCAGGCTAGAGGTGGATATGAATACTTTGTAACCTTTATGGATGATGCATCACGTTATGGTTATGTGTATCTTATGAGACACAAGTCGAAATTTTTTGAGAAATTCAAAGAGTTTCGACATGAAGTAGAAAAATAGACCGGCAAAAGTATTAAAATATTACAGTCGGATCGTGGTGGCGAATTCTTGAGCAATGAGTTTCTCGATTACCTGAAAGAATATGGTATTCTTTCACAGTGGACTCCTCCCGGAATACCTCAATTAAACGGTGTGTCCGAATGGAGAAACCGAACTTTATTGGACATGGTAAGGTCTATGATGAGTCGCATAGAGCTACCAATTTCCTTCTGGGGATATGCATTGAACAGTGCAATACTTATTTTGAATAAGGTTCCGTCAAAGTCTGTTGAACAGACTCCATATGAAATATGGACAGGAAAGAAACCGGGTTTCTCATTCCTGAAGATTTGGGGATGCTTGGCATACGTTAAACATTTGGATGGTACCAAACTAGAACCCAAATCGGCCAAGTGCCTATTTGTAGGTTATCCTAGGGAAACCAAAGGATATTACTTCTACAACCCACAAGAGAACAAGGTATTTGTTGCTCTCCATGAAGTTTTCCTCGAAAATGAATTCCTAAATGCAGTGGTAAGTGGGAGGAAAGTAGAACTCGATGAAAATCGTAGTGATACTGTTACTGGCACCGACTCCCAAACGGACACGAACAGTTCATCAGGGATGAGACTGTACCATAATTTTCTAATACACAAGAACCGCGTAGATCAGAGAGAGTCAGAAAACAACCTGAGAGGTATGGGTTTCTGATCTCACCTCACGTAGATATTAATCTTATTGATGATAATGAGCCGGCTACATATGAGGAAGCGATACAAGGTATTGAATCCGTTTTATGGCAAGATGCCATGAAGTCCGAAATGGATTCCATGTATACCAACCAAGTTTGGACACTGGTTGATGCACCAGAATGCGTAAAGCCTATTGGTTGTAAATGGGTCTTCAAGAAGAAGACCGACATGGATGGCAACATACAAACGTACAAAGTTAGGCTTGTTGCGAAAGGGTATCATCAACGACATGGTTTCGATTACGACGAAACTTTTTCACCTGTTGCCATGATTAAATCCATTCGGACAATGCTTGCTATTTCTGCATATTTCGATTATGAAATATGGCAAATGGACGTCAAAACCGCTTTCTTTAACGGAAACCTTTTGGAGGATGTTTATATGCAACAGCTTGACGGTTTTTTCATGCCAAAACATGCAAACAAGGTTTGCAAGTTAAATCGATCCATTTATGGATTGAAGTAAGCATCGCATTCTTGGAACCAACGTTTTGATGAGATCATAAAAGAATATGATTTCGTTCAAAATGAGGATGATCTTTGTGTATATAAGAAGGTTAGTAGGAGCGCACTAACATTCATTATCCTTTACGTTGATGATGTATTGCTTATTGGCAATGACATTCCCATGCTACAATCGGTGAAAGCTTGGTTTTCATTAAAATTCTCCATGAAAGATCTGGGAGAATCAGCCTTTATTCTGGGAATAAGGATCTACCAGGATAGATCTAGAAAGCTGCTTGGACTCTCCCAGAGCTCGTACATTGACAAAGTGTTGAAGAGATTCAACATGGATCAGTCTAAGTGGGGACTGTTGCCAGTGTCACATGGCGTCTCTCTATCTAAGGACATGTGTCCTAAAACTAAAGATGACAGAGATAACATGAGTCAGATCCCGTTCACTTCTGCAGTCAGATCGATCATGTATGCCATGATATGTACGCGACCTGATGTCTCATATGCTTTGAGCATGTGTAGTCACTATCAGGCCGATCCAAGTGATGGTCACTGGGTTGCGGTTAAGAACATCCTTAAGTATCTTAGACGAACTAAGGATGCTTTCTTAATCTATGGAGACGGAGAACTTGAGGTGACTGGGTTCACCGACGTAAGTTTCCAAACCGATAAAGACGACTCTAAGTCGCAATCTGGGTACATATTTTGTTTGAACAACGGAGCAGTGAGCTGGAAATCTTCCAAGCAAGAGACTGTTGCCGATTCAACAACAGAAGCAGAATATATCGCTGCAGCTGAAGCAGTAAAAGAGGCAGTTTGGATCCGTAAATTCCTAATTGGACTAGGAGTAGTTCCGTTAGCAGCGGAGTCCGTTCCTTTGTATTGTGACAATAACGGGGCTATAGCGCAGGCTAAGAAACCGCGATCTCATCAACGATCCGAGCATGTACTTCGACGTTTCCATCTGATTCGTGAGATTATTCATCGTGGCGATGTGAAGATCGAAAAGATCGCTTCAGATGACAACATTGCAGATCCAATGACGAAAGCCGTCTCTCAGTAAAAGTTTGAGCGACATGTACATAGTTCAGGTGTTAGATACTTGAGTGATTGGCTATGAGCCAAGTGGGAGATTATTGGACAATTATGACCCATAACATCAATATTTATAAAAGACATTGTGGTTTTTATACAAATTAACTATGTGACAAATGAAATTTTTATTTTATCATTTTGTAATTAGATTACTTGAATATAAATAAATGATAAAAGTCCTTATGATTAGTTCCAGATTAATAAGATATGAAACACTATCACTCCACGAACGGTTTAATCATTAAATAGCCTTAATCGTAGTATTATCGAGACTGGACATCGATAATGCGGAATAGACTTGTATTGCACTTGTGCGCGTTATGGAAGCTTAACGGCATAGTTCTTATATATTTAAGTATTGGATACTTATGCAAGTGCGATATGAGGTTCTGTTTACCGATTGTACGGAAACAGCTTCGCTCTGGATAGACCCCTCGGAGTACCATTGCTAGTATGACTATGTGTCTATGGGAATCCGAATCAGGGTAGGTGTATTTGGTCTCAACCTGAGACTTGCATCGCTAATACTTGCGACAATCAGTACGCTTTGGTTTTGGTCGTCCGGGGCTTTAACAGGTTATATGTACGCCTCTTCTGGGTTTACTGAGAATCGTAGTGTATTGGGTGTGATGTCAAGATAGAAGTATCACTTCAGTCATATGGAGATGATGATCATGCAGAGATACAGAACTGGTACTCTAATATGTTGCAGCTATCGGGATAGTATGACTAGGTCATGATTATCCCATTAAAGAGACTAGTTGCTAGTGATCCGATATATGATTCCTACGGGGCAGACACAATTCCAGCCCCAGGCCTAACATGTGACATCTGATACTGGATCGTAATGCGAAATACTTAGTATACTACGCTTGATAAAGATTATGTATTCCTTAAAAGAATATTTCTGGAGAATTGGGTAGGCACGGTGCTTTGCTAGAAGCCAACCATGTCTTGTAAATCGATAAGAATATGGTACTAGGTACGCACATGTTCGGATAGTCCGACGACCGGATTTACTGCCAACATATCCAGAGATCTCATGGGTCGCTTCCCAAAGATTCACCGATGACATTTGACTCGAACAGAATTAATCTGGGATTAATTATGAGAGAGAGAAAATTAATCTAGGATTAATTACGGTAATAATTTATCTGGGATAAAATTCGGATAGAAGAGAGAGAACGATTAATTTGGAATTAATCTATTAAATAATATATTCGATATATTAATTGAAATTAGATTTCAATGCGGAATTACAATTGCATTTTAATCCGGGCAACTGTATTAATTTAAAATTAATTCGTAAGCGACTTTAATAATAATTTTGCAAGGCATAATTATTTAATTAAATTATATTTAATTATGTCGCAACGGAAAATTCGTTAATTCGGAATTAAACGAACCCGGGCCCGAGTGAAGTTACGTGTGGATTGTTCGACTTAAATTCAGAATTTACAAGTGGTGGGACCCACTTGACTTACATCAACTAGTTTGACTAGTGATGGAAGTGGTTAAGATTGAGTGAAAGAATTGGATTGCTTTTTCAATACACAATCAAAATCCAACACACTTTGTTTTTTAATTATTTGGAATGACATATACCAACTTGGATTTGGTAAATGGAAATTGATTTTAGAAATCAAATACACAAAAACAAAAACACTCTCCTCTCTCCCTCTTATTGGCGTGACTTCCTCTCACATTCTTAGAGTTTTTGTTACAAAAATTCAAATGAGCTAGCACTTCAAAGAGTGAATCAAGGTGATAGGGAAACCAATTCATTGAGTTTGGAACACAAAGAAAGTTTGGAGCTCTCAACATACATCAAAGATTTTGAAATCCATCATCCAAGTCAGTCAATGTAAGTTTAATTCCGCAATCTTATTTTGATCATTCACACACTAAATCTACTTAGAGATCCTTGGCATGTTCTAGGAACACTAACAAAATCACACAAGGACTTTGTTGTAATTTAATAAATATCTCTACCATTGGAAGATATTTTGGTAATTACAATTATGTAATAATAGGTTTATTTGGCTTGATTTAATTGGATTAAATCAAAGTGGTAGATATACAACTAATCCATTAATTAAACTTTGTCTTGATTTAATTAGATTAAATCAAAGTGGTAGACAAATGTGATTAGTCACACCTAATTATACATATTTGAACAAATTGGATTAAGCCCACATAAAAGTTGATTAGAACTTTTATTAATTAAAAATTGCATAAGTTTTGCTATAAAATGCAAGCTTGAGCAAGTTTTTAATCAAACTTGAGAAAGTTAAAACAAGTAAGAATTAGAGATATTAGCTTAAGTAAAATAAGTGTTTAGAGAAGTTTTGAATGTTCTCTACAACATTTCAACAAGGAGAAGAAGATTGGATCTTGGAACCAAGCTTGCTAGCTTTGGGAATTCTCTACAATAACATGGAGAAAAAAATTGGATCTTGGAACCAAGCTTGCTAGCTTTGGAAGTTCTTTACAATATTTTAACAAGGAGAAGAAGATTGGAACTTGGAATCAAGCTTGCTAGGTAAGTTTGATCTTCTCCAAAACTATGTTTTCATTAGTGAGTTATCATTAATAAGACATATAATGATGAATTATGTATTGGATACATAATAACATAACTTGATATTGACATTAGGCTAATTAATTGTGTACAGATGCTTTAGAAGTATAAACACAATATGCTTGTAATTGGATCAAAATGTTCATGTTGGACATGTAACATAAAATTAGAGTTTTTGGAACTCTAGATGATAGCTTAAAGCTATGGCTACCATTCTAGAATCACTTGACCACATTTGAGTGACATAAAATTATTCATGAGTCACTTTATTGTGAGCTTCTATTTTGGTTTAAGTTCTGATTCAAAGATATGTATATATGTATTTATAATACATGTGTGTTTGTTGTATAACATGCATTGATGTTGGTTTTGATGTTAAAATTGGACTCTTAGGTGTATTGAAGTTTTTGGAGAAAATTGGAAGTGTTTAGAATTGAATTAAAAGCAAAAATACTTTATGCCAATATTTTACACAGGACAGCGTCGCGACACTGATCTCCAACGTCGTGACACTGAGCTCTCAGAGCTTTTGGCGTCGCAACGCTCACCCTTATGCATTGCCACGCTGAGCATTCATAGATTGGACGTTGCGACTCCCAAGCCTGAGCATCGGGACATGCCGACATGTACTTTCAATGAGCGTTGAAACTTTATTTTCTCAGTACCAGAGTTTATAAACTCTGATTTGGTCCATATATTTTCCTACGGACTCGTAACTGAATATAATATTCTATAAAATAATTTAAAAATACACCTATCTCTGATATCCATGGAATAGACCCACTTCCGCTGTACGGAGCATAGATATGGGTCCTACATCCGCCCCAACAAAAACCTGATGTAGATTTTCTACCATCAAGATCTACTGCTATATCTGAATCTGTATAACCTTCCAAGATTAGATCAGATCCCCCGTAGCATAGACATAACTTCGATGTACCCTTGAGGTATATGAGAATCCATTTGATTGCCTCGCAGTATTCTTTTCATGGGTTAGAGAGAAAACGACTCACTACACCCACTGTATGAGTAATATCTGGCCTGGTACATACTACATCATACATTAGGCTTCCAACTGCTGAAGGGTATGATATTAATGACATATCCTCTATCTATTTCTTGGATAAGAGACACAAACTCTTGCTCAGTTTGAAGTGGTATGCTAGCAGAATGCTGGTAGGTTTGGCATTCTGTATGTTTAATCTTCTGATTACCCGTTCAATATAATTTTAATGTGAAAGCCATACCCTTTTGTTCTCTCTGTCTCGAAATATTTTCATTCCCAAAATCTGTTGAGTTGGTCATAAGTCTTTCGATTCTTATTCTGCTGGCTGATCTTCGCTGCATCTTGTCCAACGATAAATGTGTCGTCTATATATAATAGAAGGGCAACAAAATTTCCATCTGTAAACCTTTGAATGTAAACACACTGATCTGCTGTAGTTCTCTTGTAGGCTTGACTCACCATGAACGAGTCAAACTTCTTGTACCATTGTCTTGGTGCTTGCTTGAGGCCGTACAAGCTCTTATTCAGCTTGCAAACAAAGTTCTATTTTCCTGAAACCTTGAAACCTTTTGGTTGCTCCATGTAGATTTCTTCATATAGATCACCATGAAGAAATGATGCCTTAATATCTATATGTTCGAGCTCTAGGTTCAAACTGGATACCAATCCTAAGATAACTCGAATTGAAGCCATTTTTATAACTGGTGAAATAATTTCATCAAAGTCGATTCCTTTTTTCCTGTAGGAGTCCTTTGACTACTAACCGGGCTTTGTGATTCACCACATTCCCACTGTCATCTTTATTCAGCTTGAACACCCATTTTTTCTTCAGTGCCTTTATGTCTTGTGGGAGCTTGACTATCTCATAAATATGATTCTTATGCGGAGATTCCATTTCATCATGCATTGCGTGCAACCATTTTCTTTGTGTTTATGAGATACAGCTTCCTTGAAACTTTCTGGCTCCCATTCGTCAGTAAGCAGAATATAGTTAGATCCTTAGTATTTGGTTGATGAAATCTGGCCTCGCTCAGATCTTCGCACTTGAGGTTCACAGGTTTCTAGAGGTCTGTCATCATCCAGATCTGCGGATGATTATATAGCCTCTGATGGAGCGGGTTGCAACTCCTCATGCTCAACACCATATTCTTTATCCTTTAGTTTTTCTTCTGATATATCATGCACCCCATCATTATCTGTGGCCACTCGTGTTGGTGTTGGGGTTGTGTCTGGATTTGAATCGGTTTTGTCGGCACTGGAATTAGAAGACATCTTGGGCTTTTCAATGTCTTCTATTGTGTGGTCTTCAAGAAACACTACATTCATGCTTCTAATGACATTCTTTTCCTTTGGGTCCCACAACATATATCTGAATTCCCTATCTCTATAGCCTATGAAGATGCATGAGTAGTCCTTTATCGAGCTTCTGTCTGAGATCTTTGGATACGTGTGCAAAAGCTAAACATCTGAATGTTCTAAGGAGAGAATAATATGGATTCTTACTAGACCACACTTTCTTTGGAATCTCAAAATTCAACGGTACAGATGGTGATCTATTGATAAAGTAGCTGGCGGCACGAACAACTTCTTATTGGGGTTTTATGGCGAAGTCCGGTAACGCAGCGGAAACGCGGAAAATTGAAATTTTCCGATTTCAAAATTTTTCTTGGATCAATTAAATAAAATTATTTATTTAATTACCCAATTATCAAATTCTAAAAAATTACACAAGAAATCAAATTTCTTAGTAATTACCGAATTGCCCCAATACTTTGCAAATTGATCATTTTAGTCCTAAAATTGTCAAATATAATTTTGGATGATTCTAAATCATTTCTAAAATGATTTTCACCATGTCCAACATGTCTAAATCAAATTGCAAAAAAAAAAAAACTACATTTTAGCCAAATTGTCGTGGGGTCCCCTAAGTTTGCATTTTGTTCATTTTAGTCCTCAAATTGTCAAATATAATTTTAGGTGATTCCAAATCAGTTCTAAAATGATTTCCAACATGTACAATACATAAGAATACAAATTGCAACACAAATCCCACAAAAACCAAAATTGTCGAGTAGGCCCTTAAGGTTTCCAACTTGTGCATTTTAGTCCAATCTTGTTCAAAACAAGTCAAGATGAAATCCAATCATCACCAAACTTGATATACTTCATATATACACCATTACACAACACATATATGAAAAGCCCCAAATTTGGAAAAGGTATAAACCCTAATTTTTCAAATTCATCAAATTGAACAAATTAAACCAAATTAAACAAATCCAATGTTTCAATCAAGTCTCTATCACACAAAACAAGTCTCACCACTTTGAAATAACTCTAGAACAATTCTAGGTCATCAATGAGTGGCCCAACAACTCTAGAATGTCAACTAGATCATCAAATGACCAAAAGAATGCTTAATAACAACTTATAAGCTTTCTTTAACTATCATACATGAAAACACCCATGTTCAAAACTTCAAACACTCAAAAACATAAACAAGAAAGAGTAGAAAAATTTAAGAACAAGCTATGTTATAGCCTAGAACAAAAGGAACAAATTTCCCTCTAATAGCAAAGTGGAATACTTACTAAATCCAAGCTTTTCCTTAAATGTTCTTCAAGGTTCTTCACTTTTCTCTCTCTAACTTTTCATGTTATTTTGGAGGCTTAGAACTAGATTAAACTTATGAAAAACATAACACTTTATATATGGGAGTGTGTTGGCCGAATTTATCAAGAAATAAAGGAAAAAATATATTTTCAATTTTAAACAATTTAAATAAATATCTTAGGTAGTCAAAACAATTATGACAACTTTTTCCTTTACTTTAAAGTCAACAATTTACACTTGTAATCATTTCATAAATAAATATCATCATAGATATTTCATATTTTAATTACTTTAATTATTTAACAATTAAATAATTAATTAATTAAATATAAATATATAAATATATGTATTATATTTACTTTAAATATCACAAATAAATATATTAATGATATATGTCAAATACATTTATTCGACAATTTATTAATGTGTATTTAATAATATCATATATTAAATACAAATACACATTAATTAGGAAATGACGGTTCGACCCCTATTGCATGTATTTTTCGTTTAACGTTTAAACGATTTATAAATAATCACCATTATTCATAAAAGTTGTCATAGTGCTCTACGAGTATATTTCATTAGTGAGACTCTCTAGATTCAGGTATATCCGTCACAAAATCTAATTTTGTGTCCATAATTTACCCACCCGTAAATTATAACGACCACAGATAAAATAGCTGAATCATACAGGTCGAGGTCACTGCATACGTATAATCCCTCCGTCACAGGTATCCGGATAATCCCAGAGATATTGATGTAAACGTCAAATCTCTATAGGTATTATCCCGTCGACGATTCTATTAGCAATCTATAAATAACATTCGGAACTCACTTCCGAAGTATACTATGGCCATAGATTTAACTTATTGCTAATCACATATGGACTACCTATGCTCTGTACACAGAACTGACGGATCCTATCTTAACACACAGAGGATACCCTGAGGATCGGTCCACACCCAACGAACATGCGGAGCTCTGATCTAAATAGATCGGTGATGTGACTGCCACCTAAGTGTGGAGGATGTCTCATACATCCACAGTGGTGTCTCAAGTCGATAGACCACTATGCTACTCAACCCGAGAAGATTCTTATTGACGTTGGTGTACCATCTATTAAGAATCTTCGGTGAGTCATTCAATGTTTATCCACTATAAATACCTACACGTCTATACGAGTCTCCCCAGACTCATGGTTCATTGGGATAAACCATCGGACTAAGTCTCGATATACGACATGTACTGGTCTTAACAGATTTGACTAACCGACCCGTGTTAGTAAATCTTGACCAGGAACAATATTTGATAATATACATTTAGCAGTGACACTTCCCAATGTCAATTACAAACTACCTTTGTAACTGTGTACTGCAATATATATTATCGGGCCTATTTCTAATATATACATATCATTAAACCACATTTAGTTTCAATCTAATCGTAATCAAATCGAATACGTATATAAAAATAAGAGGTGCAACCATAAATAAGTAATATTATGGAAAAAAAGAATTGATCGTATTCATGAATCAGACATAAATACGATGCGGATTGGCGCTCTGAGCACCAACCCCAACACTTCTCCATAGAATGGCTTTGGCAGCTTAACATGCTGATCATGCTTATGACTTTCTTCATAATGGGGAGGTTCATTCTTTCAGCAACACCATTATGCTGTGGGGTGCGTGGAACAATTATTTCATGTCGAATGTCGTATCTTCCGCAGTAGTCATCGAAATCTGTGGAAGTGTACTCACCTCCATTATTCGTGCGGAGGCACTTCAGTTTCTTCCATGTTTCACGCTTTACCATGACATGAAACAGTTTGGAATAATCCAGAACCTGATCCTTTGTTTTCAGAAAATACACCCACACTTTCTGAGAAGCATTATTAATGAAAGTCAGAAAGTATTTGTTACCGCCTAGTGAATTAACCTACAAGGGACCACAAACATTAGAGTGCACCGGACTGAGCAACTCTGATCTTCTTGTAGATGAGAAATTAAAGGAGACTTTATGTTGCTTACCAAATAGACAGTGATTGCAAGGATCTAGAACAACATTCTTAGAGATAGTGATTAGATCATTCTTTGTCAAGGTAGATAACACTTTTTCACTCATGTGATCGAGTCTCTGGTGCCACAGATTTTGAGAAGCCTCATTTTCAACTACATTGAGGCTCTCTGCACATATCTTCACATGATTCTTGTATAAAGTGCCACAAATATGTCATCGGGTGACAAACATGACACATTTTATCATTTTCCATGTGTCATTGCTAAAATGGTTAGCATATCCTGTTTGTCAAGAGCTACCCCCGAGAGTAGATTGAGCCGAAGTTCTAGAACATGTCTCACCCCCTTCTGGGTTATTGTATACCATATATTTGTCCGTATCTGAATATTATCAATTCTCACTATCGGAGAGGAACTAATATTTCCCATCTTCACTGCTCCAGCATGTTTTGAAGAAATCCATGTGATGGGTGACGTGGTAGGATGCTACAGTAGCTACCACCCACTCAACATCTTGAGTTGCGGTGTGAAGACGTGTCTCTTCCTATGGAGACAGCTACATCTCCTGAGGTAACTATTAGTGTCTCCACATTGTTGTTCTTCGGCTAGGAATCGCTATGATCCTGCTCTCGTTGCAGCTTTCGGTAATTCTTATTTAAGTGGCCTTCTATGCCACAATAGTAGCAATTGTAAGTAGGATTTCTTCCGTCTGTGGATTTGCCTATACTTTTGCTTCTACCTAGATTTTTATCTCGTTGTCTTTTTCGATTCTCCGTGACAAGGGCTTATGTTTGATATGTGCCCACATCTTTTCTTTTGGCCTCTTCATTTGACATGACATCTTTTACCATAGACATGATAAGTTTGCCTTATCGAGCCGAATTGCTGAGAGTAACCACCAATGTCTCCCAACTATCAGGAAGAGAACTGAGTAGTAGGAGAGCTTGACTTCATCTCTTAGTTGCATGTCTACTGTAGATAACTGGTTCACCAAGCTTTGGAACTCATTGGTGCGTTTTGAAATGAAAGTTCCACTCCGTAGCTTCAAGTTCACCAAAAGCCTCATTATTAAGGCTTTATTCTGAGCTGTCTTGGCTTGATATATATCTTCCAGCTTTATCCATATTTTGTAAGCGTATGTATCAATGTCTATGTGGTGGAAGACACTATGGCCGATCCACTGTCTAATCTGACCCAGAGTTCCATAATTCAGTTTATTCCAGTCACACTATTTGGCAGAATCTAGTCTCACTCCCTTCACCTCGATTATATCAAACAAATCTTTGTAGTGTAAATAATCTATCATTTGAGGCCTCCAGATGGAGTAATTGGTTACAATCAGCTTGATCATTGTATCAGAAGAGGAATCTTCCATTTTCATTTAAGTTTAAAGTTTAAAATGAAAATAAGACAAAATCGAGGTTGATTTTTAAAAATCAGAGGTCACTGTTATGTCTGGAACGGTAAAAAATGGTGGATTTATCTATTCGTTGGTCCAAATTCGACTCAGGGGCCAATTTATAAATTTTAATTTTTCTGGGGTTAAAATATAAATTTCAAAGACTTCAGGAGGCTCAATGAAATTTACCAGGAATGCTGATGTGGCTGACATGTGGCTACTGATGCGGTAAAGTGGGACTGTGAAGTTGATGTGGCAGATGACATGGCTGACACGTGGTTATTGACGTGGCTGCTGACTAGACTAGAATGCTGACGTGACAAATGACGTGGTGACACATGACGCTGACGTGGCTGATGACTCGACACTGGTATGATTACTGACTCATTGCTGACATGGTGATGATGTGTGCTAATATGGCATTGACGTGGCTGCTGACATGGTCATCTTCAACCTTCGGTTGGCGGGTGTGGCGCGTGATGCATGTGGGAGCGCGTGGATTGGCAAGTGTCTGGTACGTACGGTGCGTGAGGGCTGTTCCGATCTCTGATTGATCGATGAAAAATACCATCGTACTCGTCTCGACGTGAAAAAGCTGGTGGTATGCTCAAAATTGATTTTTGAAAGATTTTCCGAAACTCGAATTTTCCGAACCGAGTATCGTTCTTCGATTTTACGACTCCAAAATATAACCAAAGCTACCGATACCACTTGTTGTGATTCTCTGATCACTGAATAGTGTTTATAAGGAAAAACCAAATTTTATTACTACAATAACATAATTTACAAGTGTTTGAAACTTTACAAAAAACCTCATTCTCTACACTCTCTAAGCTTTCTTGCATTGAAGCTTAATATTTTGGGATGCCTAATGCTCACAAATGAGCTATGAATTTATAGAAAAACTTAGGCTCACAATTTCAACAAATGAATAATGCCCAGTGAATATAATTTTGTAAGCTTGCACCATTTTCAAACTCCACCTAAAGTATATTGGAGGCTTGCAATGGTGGTTGGCAATGCTTGCCATCATGCAACTAGATCATTCGCTATATTTTAACAACTCAATGCTTTTTCACTATGTGTTCTTGTTTTCTACTAATTTGTTGGGTGACATATTGCAATGAGACCCCTCATCGCATTTGTGAACTAGATATACATCCTAACCTAAAGTGAGAAGAACCAATATGGTGTACTGTAATAAATATATAGCAGCAGAACCCATCTTCTTGCCCTAAAATACATGACAAGAGTTACATAAACAAATTCTATTCATTATATTTATATTTTTAATTAAAAAAAGCATCATCTAATTAGCACGTATTCGTATTGATGGGAAGGGGAAGATCAGAGCTGATGAAGAGGATATATAACAAAATAAATGACATGTGGCATTTACAAAGAGAAGAAATGGATTGTTAAAGAAATTTTATGAGTTCTCTTAGTTTTGTGTGATGTTGAGGTTGGTCTTGTCATCTTCTCTAGCCAGGGGAAGCTATCTAAGTACCTGCATCAGTACTAGCCACTTTCTATTTCAATTTAATTTTTGTATTTGAATATGTAGTTTTGCAAATATTTTGTGTGGGTTTGTGTGTTTCTATTTGATTTAGTTGGTGGACTAAAAATAAATGTGTGATCTTTAAATGAAATTTGCTTCATTTCCTTATCTGGTCTATTAGACGGTGTTGAGGGTGATTTTTCACCCGAGAAGGTTCGAAAATCAACGAATGATAGAATGAGGTTTGTATTTGGCCAAAAGATGATAAAGATCCAAAGGCTTAGAGAGGCTGAAGTTAGGCAAAGAGACCAGTCGCCATAGATCGGTGTAGTGGCAGAGAAGCGACAGAACAGAGCTGCCAGAGATTGCCAAAGGATGGTGCAGTGCCAGGGAAATAGCGGAGCAGAGCCATCATAGGCCGCTAGAGGCTACCATAGGCTGGTACAATGACAGTGAAATGGACTATTCTGATGGTGTATTTAAGGGTAGTTGAGCAGAGTTGCGATAACAATGATGGCAATGTGACATGGACTGACATCCTAGGTAGTGGAATAGTGAATTTGGAAACCTATATAAATGGGTTGAAGGTTCAGATTCAAGATTTAGCAATTTTCGCATCTCACCACTTGTAAAAGAGCTGAAAGCTTAAAAATCAGTGATAAAAAGAGAAAGCTGGTCGGTTACCTGACCAAGTGAGTGAATTATAACGGGCTAGTGTAAAACCCGAGATGTTGTAAACTTATTATAAGCCCATTACCTCGCTTGTAGTTCGGGTCAGTCTTGACCCCGAGCAGTAATAAAATACCCCAATTTCCTCCCATGGACGTACGTTGGAGCCATTTTCCGCTGAACTATGTAAATCATTATCCTTATGATTTATCTGTCTGCTTATTGAGTTTGCTTTGGTTCCCTACTAACCGAATAATTTTACTACTGAAGGAGGTTTGTTCGAGGGGCTAATTTTCTATATTCCCTTGGAATGAAAAATAATTGTATATAGTTGACGTCGTCTGTGGGGTTCAGTACAAAAAGCAACCAACATAATAAGCCGATGGAAAAAGACGGGAATCATGGAGCTTTGGAGACTTCAACGGCATAGTGGATGGAAAAGATGGAGGAGAGCTTGCGGTTAGAAATGAAGGCAAATCAAACCTTCATGAAAGTTATGATGGAAAGGATTGAGAAGCTGGAGAAGAAATTAGGAAAACATGCATATTTTAGGCCTAGTCGGAAGGAAGATATTGCCAGCGGAAAGAGAGCGGTTGATGTGGAATGGGAGAGAAAGGCTAGGAGGAGAAAGCCTCGTAGAGTAAGGGTAGTGGTTGTGGCCAGTGCTGCACCTATTGAGTTATGGCCCCATATCTGGGTTTGGGAGATTCAGGATTACCCAACAGCTCTGAAACATGAAATGAGGTTTGTGTAGGTGGAGGAGGAGAAGACAGCCCGATGAAGTACATCTCATGGGAATAAAGAGTTGAGGTGAGAGAACTGTCATGAGGGTGGAGATGGATGGAGAGGGCCATGACCGAGCCGACATGAGTTCAAGCCTACAATCCCAAGAAAACCGGGGCTGAATGAGAGTTTGGAAGCTCAAAAACTGAAGAAAATAAATTTCAACGCGCAAGTGGGCAGTGCACACGCGCACTGTCCACGCGTGGACAATGCACTTTTTTTTTGTTTACAAAAGCAATTGCTTTTAAGCATCAGCTCTATGGAAAGCTAGAGAGATTATGCAATTTGGATATTTTACCCATTTTGCTTCTAATCTTCCCTAAACACTTTTAAACACTCAAAATATAATTTTTAACATCAAAACCAATATCAACACAAGTTAAAGAATAAAATCAATTTTTTTTCAAAATATCAGATATTTTTACAAAAAACATAAATTTATTCAAAATACGCACATGCGTAAATTTTGAATCTAAAATACAAATCAAACAAGAATCCCACAATGAAGTGATTCATGAACAATTCTATGTCACCCAAAGGTGTTTAAGTGATTCTAGAATGGTTGTCATAGCTCCAAGCTATCATCTAGAGTTCCAAACTCTAATTTTCTGTTCCATGTCCAACATGAACATTTTGACCCAATCACAAGCATACTGTGTTTATGCTTCCAAAATATCCGTACATAATTCATTAGCCTAATTTCAAATTCAAGCTATATTATTATGTATCAAATACAAAAAATTAGCTTGTTAGAGAATATCAAACTTACCTAGTAAACTTGAACCAAATATCTAATCTTCTCATCCTTATTGAAAAATGTAGAGAACTTCCAAAGTTAATCTAAACACTTATTTAGGCTAATTTCTCTTATATTTTACCTTAACGCTTGCTTACTTTAGCTTTCTCAAGCTTAATTAAAAAATTGCTCAAGCTTGCCTTTTATAGTGAAGCTTATGCAATTTTTAATTAATAAAAATTTTAATCAACTTTTAAGTGGGCTTAATCCAATTTGTCCAAATATGCATAATTAGGTGTGACTAATCACCTTTGTCTACCACTTTGATTTATTCCAATTAAATTTAGACAAAGTTAAACCAATTGATTAGTTCATTATCTACCATTTTGATTTAATCTAATTAAATCTAGACAAAGTTTCACCAATTGATTAGTTCATTGTCTGCCACTTTGATTTGATTCAATTAAATCTAGATAAAGTTTAACCAATTTGATTAGTTTATTGTCTACCACTTTGATTTAATCCAATTAAATCAAGCCAAATACACATATTATTATATATTTTATAATTACCAAAATATCCTCAAATGGTAGAGATATTTATGAAATTATAACAAAGCCCTTGTGTGATTTTGGATTAATCCAATTAATCCAGTTGGGTCAAAGTAAATAATTAATGTTATCCAATAACATTTAATTATTTTAATTGATAATTATAATATCAAATATTATTTATTATCAAACATTATCGGCTGCCCAAGTACTCAATGAGTACACTTCATATTGTGTGACTCTCTAAGTCTAGACACGTTCGTCATATAAGCCTAGCTTATATGTACGCAATTTAGACACCACCTCCGAATTCACGAAGAACACGAATGACCTTTCCGAACTATACATGTCGAGGTTATGACATATGTTTAACAATTTCTCCGTCGTAGGCTATTCGAGTTATTATAGGAAACATAAATTACACCGTCAAGTTTCCGAGACACACATTTCATATTATCGATATGTTCATGATTCCTTACAACTAATCAGAACACCATTTTCCTATATATACGATCCACCATAAGTGATCGACTTTGACCAAAGTCTTAAGAATCGTGAGCGACCTTTCCGAACTATACAAGTCAAGGTCATCACATATGTTTAACAATTTCTCCTTCGTAGGCTATTCGAGTTATGCTTAGGAAACATAGATTACACCGTCAAGTTTCCGAGACACACATTTCATATTATCGATATGTTCACAATTCCTTACAACTAATCATAACACCATTTCTGATATTTACGATCCACCCTAGGTGATTGGCTTTGACCAAAGTCTTAAGAATCGTGAGTGATCATCTTGATACCTTAACCTCTTATGTTACACATACGGGCCGACAGATCATATCTTGATACACACTTGATTAACGAATAAATAGGTCCATACCCAACGAACATCTAGCAGTTAGACCATGAAAGGTCTCTGACATATATGACATCAAACTATGATGATCACATATTTAATCATTGTTATCATATAGTCAAATGATCACATATGTTACTACACTCGATGAGATTCCTATTGACGGTGGTGTGTATATCCAACTATTAGGAATCACATGTGAGTCATTCAGTATTCGCTCCAACGAATACCCACATGTCTACAAGAGCTTCCTTTGCTCATGATACATTGGGTCAAACCATTGGAGCTTCAATTTCAATATACGACATGTGCTAGTCTTCTAGGTTATAGGAATTCGACCATATTCCAAAACCAATAACTATGAATTTTTACTTTAAGAATAATTTATAATAGTAATACTATCTCAGTGTCGGACCTCCCGAAGTCCAGTATTACTACATGATTATTCTAAGGTCGATGTAATTTTCAGTATATTTATATATCAATCTAATATGTATTATGACATAAATTACCGTTAACAGGGTTGAAATGAAAATCTAGTTATTTTATTAATAAATAATAAAATATAATATACAATACATTATTCGGATTGACGATTCAAGCACCAACTCCAACAGCATTAGCCCGAGGTGGCATGAAAGAAGCTTATTCAAGCTGAAAAACCAGTGGATGGACTGACCAGAGTTAGCTCGGGTCAACCTCTTCATTCAGATAAGGCCTAGTGGAAGAGATGATTAAGTTATGAATCAGAAGTAGAGGTGCTAGATCAGGGTTATGAATTCGATGCGAAATTTCACAGGAAGAAGCATTGAAGCTTGCAGTCGTGGTACCCATTCTGAGGTGGTGTATACTTGAGATTCTGGACTTAACTAAGATTAAGCATCAGCATGAGAGGGAACCACCGTATTTTATAAAGTTTCCAGCATTAACTCACAAACTAGTTGATACCGAGAACTATGACACAAATATTGATGGTGGTTTTTCACCCTGAAGAGTATAGCTGTGAAAGCATTTACAAGAAGCCATAATTGGAGGACATTGGGTCGGTATGTACCACCATATTTTATAAATTTCTCGGCATCAACTCACCAACTCGTTGATACTGATAACCAGAGGATAAATGTTGATGGTGGTTTTTCATCCCGATAAGGTTCAAATATTGAGGAAGGGTAGAATGAGGTTTGTACTTGGCCAAAATATGATGATAAAGGTCCAATGGCTCAGATAGCCTGAATTCAGACCGAAGGACCCGACCCTATTATTCGGAGGAGTTCTCCCGAGGGCAGAATGTGATGGTGATGAAGCATATTGGGATACTAACCCGACTTAAAGAAGTGCTAGATTTGGCAACATTTGAGTATTTTTGGAAACCGGCCTAAGGGGGTCCACGCTTAGCGACCCGACTTGGTTGAAGTAGTCAAGAGTTTTGACAAGTATCATCAACCTCGCTATGCCGACCCAATGATTGAAAATGGGATCGCAAATCAACTTGTGTTGAATTCATGTGACGTATGCTCTAGTTGAAAAGATAAACTTCTAGAATGCTAATGATGATTGTGGAAAAAATAACGGTTCTTATTGAAAGTAGCCCATGCCAGCCGTCATAGGCCGTTACAGTGGTAGGGAAGTGGCAGAGTATAGCCGCCATAGGCCGGTGCGGTGACAATGAAATATGCTATTCTGATTGGTGCATTTAAGGGTAGTTGAGGAGAGTTGCAATAGCAATGATGACAATGTGACATCGGCTGAAATCATAGGAGGCAGAATAATGAATTTGGAAGTCTATATAAAGGGTTGAAGGTTCAGATTCAAGGGTAAGCAATTTTCGCTTCTCACAACTTGTAAAAGAACTGAGAGCTTAAAAACCAGTGATAGAGAGAGATGACTGATCGGTTACCTGACCAAGTGAGTGAATTGTAATGGGCTAGTGTAAGACTCGAGGTGTTGTAAATTCCTTGTAAGCTCACTACCTCGCTTGTAGCTCAGGTCGGTCTTGACCCTGAGTAGTAATAAAATATCCCTCATTTCTTCTGTGGACATAGGTTGGAGCCACTCTCCGCCGAACCACGGAAATCCTTATCTTTGTGATTTGTTTGTCTTCTTGCTGAGTTTGCTTTGGTTACTTACTAACCGAACAAATTTATTGCTTTTGGAGGTTTGTTCAATCGGTTAATTTCCTATATTTCCATTGGAAAAAAAACAACAACCGTCAATATCATTTTTTTTCACTTTTCTTGTATGGATTTTGATGTGGGTTTCATTACTTTGAGATCTGATTTAGTGGAAACAAATGCCTTGTTCCTAATATATATAACACACTTATAACCCAAATTATAACCCTTTAAATAATTTTGAAGTCAATATGTCCTATATCATAATTAACCGACCAAAGTAAAATTTATAAACGAGAAGAAAGCAATGAAAAAATTTCAAGTATGCCATTCACTTTTTCTTAATTAAATAACTTCCCAAGGATTCTAGTGGATTATGGATTTCCAATAGGGAAAAAATAAAAGCTTGCCCTTTTTGTCTCCAAAGTTTCAAACTTTTCCACTACTTCCTGAAAAGATGAAATGCTGAAATTAAACTAAATTTGAGAGATATTAAATGAATGATGTTTCTAGCAGAATCTAATGTTGATAAATGATATTTATTTTTTTTTCTTGGAAAGGAAATGTTGTTTGTTATACTATTATATGACAGTCAAGGCTTCTAAAATATAAATATAGACACCTACACATTTTGACCAACAAGCTGCTCAGTGTTGATTTGTGTTGTAAAAGTTCAATATCTACAAACAATATATTTATGGTTTGATTGCTTCAGAAGCCAAACATCCCTCAAGGTTAAAATTATTTAAAATTTCTTAATAATAGATTTAAAAACATTAATTAAATAGAATTCCCAAACTTACCCTAAATATATATATAGCTTACAAACCCAATACATTCTTTTGATAAAAGAAGACAATAGACTGAGGTAGAGAATTCCACTAAGAAAGATTAACATGCATTCATATTAAAAAAAAAACAATTCGAATAATATCATTGACAAATCTTGTGTTGTAGTAAACCAATTGGACTAGATGAGTGCCATTTGAAGATAGCATAGAGGGGATCTTGATATCTCCTGTAGCATTAGATGTTAATAATGATATTTTTCCTTTGGCTATGTGGGTTTGTGAGATAGAGTCTAAGGAAAGTTGAGTGTGGTTTCTTGAATTATTTAATCATTGTTGGAAATTCTTGCAATATTCATTAAAAGATGGGTGTTTATGTCTTTTTGACACTAGGGGTGCAAGGGAAGGTTGCAATCCTTAGGAGGGTTGCATCCCACCCCAATGGGTGCCCTTTTGGCACCCATCCATGCCTTATAAAAGAGGCATCATGTCACCAACAAGAAATACAACATAAATCTGAATTAAGTCAATGTTTTCTTTTGGTTTAAAGAGAGAGTTCCACCAATTTCCTAGTTCATATACTTGTCAAGAAGTGCTCATTGGACAAGAAGGAACCAAGTTATCCTAGGATAACATTGGCCAATTGCGAATCCGTAAATCACCTGTGACGGGGCCAATAAGTTCTTAAGGACAAAGAGAGATCTCGACTTGGATTCGTCATTACTTTTTCCAAGTTTTTTTATCTACAGTTTTATGCTTTAGGTTTTAGGGTTTTGATAAGTTTTATTGGTATTTTTTCTGGTTTGATTTGTTTATAGCATGTTGTTTTGATATTTAATGACACTAATCCAAACCACAATCTTAAGAACTTATTGCACTAGTGTTATTAGATAGTAATTCGCATGCTAGGTTAGAAATTTTCTGGAAAAATACGAACTGTGCATGAAAAACCCATAGGGCGTTCGAACGCCCGACGAATGTGAAGGCTTAAATCTAAAATTTCGTAAGAACGTTTGAACGCGTCTTCAAACACAACTCGAACGCAAGTATTCTGCCTAAGAACGTTCGAACGCATCCTAAACGCAAGACGAACGCAAACTCTCTTGAATCATTCCGTTCGAACGCATTTTCGAACGCTATATGAACGTGAACTCTCTGGAATCATTCCGTTTGAACGTGTTATCAAACGCTACTCGAACGTGAACTCTCTGGAAATACTTCGTTCGAACGCGTTGTCAAACGCAACACGAACGCACACACACTGGACAGTCTCGTTCGAACGTAGATACGAATGCGACACTAACGAAATAGTCCTGTAATTATTATAAACTGCAAACTTAAATTAATATTAACTTAGTAAATCATATACTATAACACATTAATCTCGGTAGTATAGATTTAAGTTATTATTATGGTTTTCAATTATCACAAGCATACACATAGTGATAAAGTTGAAATTTATCGTGTGTTGCATACTTGGGTGAGAATTTAAAGTGTAATCATACACAAGAAATTCCATCCAATCTTGATTGATACTTACACATATATCTACACATATCGTATATTATTTGTGCAATTGAAGAAATTTAATTCTGGGTTTGAATTGCTAAAAGATCCTATTGAAAAAGTGTTTAAAGAATATTCTGTCAAAAAGGCGATAAAAGCCTAAGTGGTCAGAGACTTAAGTGGTTACTCCAGACCCCCCTCGTCCTCTGGGAATATTCGTTTATTCATTTTTCTAAAGAATCTTTAGTTGAAATTGATGAGTGGTAATTATATCACTATTTCCCACTCATTTAACTTAATATTTTGTATAGTTTCTTGAGTTTTGTGAATATTTTGATGTGTTTTGTGTTATTTTGTAGATAAATAAAGTTTCAGGACTCTCTGGAGGTGATTTGGGCCAAAACAGTGAAAATTGGACAAAAGGGCATTTTGGAAATTTGGGCGCGTCGCGACGCCTAACATGCACCAAGACTTGCTAACGTGCGCCGGGTCCACAAGTCAGAATCTGAGAAAAATTTGACTTTTTTAACGTGCGCCGTGCCACATATCACCATCACAGCCGATCTGCTAACGTGTCATCATCCTACGGTGCCGACAGTTGCAATCGCCACTTGTTGCCACGTGTCACTCCACCTGTCAGCCACGTCATCGTCCACATCACCGGTTGACCGAATCAAAATGCCACGTTATCACCACGTCATCATCAACCAATCACAGCGTGCCACGTGTCATCATTTTATGGTACCGACAGTCACAATCGCCACGTCAGCGCCACATCAGCTCAATTATTGACTCACTTATCCGCAATTGACACGTGGCGATAAGAATCTGAAATCAGCCAATCACGAGCCACCACATGTCGCAATAATTGAGCTCCCAACCACCTTGCCACGTGTCACCTTATCACCGTATCCAGAATCCCACGCGACAAACCAGAAGCTGCCATGTCGACACAATTCCGCGTCGCGACGCGAGCTGGGCGTCGCGACGCCGACCCCCTACTGACGCCTATAAATTCAGCTCGATTTCAGAATTCAAATCATGCATTCCTTGAGTTTTGTAAGGACTTTAAGGATTGCATCTTGTGTGTTTAAGTTTTTGTAATTTAAATTAAGCATTTTTACTTTTAGTATTTTCAATTATGCACTTTTACTTTTTGTAATAAAATTTTATTTTATTTTATTTTTCTTTTGTTATGTTCAGTAGTTAATTTACCACTGGGGTAAAACGTGAAACATTTAATATAATTATCTAGGTAAATCTCACTTAATTATAATTTATAAATTATAATTTAACCAGATTAATTAATGACAGACTTTATTACCGCCTATATGGTCGGTCTAAATATAAATTACTTTACCACCTATATATCTGGTCTTTATGTGACAGATAATTACCGCCTATATGGCTGGTGTAATTGGACTAAATGGATTACCGCCTATATGGCTGGTTTTAAATGTTTAACATTATTAATTCCTGAGAAAGCAGAACATAAAATAATTTATATATTATAATAAGTGAGATTCTTAGATAAGAAATATTAAATGTGGATCCTCTAACCCCAACATTTTATTTTATTCTAGGGAAGTGATGAAACACAATATTCACACTTAATAATTGATTTTCTTTTTATGGGTAATTCTTTAGTTTGTTTATTGAGTCTTAAGATTAATGCTTCTTGTTGTCTGATCACCAATAAGATTGATGTGGTAAACTTAAAATGAACTAGACATAGGGATTTTAGGTTTCAACCTTAGATTCAATAGCCCACGATATTCCTTGAGGATAGATAACCCTTTAATAGATTTCTTTACAGGATAGACATATACCTGTCGGGCGGGGGTAGCCATAATTGGAACTTAATCTTAATGAATCCAGGTAATTTGGTTGACATAGACATATGGTTCAATTGGGTTATACTGGGTATTTGCATCTGACCATCGACATAGGCTTTTGCATATTTTCGTGTTCCAGGTTAGCAAACTAATTTATTACACATATATAAGAGAATCAATTCATCTTTATAATAATATTGTGTGGAGTCACGACCCTAGATCTTTGAGTCTTTTCTTTTATTTTCCTTAGTATTTTCTTTTGAGTCTGTTTTTATTTTAATTAGCAAATCCACATTCAACCAACCAAAAGCAATCAATTCCATTCTCCATATAATTAGATACCTGTAAATAAATAGTATCAATAATTAATAACAACAGTAGGAATTAAGTCTCGTGGGATCAATATTTTTATACTACTTGAACGATACGTACGCTTGTGTTATACGTGTGTGTTTACGCCGGTCAGAAATTCAAGGACATATGTTTATTGGAACCACCGTCCAATAGAACAACAAGTGGTTACCTAGTATATCACTTTGAACAAGATCATTCGTTGATCGTTGTGCAATTTATCTTTTGTAGACTAATTGACCCCTATTGGATTTTCCAGTTACAAAGGGCTAGCGGAAACATCACAGTACGGTCTCTCATGGAGAAAAACCAGAGAAGTTTGGTGGGGCAAATTTCAAATAGTGGCAGAGCAAAATATTGTTCTACCTGACAACTCTCCAGTTGGCCAATTTCCTCAAAGATCGTCCGGATCCTGTGGAGGGTGAATCGGAAACGGCCAAGGAACTGCGAGAACAGACATGGCTGTCTGGAGACTTCCTGTGCAAGAACTACATTTTGGGTGGTCTTGACAATACCATGTATAATGTGTACCAAGGCATGACTTCTGCGAAGATTCTCTGGGAATCTCTCGAGAAGAAGTACAAAACCGAGGATGCCGGACAAAAGAAATTTATCGTGGGTAGGTTTCTGGACTACAAGATGGTAGATTCAAGGACGGTGATGTCTCAGTTGGGAGAACTGCAGTTGATCATTCATGAAATACTGGATGAGAGAATGAAACTCTGTGAGATATTTCAAGTTGCCGCCATAATTGAAAAGTTGCCTCCATCATGGAAGGACTTCAGGAGCTATCTGAAACACAAAAAGAAGCAGATGAGCCTTGAAGACCTCAGTGTTTGATTGAGAATCGAGGTGGACAACAAGATGTCCGAGAAGGCCAGCTACAAGACTATGGAGTCTAAGGCCAACATCATTGAGGGTGTAAATGGTAGCAAGAAGAGAAAGAACAGTGGATCTAATTCTTCGAACAAGAAGTTCAAGGGGAAATGCTACAACTGTGGAAAGAGCGGTCATATGTCCAAGGACTGCAGAAACAAGAAGTCTCAGGACAAAGGCAAGAAAAAGAAAAATGAGACCCATGTCACTGAAGGTGAGCAGCTGACTGATGAGATCTCAGAGATGGAACTATCAGCAGTGGTAACCGAAGCCAACATAGTTGGGAATCCGAGAGATTGGTGGGTAGACAGTGGGGCTACTCGTCATATCTGTGCAGATATCAAGATGTTTTCCTTGTATCAGAAGGTCGATGGCGGCGATCATCTGACAATGGGAAACTCATCTACCTCTCAGGTGGTTGGACAAGGCACAATGGTTCTGAAGATGACATCCGGAAAGGAGCTAACATTGAAGAATGTACTGCATGTTTCAGATATTCGGAAGAACCTAGTCTCGGGATCTCTCCTTAGTAAGGTTGGTTTTAAGCTTGTATTTGTTTATGATAAGTTAGTAATGACAAAGAATGATATGTATGTAGGAAAAGGTTACCTAACTGAGGGCCTTTTCAAACTAAATGTAATGACTGTCAATCGTGCTATTAATAAAGCTAGTACTTCTACTTATATTATTGAGTCACAAAATGTATGGCATGGGAGGTTATGACATGTTAATTATGATACCATGCGTAAATTAATTAACATGGACCTTATACCTAAATTTTCAATTGATAGCCAACATAAGTGTGAGGCATGCGTTGAAGTAAAAAGGCATAGAACATCATTTCATTCTGTTGAACGCAGTTCTGAACCTTTAGAACTTGTACACACTGACGTGTGTGACATGAATATTGTGCAAACAAGAGGCGGTAAAAAGTACTTTGTCACTTTTATCGATGATATCATAAGATTCTGCTATGTGTACTTACTGAGGAGCAAAGCTGAAGCTATTGAGAGCTTTGTACACTATAAGAAAGAAGTTGAAAATCAACTTGGCAAGAAAATCAAAAGAATCAGGAGTGATAGAGATGGTGAATACGTTTCACCATTCGGTGAATATTGTTCTGTGCACGAAATTATTCACGAAACCACTGCTCCTTATTCTCCTCAACAGAACGGAATTGCGGAGCGTAAAAACCGAACATTGAAGGAAATGATGAACGCCATGTTGACGAGTTCGGGTTTACCCCAGAACTTATAGGGGGAAGTCTTGCTTTCCGTGAACTACATTCTAAACAAGCTTCCTCACAGAAGATTGGACAAGACACCATATGAGTTGTGGAAAGATTTCGAACCTTCCTACAAATACCTAAAAATGTGGGGGTGTCTTACCAAAGTAATGGTTCCTAAACCTAAGAAGGTTAGAATATGACCAAAAACTGTTGATTGTATATTCATTGGATATGCTCGCAACAGTAGTGCGTATCTATTCTTGGAACACAAGTCTGAGATTCCTGACATCAATCTGAATATGATAATTGAGTCAATGAATGCGACATTTTTTGAAGAGACATTTCCTTGTAAGGAAAGACAAAGAACCGAGTCTCTAAAAAGAACAATTGATACTGTCAAGGACAGTAATCAAGTTGACCAAGAATAAGATCAACGTGTAAATACTGAGACAATCGAGCCTAGACGTAGCAAAAGAGCTAGAATGTCTAAGTCGTTTGGTCCCGATTTTCTGACATACTTGTTAGAAAATGAGCCTCAAAGCTATAAAGAAGCCATGTCTTCTCCGGAGGCACCTCTTTGGAAAGAGGCTATAAACAGTGAGATGGATTCAATCCTACAGAACCATACTTGGGAGTTGGTTGATCTTCCACCAGGTTGTAAGCCATTGGGTTACAAATGGATATTCAAAAGGAAGATGAAAACGGATGGATCAATAGATAAGTACAAGGCAAGACTTGTCATAAAAGGTTATAGACAAAAGGAAGGCATTGATTACTTTGACACCTATTCACCAGTGACTCGTATCACATCGATAAGAATGCTCATAGCCATAACAGCTATATTGGTCTTGAAATACATCAAATGGATGTAAAGACGGCATTCTTGAATGGTGAATTGGATGAAAGATTTACATGGAACAACTAGAAGGGTTTAATGTTCCTGGACAAGAACAGAAGGTGTGCAAACTTGTAAAATCCTTGTACGGATTAAAACAAGCACCGAAACAATGGCATGAGAAATTTGACAAAGAAATGTTGTCAAGTGGGTTCAAAACCAATGAGTGTGATAAGTGTGTGTACACCAAATCAACTCAAAAATGATATGTTATTGTGTGTCTCTATGTAGACGATATGCTGATAATTGGTAGTAATCATGAAATGATTCAATCTACCAAAAACGTGTTATCCAGCAGATTTGATATGAAAGATATGGGAATAGCTGATGTGATCCTATGAATTAATATTTCTAGGACATCAGACAGATATATATTATCTCAGACTCATTATATTGAGAAGATACTTGATAAATATATCAAAAGGGATCTAAATGTGGCTAGAACCCCCGTAGACCTAACTCTTCATATATCAAAGAATACTGGTTCAAGCATATCGCAATTAGAGTATTCGAGAATCATCGGAAGTCTGATGTATCTCACGAATTGCACACGACCTGATATCGCTCAAGCTGTGAATTGGCTTAGCAGATATACGAGCAATCCAGGACATAACCACTGGAAAGCCATAGTAAGAGTTTTGAGAGAAACTTCAAAATATGGGCTACATTACGAGAGATATCCTGCTATACGGTGGATTCCAAATCTACGAGTGGATTTGTTTTCACACTTGGTAATGCAGCCGTGTCATGGAAATCCTCGAGGCAAACATGTATTGCCCGGTCTACTATGGAATCAGAGTTCATAGCGTTAGACAAAACAGCGGAAGAAGTAGAATGTCTTAGAAACTTCCTGGAGGATATTCCTAGTTGACCCAAACCGGTGCTAGCGATTAGCATACATTGTGATAGCCAATCGGCTATTGGGAGAGCCCAAAATACAATGTATAATGGTAAGTCTCGACACATACGTCAGAGACATAATACCATACGTCAACTGCTCTCAAGTGGCATAATAACGATCGATTATGTTAAGTCGAAGGTGGATCCACTAACTAAAGGTTTACCTCGAGAGCAAGTTGAGAAGTCATCGAGGGGAATGAGCTTGAAGCTTATAATCTAAGAATTGTCACTGTGGAAACCCAACCTAGCTGACTGGAGATCCCAAGATCTAGGTTCAAAAGGGACAACAGAAACTTTGTGCAATTCAAAACAAGCACTGAAGAGTTTTGTACTCTTTCCCATTCCGATAATGACGCTGAGTGTTGTCTGTTATTGGTTAGGATAAGCTAAGGCTTTTAATGATCACTATATTAGGAGATGAGTCCTAATGAGGGTAAAGACAGATTACCTCTTCATAGTAGATCACCTATTTCAAGTAAGAAGTGAGGCCGCTTCCATGGGAACTTTTAAAGGTGGGTTACCCTAAAGTTTTTGATGAATCCATGACCGTTGTTCAAGGCCAAAATGAACACAACCGTAGAACGGGAAAATGATTGAATTAAAGCTGTGTGTTGGCAATTGTCTTGGTTTACACTAACGGCAGAACAGTTCAAGACTATGGGTCACTGGTTTGCCAAGTAAATCTGATTGTCATTCACTAGGAAAGGTTCAAGGCGAAAGCTACCTATTTCGATGCAGCTTTAGTTCATGGTAACTCTCTCAAGTGTCGACATGAATATTAGAAGAATTGTGGGGGATTGTTGGAAATTCTTGCAATATTCATTAAAGGATGGGTGTTTATGTCTTTTTGACACTATGGGTGCAAGGGAAGGTTGCAATCCTTAGGAGGGTTACATCCCACCCCAAGGGGTGCCCTTTTGGCACCCCTTCATGCCTATTAAAAGAGGCATCATGTCACCAACAAAAATACAACATAAATCCGAATTAAGTCACTGTTCCACCCCTGGACTATTTCAAACTGTTCCATGCCATGATCGATCATGAAACAGGGAAGAAACTAAAGTGCCTTCGCACATACAATATAGGCGAGTACACTTCTAGGGAGTTCGATGCCTACTGCGGAAGTCACGACATTCGATACGAAAGGACTGTTCCATGCACCCCCACAACATAATGGTTTCGCTGAAATGATGAACCACACCATTATGGAGAAAGTCAGAAGCATGATCAGCATGGCTAAACTGCCAAAGCCATTTTGGGGAGAAGCTTTTCGTGCCGCTTGCTACCTGATCAACAGATCACCATCAGTACCGTTGAACTTTGAGATTCCGAAAAAAGTGTGGTCTGGTAAGAATCCCTCATATTCTCACCTCAGAATATTTAGTTGTTCCGAAATGAATGGTTTGGCGGTAGAATTTTCGAACGATTTCAAAAAAAAAAAAAAAACTCACTTGATTTTAAGATAGCTATGGATGTTATCATTACAATTGATGACAAGGTTTATAAATGGTTGATTGATAGTAACCCTAATATCTGGGCTTGCCACTATTTTGATGCACACTACAAGACAGATCACCCTCCTTTGGACAAGACTGGCTCTACATTTTAGAAGCAAAATGGTTGATTTGGCTAATAAAATAAGAAATGTAGAAATAAGCTATTTTTAGAATTTACAAAACTTTGTATCATTTACGTAAATTTTCCGTCCATTAATTATGAGGAAATATTTTTAATTGAAATTTATTAACTAGTCCACTCTTCTATCTTATTATTAATAAATTGAAATTCTTAAGTTATATCCTATTTAATCCCATATTTTTAAATTTTATGATCGCATTTTAATCTCTTTTTTTTGATAGTTGGAGGTTTAACCAATTTTTTCTTTCAATTTTTACACTTTCGAATATAATTAAGTTTAATTTAATGAATCTACCAGTGGTCATCACCTTATAGCTTAGTGAGCATGATATGATTGTTTCACGCAGCCTACGTAGCTACGCTTCCCTTAATGTTTATTAAAATTTAGCAATACTCTGTAGCCTCGTGCTACTGTTGCTTCTTCCAAACACAAAGTGTACAAATATTAATTTATTATTATTTTTAATTTTTTCCCACAACAAGTCATGCTCTGAATGCCACTGGGCTCTTGGCCCAGTGGTGAGCTTGTGCTCTCCCAAACGGGAGAGCACAAGTTCGACTCCCTGCAATGGCAGGGAGTCCAAATCTCTCCATTGAGAGATTCTCTCCAAGAATGGGAGTAGAATTCTCCTCATATTTGAGTGGGAGTAGATATTTCGTCTCTATTAGACGTAGAATTTTGGATGTGCTATACATGTTTGTATTCAATATTCCAGTAGATTTCAGATTATATATCTGTAGAATTGTATTGTAATAAAAAAAAAAAAAAGTCATGCTCTGAACAGTTGTAATAAGAAAACTTTTTTACAATTAGATTCAATTAACATATGAACAAAAATTGTGTTAGTTTCATTTAATTCTTATCCTCTTTTTTTTTTTTTATTGCTTTTGTGTTATTACCACTTAACCACCTTTTTAAGAAAAATTAAAAATTAAAAATCATAATTTCATCTATTTATCTAAACTAAAATTATATACTACCAATGTGACTTGCGTAAAATTTGACTAGAGTGTAATATGATTATAATTAAACTAAATGTGACTTAGGTAAAACATAATATTAATTGAGAGAGTAAGCAGTGTCACCGGGGTACATAATAATATTGTTAGTTCCACATTTACTGGCAATGTTCGCAACAAAACAAGTTCAATTGAGTTATAATGAGTCTTGAAGATCTCGAAGTAATTGGACTGGTATTTGGCAGATTGTGCGTGAAGGAATCAGATATGCGTTAGTACTGCGTTTGTGTTTGTGTTCGAACGAGTTACGTTTGTGTCAATTTCGTGTTTGGGTTCGAACGAAACATGGCAAAAGGTTCTTGTGCGTAGTGCGTTCATCTTCTCGTTTGAACGAAAACCTTATAGTAAGTTTGCATTCGTGGTGTGTTCGATACAACGTTCGAACGAGTTTGCGAAATAGCCCGGGTTGACACGCGTTCTTGCGGCGTTCGAACGCCCGTGCGTAAGTAAGTTATTTTGGACGCAATTTTCAATATGTTTTGCACAAGGAAACCCTAGTCTTTGCCCTACCTATATAAACAAACATTAAGCCACATTTACAATTTTTTAAAACACATTACTCTAAGCCTTAAATCTTCTTAGCTTTTCAACCTTCTTGACAATCCACCTTGAAGACTTTATTGTTTACCTGTCTTCTCTGTTTTGGTGAGATTCTTCTTTAATTGACCATCAACACAAACACAACCTAACCTAATTTCCTAAACCTTTAGAGTTCTCAAGGAGGAATATTGGTAGTCGGAGTTCCGACATTGCGTGCTTGCAGAGTGATCCGTTTAGAGACTTTAGAGGTTCTGAAGAAGGCCGTTTGGTGCGGGCTCGATGAATTATTCGGGTTATTACAGTCTAGAGGTATTAGAGTCGGTAGAGTTACTTTCATAACTCTTTTACCATCACTGTAAGTTTTTCTCATTATAGTGGATTTTGGCTGGTAGCCTATATTCCCAGAGTGGTTTTTTACTCGCATTAGTTTTCCACTTCGTTAACAAAATTATTGTGTTGATTTTGTTTACTGCATTATTTTATTTGTGTTGACTCATAATTGTTAGACTTAAAGGTGCTTGATAGTAATCCATAGAAACAATAGTTAAGACTTGTCTTAATTTATTATGTAATATTCCGCATAGGGTAACCTAGGACTAAAATTGAATTTTCAATTGGTATTAGAGCTTGACCTCGATCCTTGTCCCGTGTAGCTATGGAGATAAGTCAACACATAAATTGTCCCCCATTCTTTGATGGGACATAGTACTTGCATTGGAAGGTTCACATGAGAGCGTTCCTTAAGTAATTATATGAGAGGGCCTGGATGTCAGTAGAGTACACGTGTAAACCTCTTGTGGTTACGGTTGATGGGGTCTACTCCCTTAAAGATAAAATGATCTTGACTAAGGAAGAATTTGATGCTAGCAATAGGAACATCAAGACAATTAATGTCATTCATGCTGCTGTTTGCTCCGCTGTGTTTAAGAGAATCTCAATGTGCAAGATAGCCAAAGATGCGTGGGACATCATTCAGACTGTGCATGAGAGCACACTTTCTATTAAAAATAATAGACTCAAAGAACTTGATAATAGACTCCAAGAACTTGCCACTAGGTTTGAAGTTGCTAGGATGAAAGATGATGAGACATTTGATGAATTTTACGCTGAGATTAACGATATTGTTAACTCAAACTTTAACCTAGGTGAGACTATTCCTACGAATATGATAGTGAGGAAAATCCTTAGATGTCTATCTGATAAGTTTTTACCAAAGATCATTGCTATCGAGGAGAGTAATGACTTGAATCACCTTAAACTAGAGGACATCGTAGGAAAACTGCAGGTATATGAGAAAACATTTCCTGGATATAGAAAGCCCAAAACCATAGCAATAAAGATCGCAAAGGAAGCTATTCATGATCAGTCAAGTGATGATAATGATGATACCCTCACAAATTCTTATTTGACCATGTTTGCTAAAAAGTTTAGGAAATTTCTTAAGATGAAGAAGAGTGGTCGTAGCACCGATAGAGATACATAGGACAACCCTAGAGAGAGTAGAAGTGGTAAGAGAGAGTCTAGAGAGGATACGGGTAGCAAATCTCATGCTATCCAATGCTATGAATGTGAAGGGTATTAGCATTTTAGGAGTGAATGTCCCAGACACATAAAGTCTAAAGGAAAAAAAGTCATGGTAGTCTAACTTAGTGATTTTGAAGGTGGTTATACTTCTGATGAGTCTCCAAAGGATAAGAGAAACTTTATGGCCTTTACTGCTAGTATGATAGGTGAGAGAGAGGATATTGTTATTGATGTGGATGCTGGATCAGAATTCTCTCATGATGTCTCTATCGATGAGGACAATCTTCAAGTAGCATATACTGAATTGTTTAATGAGAGTCTAGCTATCAAGAAAACAAATATTGAGGTCAATAAGAAGCTGAAAGAAGTAGAGTTAGACAAAAATGAAGCTCAAGCTAAGTTTGAGCAAAAACTTTTGATGATTGATGACCTTAAAAAGATGAACAAATGACTAGTTGAGAGAGTCAAATTCCTAGAAGCAGAACTTGAAAATGCTAGAACTCAGTTATTTGTATTTTCTAGTGGGACTAAGAAACTAGACCATATGTTAGGGATTAACGTTGAGTCGAATTATGATAAGACGTCATCGTCTAGAGCTGTACTTATCCCTCTTAAACATGACTTAGGTAAGAAACATGTTAATTATAGTCATGTGATTCATTCTGTTATTCCTCGTCATGTGTCCCAACCTCAATCTAGAGGAGTGGTGGGTAAACCTCGCTCTCGTCCGAGATTTGTGCCTATATGCCACCACTGTGGCAATACAAGACATATTAGGCCAAAGTACTTCATGTTGCACAAAAAAGGCCTAAGAGTGTTTCAACTAGATTTGATTCCTCAAATCTGATTTCTCAAGTTGCAGTACTAGCTCAACAGACTCAATTCATTAGTGAGAAAATTACTCTATTGACTAGGAGTTCTCAAGTAAAGAAAACTCCTAAGAAAGTTTAGGTGTGGAACCGAGATATCTTCCCATCAACTTTTGAATGTCTGATCCTAAAAGACATGGTGATAGTGCACTTCGGTGTACACTTTCTTAGTTGTGGCATTCATATTTTCCCATTGCATGTATGTGCGCGCGTGTTTTATGTTTTTGCACGATTATATATTTTTATTTTCAATGCATATGGGTTTATGTGTTTGGTTTGTCTTTGTTATATGTTACCTTGGTATATATGATGGAAACCCAGATATAAATTTCATAGTTGATTCCAAATGAACGGTAGTATAATCTGCATTAAAGAATATAATTCCACGTACCATTGGATATTGACAAGCCATGTTGTATTTTTTTTTTGTGATAAAAAGGAAAAAATACAAAAAAATAAAATAAAATGTGTAGACGCTGGTTTTCGCCCGAGGTCCACAATCGAGATTTCGTGAGGGGGCACTGACGATCCTGCAAAACAAAGAGGGTAGGGTGAGCACAGAGGTACTACCCACCGGTGTGGTGGGTGTCGTAGGCACTCCGACTCCCAAGTCAGTGACAGAAATGAGATGCTAATACCGAAGAAATAAGAGCAAGGTCAGATATTACCTTGATCCCCATGAGCTGCCGTGTGGGCGGTAGGTGGGAGGTGATGAGAGCTATGGAGAAAGTATTTTTAAGCTATCAGTATGAGAGCTTCAATGTCCACTCCTTATGGAGCCTTCCTCCTTATATACCTATCTGAGGGGTGTGCACTTGATTACTCGTCCATTGAGTCTTGGTAATGGTCGACTTTATGAGGGATATTCACTGCATTTGCCCGTTGTAGGCTGGAACGGATGGGTGGTGTTTATGAGCTGGGGCGTTACGTGGACTGGCGTGGGATGAGCCTTGATTATGGTTTAGGAGTGTGATACTTTATTGGGCCTAGGTTTGCAGATCTCTGGGCCTTTATATACATCAAGTCTTGGGGGTTCCTTTAGTGCGAATCTGTGATGATAACTTGGGCTTGGATCCATGCTGGGGTCTAGCATTGGGCCCGAAGCAAAAGGTCAAAATTATCCTTGGACCAAATTTGGCCCGTACAGTTTGTCCCCTACTCTCTAAGTTAAGGAGTCATTGGCTTTGAGAGTACTTGACACGTGTGTCGAGGCTAGATGAAGGTATACCTGAGCGTTTAATGTTGCCTATTGATTGAACCAGACGAATGTCAAGTTATGAACTTGAGTCTACATGATCCATCGTGGATATGCCCAGTCAGATGAGCTTGATGAAAGTCAGGATCATGAACTTGACTCTACAAGTGTCATTGGGGAAATACCCAATCGACTGAACCGGATGAAGGTTCAGGAGATAAGTCATACGACATGTGCAGTCCATGTCTACAACTTGATTCGACATGAGTCTATGGGGGATGTCCCCGGTCGACTAAACCAGATGAAGGTTCAGGTTATAAGTCATACGACATGTGTAGTCCATGTCTACAACTTGACTCGACATGAGTCCATGGGGGATGTCCCCGGTCGACTAAACCAGATGAAGGTTCAGGATATAAGTCATACGACATATGTAGTCCATGTCTACAACTTGACTCGACATGAGTCCATGGGGGATGTCCTCGGTCGAATAAACCAGATGAAGGTTCGGGATATAAGTCATACGACATGTGTAGTCCATGTCTACAGCTTGACTCAACATGAGTCCATGGGGGATGTCCCCCTTCGACTAAACCAGATGAAGGTTCGGGATATAAGTCATACGACATGTGTAATCCATGTCTACAACTTGACTGGACATGAGTCCATGGGGGATGTCCCCGGTCGACTAAACCAGATGAAGGTTCAGGATATAAGTCATACGACATGTGTAGTCCATGTCTACAACTTGACTCGACATGAGTCAATGGGGGGATGTCCCCGGTCGACTGAACTTGATGAGGCCAGAAAGATATTCATCCGTTTGGTATCGAAGAGGGACCAAACCGAGTCAATATGTCGTCTGGACCAGTAGAAGGTCCATGGACTAAACTTGACTCCATCATTAGCCAATTGGGGAGTATTCCCATCTACTGGACCAGATGAAGGCCAGGACGATCTCCAGCCTACTGGTCCTGAAGAAGAACCATGGGGTGTTTTCATGTGGTCTGGACCAAATGAAGGTCCATGTCTTGAACTTGGCTTTTCATGAGCCATGAAGAGTGTTTCCAGTCGACTGAACCAGATGAAGGTCCTAAAGGAGTCTACGAGACTTAATAACGCAACACTTTGTTGTTTATTCCACATTCACAAAAGTAGCGCAAGTCCAAAAGTCCATGTATTATTGGCAATAATTGGCCCAGGAAAGAGGCCCAATAACCCTTACGTGGGATCATGCATTCATGCATGTGGAAAGAGAAAGAAGACCAAAAATGCCACGTAAAATGCTCTATACTTTCATTCAAATAAGCATGACATATACTTAGATGTATTACTGGAGGCATGCACGTCGACTGCAGGACATTCTCTTCACTGGATTCATACACGTCGGTTGGAGGACATTTACGTTACTGGGTGAACGTATGTTGGCTCGAGGCATGCAGGTTGGCTGGAATCATGTACGTTGGCTGAAAGCATGCACGTTGGCTAACCATGCATGGTTCGTCTCTTTCTATATGATGGGGTGTAGCATGGGTTTATGCAGACTGCCGAGAGTTAGCAAAAACAAGGGAAAAGAAAAGGAACACAAAACAGGTACAATTGCAAGTACAAGCTTCAGCCATCGAGAGACTAACCCAAAACGGGCTCATCAAGCCCATGAACAACCCAAACCAATCCAGCCAAGAACAGCCCAGCCACCTCTAATTGCGTGAATCGTCTCACATCAGCCCAACAAACCCAGCCCACGCAGCCCAGAAGCGTTATCATAAAACAAGAACAAAATCAAATGGGCCTGAAAGCCCACAGCAGTCCACTTTACAAGCAACCACTAACCCAAGGAAACAAGCGGCAGGAGGAAAGCAAACCGAAAACAAAGGACCGAAAGAATAAGCCCAAAGCCCAGAGTGAGGCGGGCTCGGTCCAAGAGATAGAAGGCCGTGGTATGCCCAAATCCAACACTGGAGACAGCTGCAGAGTTGAGCAAAATCCCACATCGTCTGGGAAACCAAAGCCTAAAGAGATAGCACAAGCAACTGGCAGACCAAGGAAACACAAGCAGAGCTTAAACGCTGGAGAGTGAAGACACCAAGGGCACTTGTGATAAATCATCCTTCACCAAGTTTGGTGACGAACCTTGCATTAGTATCATGCGACTGCAAAAGGTGCGAGCTAACCACCCAGATGCCACATTGAGAGACCCACGATACACCCCTCCATACAGAAATAAGACAAACAATCAGAGTTAAAAAAAGTACACAAAAATAAAACCCTAGATGTCGAGCTTTAGTCGGTTGCATTTCCGGTACATGCAGACTCCGTCGAAGGTCCTCCACCTCCGTAATTTACCCTGGGAGTATACGGAAGATGATCTCATCAAGTTATGAAAACCCTTCGACAAGATTGTCAACACCAAGTGCAATGTCGGGGCCAATCATAATCAGGCCTTCGTCGAATTCACAGACTTGAATCGAGCCATTTCGATGGTTTCTTATTATGCTTCGACATTAGAGCTTGCATATGCATTAATCCACTTCATTGATGCTGGGACTGCATCTTCTGCAAGGAACGCTTTGGGTGGGAAAAGAATCCCCAGTCTCATCAGAGCAGGGACTATACAAATCCCTACCTTCCTGTGAATCCTACTGCTATTGAGGGATTCGTGCAACCTACTATTGGTCCTGATGGGAAAAAGAAAATAACGTGCTTCTTGCATCAATTGAGAATATGCAGTATGCTAAAATAGTAGATGTTCTTCACATGATGTTGCTGTCCCAGAATTTGACCCTTCATCATTTTTTTTGGAGGCGCCTCTTGTTCTTTTAATTAGTGTGGGACGCTTGGGCGACGGGTTGTTTCAGCTTGTTGGGCGATTATGTGTTTCAGCTTGTCGTTATTGTGCAATCGTCTACCATTTTTTGTGTGAATATTATCATTGCTTCGACACTACACCCATATCAGCGAGACAATTATGTCCAAGAACGCAATAAGTTGAGCAGAATTTTGGCTTCTATTCTCACTCTACTCTTATCTTCAAGAGTTCCTCTGAGAGAGAGGTGTCCAGATAAAAAAACTAAATGGGTACTAACACATTTGCGGGTCATATATGGACCATATTGCATGTCACGAGGGCTCGCATAAAGGCAGCCTGTTCATGTTGGTGGTTTGTGGTTTGTAACGGCCAGAATAGCCATTGCTGCAACTGTGTAAACAGTAAGGGGTAGGCTAAGTTTCCTTCACTCCCAAAAACCTCTTTCTGATTCAATTCGGCAAGTCTGGGGAGTCGGCTGAATGATGATCCCGGTGACTCGACCAAATAATGATCTCAGTTTTAATTACTGTGTGGTTCCTAATCTTCCATTTCGGATTTTGGCAGCTTGTTTGCAATGACCGATGTGGGTTTGGTTTTGTCTTCAGCTCATATTATGCTTCTCCAGAAATGAGCGATGTGGGATTGTTAGCTTGTAATCGTGTGTGCCGATTTATTTGAGGGTTGAATGCTTATTTGGGCTTGTTGTTGTTTGGGCTTATTGTTGCATGGGTTTGGTGATGACATTATCTTGGAGTGGTCTGCATGATGAGATTACATGGGTGCTGAAGATAGGTTGAATTTGAGTGGTTGGGCTCTTCCTGTACCGATAGGCTGGAGGGCGATCTATTTTCGATCCATGCGATTGGATCAGTTGATGGGCTAGATTCGTCTTGTCGTATGAAGGAGATGGAATACATGTCGTATGATTATTCATCCATTTCTTGAGATAACAATCCTTGTGTATTGTTCGAGCTAGATGATATTTATCATTGTCGTGTCGAGTGAAATCTCTTACTCTAGCTAAAACTTATTCATTGTCGTGTGGAATGAAACTCCAGCCATCTAGGTAGGATTTCTTCCTTCTCATGTCAAATGAGATCTTGAACAAGAGTCAAGCCTCATATGTGGTGGGTCGAGTGGAATCTTTAGCAAGCGACAAGCTACATATATAGTAATGTCAACTGGGACATCCTCCACAACACACTAATGTCGAGTGGGATACCCCTAACAAATTCTTTGCCAAACATCGTAAATGTCTACTGAGCCATCCATAACAATTACCCAGTTGTAAATTGTAGTGTCGGCTGGGACACCCATAGCAAGTCTCATACTATAAATTGTAATACCAACTAGGACATCAATCACAAGTCTCAAGCCATATATTGATGTCGACTGGGACACTCATAATAATTACCAAGTTGAAAATCGTAGTGTCGTCTGGGACACCCATATCTAGTATCATATTATAACACCTACTATAAGTCTCATGCCTTAGTGATGTCGACTGAGTCATTCTTAAAAAGTGTAAACCATACCTGGTAAGGTTGACCGGGATGTCCGTGCCAAGTCTTCATTCGGGTACTGTCGACTGGAACATCCTTCTTATTCCAAATACATCGCTTCATCATGTGAGGTAAATGGTAGGAAATATAGTTCCAATGAAGGGAGGCGTCTTGCTCCTGATGTAGGTCAATGAGACTATAGTCGAATGGAGTCTAGAGTTGATGAAACGCCATTCACGTAATCTTTCATGTCACCTGGAGGAGACGACTATCCTCTTTCGTAGTCTGAAGGGGATGATTTTTTATCCATGCCATTTAGATTAGATGGTAATCGCCCCAAATAGTCTCAAAAAGATTTCAACCTTAAAGAATACTTCTCGGTTGATTGGGTTTTCCGGGAATTATGAGGGTATTCTCATGTCGACTGGAGGAAGTGTGTAGAATGGTCAAAATGGGGGTCCATATACGTTGATTGAAGCAAATGGATTTCTAATTAGGAACGAAACAAATGAGCCAAGTGACAATCCTAGAGATTGGAAGATTTCTAAGAGTGGAGTGTTTTAAATTATGTCGGATCGACTCTTTCTTCACTGGTAGTCTGACACCAGATAGGCTTGACATAATTGCTCGTTTAATCTCTTGTATTTCCTTGCATATGGAGGATGGGGTTTGTTGTGTTGGTTGGTTGAGTAGATGTGTTGACTTCTTTCCTGATTTGGTGGATGGTAGATGGAGAGATCTTTGCATGCTATGAATCGGTAGGCCCTACGGTGGGTGCCAAATTGTAGACGCTGGTTTTCACCCGAGGTCCACAATCGAGATTTCATGAGGGGGCACTGGCGATCCTGCAAAACAAAGAGGGTAGGGTGAGCACGGAGGTACTACCCACCGGTGTGGTGGGTGCCGTAGGCACTCCGACGCCCAAGTCAGTGACAGAAATGAGATGCTAATACCGAAGAAAGAGGAGCAAGGTCAGGTATTACCTTGATCCCCATGAGCTGCCGTGTGGGCGGTAGGTGGGAGGTGCAGAGAGCTATGGAGAGAGTATTTTTAAGCTATCAGTATGAGAGCTTCAATGTCCACTCCTTATGGAGCCTTCCTCTTTATATACCTATCTGATGGGTGTGCACTTGATTACTCGTCCATTGAGTCTTGGTAACGGTCGACTTTATGAGTGATATTCACTATATTTGCTCGTTGTAGGCTGGAACGGTTGGGTGGTGTTTATGAGCTAGGGCGTTACGTGGACTGGCGTGGGATGAGCCTTGATTATGGTTTAGGCGTGTGATACTTTATTGGGCCTAGGTTTGCAAATCTCTGGGCCTTTATATACATCAAGTCTTGGGGGTTCCTTTAGTGCGAATCTGTGATGATAACTTGGGCTTGGATCCATGCTGGGGTCTAGCATTGGGCTCGAAGCAAAAGGTCGAAATTATCCTTGGACCGAATTTGGCCCGTACAAAATGAAAAAGACCAAAAATATATTATGGCTTGTTAGAGCATGGAAAACATGTGCATGTGATACTGATATAGTTATGCATGTATAATATGATTTTATTTTTTGGATGCTCTATGTGCATGGGTGTGTGTGATAAAAAACCCTTGGTATATCTTGTGCTTGCGTTACACATACACATTTTTATTTTTGAGGCTTGGTCGCATGTATGAGTTTTTGGACTGGCAGTCTAATCTCTATCATACTTAGATCACTGAATAGTGTGACCCTTGACTAGATGACCTTGCTATCCCCTTGTGAAAAAATAACAGTTTAAATGAGTCTCACGTGTAAAAGAGCCAACATGCCAAATTCAAAAGAGAAGGGAAAAAACCTTCACTCGAAATAGTCTTTATTTATGAGCTCATCATATTTAGAGGGAGTAATGTTGCTTATTTTTAGGTCCTAGTGGTGCTGGATTTGAAAATTTATTTTGTGAACTTTGTGTGTCAAGAGATGAGATTTCTCTGGCTGTGTCTCGCTCATAAAATAAGGTTTTAAGCCTTGATTTGTTGTGCAATTATTTTTCACGCAAGTGATTGCTATGCTTTGGTGTTTATGTCATATGCGTGCATATAATATTTAGTAAGACCTAAAGTGTTGTATATATTTTATGTCATAAACAACTGAATATTGACTGGGTATCATTGTACTTGCTTGAAGTGAGGTTTCTGTCATTTTTTTTCCTTTAAGTCATTGTTTTCTTCTTATCCTGGCATATCATTTTTCTTTGTTGCATATTTCTGATTTTTTACTTCCTGTCTTTGCTAACTGAGTAGGGCTGTTAGTGAGGGGGAGTAGGTTAAAGTTTTCATATTCTCTTACATGTGATTTTAATTGGTAACTTGATATGTTAAGTTTACCCATTGTCATTTCGTGACAAAAAGAAGAGTAGTAATCCATTTTATATCTTCTTTTTAGGGGGAGTGCGATTAAGTCGGCAGTAGGATATCTACCTTTACATGCATGAGATTTTTATTTCATTTTATCTGCTCTTTATATTCCTTATTCTTTTCACGGTACAGTGTTGTTTGTGGATGTTTTGGGTGAGCAAATTAGTGGCTGTGATGGCATCAACATCATGACTACTTGGTTAGGTATTAGATCGAGTCATATAGTAATAAGTCACTGTCTTGATGGTTGGTAGTAGCTTATTGCTTTTTGAATATTTTACCGTAGTCTTTGTATTAGGTAGTGTTTTGTCAGGGAATGCCAAATGGGGAGATTGTTAGCTCTATATTTACTGACAATGTTCGTAACAAAATAAGTTCAATTAAGTTGTAATGAGTCTTAAAGATCTTGGAGCAATTGGACTGGTATTTGGCAGATTGTGCATGAAGGAATCAAATATACGTTAGTGCTGCGTTCGTGTTAGCGTTCGAATGAGTTGCGTTCATTTCACGTTCGTGTTTGGGTTCAAACGAAACTTGGCAGAAAGTTCTCGTGCGTAGTGCGTTTATTTTCTCGTTCAAATGAAACCTTCCAATGAGTTTGCGTTTGTGGTGCGTTTGATACAACATTCAAACGAGTTTACGGAATAGCACACGTTTGACACGCGTTCTTGTGATGTTCGAACGCCCGTGCGCAAGTAGGTTATTTTGGACGTGATTTTCAATATATTTTGCACAAGGAAACCATAGCATTTTCCCTACCTATATAAACAAACATTAAGCCACATTTACAATTATTGAAAAATATTACTATAAGCGTCGAATCTTCTTAGTTTTTCAACCTTTTTGGTAATCCACCTTGAAGGCTTTATTGTTTACATGTCTTCTCTGTTTTGGTGAGATTCTTCTTTGATTTACCATCAACACAAACACAACCTAACCCAATTTCCTAAACCTTCAGAGTTCTCAATGAGGAAGATTAATAGTCAGAGTTTCGGCATTGCGTGCTTGCAAAGTGATCCACTTAGAGACTATAGAGGTTCTGAAGAAGGTCGTTTGGTACGGATCGAGGAGTTCTTCGGGTTATTACAGTCTAGAGGAGAGTCGGCGGAGTTACTGCCATATGTCTTTTACCATCACTATAAGTTTTTCTCATTATAGCAGATTTTGTCTGGTAGCCTATATACCCAGAGTGGTTTTTTACTCGTACGGGTTTTCTACTTTTTTAACAAAATTATTGTGTTGATTTTTTTTACTGTATTGTTTTATTTGTGTTGACTCATAATTGTTAGACTTAAAGGTGCTTGATAGTAATCCATAGAAATAATAGTTATGACTTGTCTTAATTTATTGTGAAATATTCCTCATAGGGTTAGAACCAATGACTAAAATCAAATTTTCAAATATAATTTTCAATCACCAACGTGACTGAGGTAAAATGAGATTGTGATTGAACTCAATGTGACTTAGGTAAAATGTGATTGTAACTGATTGTTAACAATATGAACGAGGGCATGTAATATGACTGGGAAATTAATTTTAATTTTTGTTTTCTTGCTAATTTTAATATAAAAAATATATATATATATAAAAATATAAAGTATTTGAGCTGAAAAATTACATATTATTAATTTATAAATAATAAATTTTTCCAATGAGTATCATTGTCATATGTTTCGATAAAAAAAATTGATTATAAAAGATAATCAAATTTTAGTGAGCTTAGTCACAATCATATTTATTGACTCCAGATACTTTTGAGTGGGTTTAGTAACACTTTAATGAATAATTCAATTATAATTTTGGGAGTTGTAGGACACAGATGTTGGACGACGTTATCCCGGGCTCGCGGCCCGGTTGGGAGTACGGAGTAGCCCGCGGGGGACTAAATCGGAGAAATAACATGGAGTCGCCACCCGGTGTGAACCGGGAAAATAATTTAAGGCCGCACTTACCCCTTGCAAGGGAAGACCTCAAACCGTTGGGTTCGGAATGGTCCCTTACTTATGCCACCTGTAATGAAATGATTTGTGCAATAATTTAATCGAACCTACGCAACATATTTCCAAGAGTATTCTACTTTTAAGTTCACATGCATGAAAGTAATCATCATAACGGCAAACATATGATATCACACAATAATCTCATGAACATGTTGAATCATCAAACACGAAAGATAAATAACAATCTAAGCATAAACATAAAGAAACACTTATTGCGAAAGGAGATGACAAGATCATGCATAGAGAAATAACATATTAATGGCTAAATCATGCTTGAACACCATCTCATGAACACATCAAATAGATAAATGCGGGGATACAAATAGATGATAACAGTGAAAGTATCAATAATGGAATGGTATGATTAATTACATGATACAAGAGAAACCACCCAAGAAGCAATTATGCATGAAATGTGATGAAAATGAATCAGTTCAGTGTAGGGATGGCAATTTTACCCACAAACCCGCAAACCCGTAAAAACCCGCCCACAATGGGTAGGATTTGGTAAATATATTAATGGGTGAGGTGCGGGTTTGGTAATTTAAAGCAGAACCCGCTGCGGGTACGGTGCGGGTTTGGTATTTAAAAAAAATGCTGGTATCCGCATACCCGCAATATTATTTTTTATTAATTAATATTTTTAGGACAATATAAAAAAACCTTCATATAAAAACACCTAACAAAACCTAAACCTAAAACACTAATCCACAGTTCCACACTCCCTCTCAGCCGCAGCCCGCAACCAGCCCAACTGAAGATTTTTTGCATGACTATTATTTTTTTTTTCTAATCACACTTGTTAATAAAATTATAATGCAAAATTTTGGATTAAGTTCACATAATCAGAAACGGGAGAGGAGCAAAATAAGCTAGTGTTTGCTGCAACTTCAGTAGCTTTCCTGCTTCTTCATTACACTTACAGCACTTGAGCCTTATAAGCATCACTTTCATTACACTTAGCATAAAAAATATGACCAAAGGTTGGTGATTACTTTTTAGCTTATTGTCGATTGAGTTGGCTAATTTAGATCATTATAATTATGAAGGGAATAACTCGTTTTAATTATGTTTATATGAAAAAATAAACATATGGTACTGAGTCTTTCATACATTATGTTATCTACGTACTGTATATACATACATTGCATGTTGTATATGTCAAATGAAAAACAAATGTGAAAACTACAGCTAGCAATTAAAAATAAATTATTTAATTAAAAAAATTATATTATTAAGAACACAAATTAATTCAATATTTTAAAAACCCGCAAAAAATCCGTTGGGTACCAATGCGGGTTTGGTAATTTATTTTTATATGCGGTGCGAGTTTGGTAATGAAAATTAAAACCCGCAACGGGTATGGTGCGGGTTTGGAAATTTTTTATTTACATATGCGGGTGTGGGTTTGGTAATGGAAAACCCGCACCATACCCTACCCATTTCCATCCCTAGTTCAGTGTATGCGCGTTCGTGTAGCATTTGAAAACGCATTCGAACGGTAAACAGAAGGTTCGCGTTCGTGTAGTGTTTAACAATGCGTTCGAACGAGATAAGACCTGATGAAACAAAATACATGGACGTTCGAGTACCGTTCGTGAACGCGTTCGAATGGGAAACAGAAGGTTCGTGTTCGTATAGCGTTTGGTAACACATTCGAACGGGGCAAGACCTGATGAAACAAAATGCATGCGCGTTCGAGTAGCATTTGTAAACGCATTCGAACGGGAAACAGAAGGTTCGCGTTCGTATAGCGTTCGAGAACGCGTTCGAACGGAATATAACCTGATGCATGATAGATGAAGCAACATATACATAGATAAGCAAATCCACAATGTAAGACCCCGTGTGCCCGATTGAACTCATTCCCATTCAATCGGGTGTACCTCGTCCAGCGCGGCAAAACATCGTGGTAAAGGTAACCTTTAGGCATTTTCCCTCGAATAGAGGACCATGAATCCACCCTAGTTAGCCCATGCGCACAAGAATGCAATGCATGCGTAAATAAAGAAACGATATGCAAATGATAAATGACATAATAAAAGGCGCGGCAAAACATCGTGGTAAATGTAGCCTTTAGCATTTTCCCTCGAATAGAGGACCTTGAATCCACCCTAGTTAGCCCATGCGCACAAGAATGCAATGCATGCGTAAATAAAGCAACGATATGCAAAGGATAAATGACATAATAAAAGGCGCGGCAAAACATCGTGGTGAAGGTAGCCTTCAGGCATTTCCCTCGAATAGAGGACCTTGAATCCACCCTAGTTAGCCCATGCGCACAAGAATGCAATGCATGCATAAATAACGCAACGATATGCAAAGGGTAAATGACATAATAAAAGGTGCGGCAAAACATCGTGGTGAAGGTAGCCTTCAGGCATTTCCCTCGAATAGAGGAACTTTAATCCACCCTAGTTAGCCCATGCGCATTATGTTACCGTGCATATAAAATAAAGATAACAATAATATAGGACCTCGTATGCTCGATTAAACATATCCCACATTCAATCAAACATACTCCGTCCGGCACGGTAAAGTATTGTCGTAAAGGTAGCCTTTTGGACTTTTCTTCCCTCAAATAGAGAACCTTTAGACCAACATACTAAGCCCATGCGTACTACATCATCAATACACAAATAAATAACGTGCAGAAAGTAAAGCGAAAATGACTAAATCTTGCTTAAACATAAATAACATACTAGCGACTAAATCATGCTTAAACACAAGGTTGGATGAAACGAAATATGTGTGTCTCTCAAGCGGTACGTGGCGTTGTATCCCGAGTACAGACCGCACTACCGTCCATTTAGATTCGGCTACGGAATTTACGTCTGGGTTTCCATCCGATATACCACAAGAGAGAACACATATTCCGGTCATCCGGAAATCACATCTTGCACCAACCCACAATACTCATGCAAAATAAAGTAAGAAAATAAATAAAAGGAAGGGTGCCCTTAAGTCTAACCTCTTAGGTCGTATCTCGAAAGCGCGTTACACGGCCGTCGGAAGGGTTGATGCTACGTAACTCCTCTAGTTCACTGGTCCACTGCTCCCGTCCGTTGCCTCGCGGTTTTACGTCGTCGTTTCCTCTATTTTGCTGTTGTTTTGCTGTATTTACTGGTCACTATTTTCACTATATTAAGGGACTATTTTCGGTGATGTGGTATTGCAGTTTTAGAGACTATTTTCGGTGATGTAAGGGGCTGATCGGTGACGTGAAGGGCTGTTATTAGGGTGCTGTTTTGGTGATATTAAGGAACAGTTTCAGGTTGTGTTTGTGCGGCAATGAGGTGTTTTGGTTTAGTGTTTTCGGCAATAAAGGGAGTTGTTTTGGTTTTATGATTTTCGGTGGAGGCTTGCTATTTTAGGGGTGTGATCTTCGGCTATTGAGAGTGAGGAAGGAGAAGAGAATTCTTTGTTGCTTATGGCTTGTGTTATGCGTGAATGGACTCGAGTTTTTTTTTTGTGAATGAGCTAGGGGGTTCTAAGGGTTGGATTTGGATTTGTGTATTAAAGAGATGCCATTTAATTAATGTCACACAAGGAAATCATATATTTAATTGGGGACATGATTTGTTTAAATTAGGAATAGGTTTATTTGATTTGTTTATTTGTTTTATTTAATTTGGTATATGATTTGTTTTGTTTAGGTAAGTGGATTTGTTATTTTAGTAGGTGATTATTTAGATTTTATTTGATTTATTTAATTTAGGAAGGATATTATTTTAATTGTGACATGTTTTAAATGTTTTAATTATTTTTGGGTGGGTTTTGGTGGGCTAATTGGGCTTGGGCGTGAGGCTAGCAGCAAAACCAGAAGTACCGACACTGTTCGAATGCCGATTCGAATGCTGCACGAACGCCCGCAATTTGCCTGACGTTTGAACGTGTTCACGAACGAAAGCAGTGAACATGTGAATTGAATCCGATGACATACTTGTTCTGAATTTCCCCTTCCGACATTCGTTTCCCACGACTTCTGTGACTTAAAAGGTAGTGTCTCCAAATGAGACTCATCATAGGGACTTACATGCAAAATATAGTGCCTACAGTCGCCCCCACTTTGATGGGACTTGTGCAGTGTGTGACAATGACAATCCTATCAAAGTTGTGCAATGCATTTTTACTTACCTGGCTCGCCAGCTGCCACATGACTTTCCTACTGTTTCGAGCTAAGTTGATGATGCAGTGGACCTCGATCATGGGACACATCTTAATAACTACAATCTACAATGGGGGACTCGACCCTGGGACACATCCCGATATCACTGACAATGTGGGTCACGACCCTGGGACACATCCCCAAAACCGATGCTGATAATGTGGGTCACAACCATGACGCTCATCCCCAAAACTTATGCTGATGACGTGGGTCATGACCCTGAGACTCCTCCCCAAAATTGCTGATGATATGTGTGGGCCTCGACCCTGGGGCTTATCCCTAAACCGATGTTGACATGGGCCTCACACCCAAACTGATGCGGATGTGGGCCTCGACCCTGGGACTCATCCCCCAACTGATGCTGACGTGGGCTTCGCCCCCAAACTGATGTTGATGTGGGCATCGCCCCCAAACTGATACTGATTCCTTCCTGAAACTAATGACATTGTACTGTTGCTGCTTCTGACTGGCTTACCTTTGCCGCTTTCTCTGTTCCTTCTTTGACCTTTGGGCTTTGTTCCCAAATTGTATTGAATATTGGCTTTGTTCCCGAACTGCGTTGAGAGAGGGCTTTATTCCCCTGTGCTTTATTCCCGAGCTGTTTTGAAGGTGTGCTTTATTCCTCTAGGCTTTGTTCCTGAACTGTGTTGAAAGTGGGCTCTATTCCTCTAGGCTTTGTTCCCGAACTGTGTAAAGATAGGGTTTTATTCCCCTGGCCTTGTTCCCGAACTTTTTTGAAAGTGGGATTTTTTCATCTAGGCTTTGTTCCCGAATTATGTTAATTGTTGACCTTATTCCCGAATTGTGTTGAATGTTGCCTTTATTTCCGAACTGTACTGAATGTGGGCTTTATTCCATTGGCCTTATTCCCGAACTGTTTCAAGATAGGGCGTTATTCCCCTGGGCCTTGTTCCCGAATTATGTTGACTGTGGGCCTTATTCCCGAACCGTACTGAATGTGGGCTTTATTCCCCTGGGCCTTGTTCCCGAACTATTTCAAGATAGGGCGTTATTCCCATGGGCCTTGTTCCCGAATTATGTTGATTGTGGGCCTTATTCCCGAGCTGTTTCAAGATAGGGCGTTATTCCCATGGGACTTGTTCCCGAACTATTTTGAAAGTGGGCTTTATTGCCCTAGGCTTTGTTCCCGAACTGTACTGAATGTGGGCTTTATTCCATGGGCCTTGTTCCCAAAAATGATACTGATGTGGGCCTCGCCCCCAAACTGGTACTGATGTGGGCCTCGCCCCCAAACTGATACTGATATGGGCCTTAATCCCAGACTGATACTGATATGGGCCTTAACCCCAGACTGATACTGATATGGGCCTCAACCCTGGGACTCGTCCCCAAACTGCTGATGTCATAATGATGCTTCTGATTGGCTTTCATTTGCCGCTTTCTCTCTTTCTTCTTCAAAACCTGTGAATATAAAACAAACACAAAACACAAAAATGAATGCAAAATATGTTACGTGTATGCATGCATGCGTGAATGAGTTTCCCATCCCGTTGGGTTAGGTCTTCCGCCAATTCCCTTGATGACCATTCTTCTCTTCCTTAGGGAAAGTACTATTTTCAATCTACCCACATTGATCGGCTCGGTGAACTCATTTCCTTCCAAGTCTGACAGTCTCACTGCCCCATTTCCCAATTTCTGAATGGATATCATGTCCTTTCTGCTTGCTTCTTCTGAGGACTCCATGTGTTCTAAACATCGCTGAGTATCATAGTGCCATGGTTGAATGCTTTTGTCAAATATACTCATGTTACATGTTGAAAAGACGAGACTCAGGCAAGTAAATGAAATGAAAGCCTTTATTATCATTAAAAAAAGGTTCGAACAAGTAGACAAAACCAATATCTTTATTAAAAATGATAGAACAAATAAGCTAGGGAGAACAACTTCATCATTTGCAGTATCGCCTTCTTCCTCGACCTATGGTTCTTTACTACTGTTATCCTTTATCTCAATGCCAGAAGCCTGGTGGTTGAGAGTTTGGAGGACAAAGGTTTCGGGTAGGCCGGAGTTGATCATGTAGGTGGGTGGTGGAATGGAGTGGTAATTAGGTAAGGGATTTCTGTATGTGTTAGGTTGTTCTTTTTCTGGATTGGGTATATTATTGGAGTCAATGAGGTTTTGGACCTCATGCCTAAGGCGGGTACAGTTGTCGGTGTCATGGCCTTTTTCTTGATGGAAGTAACAATACTGGTTTAGGTTCATGTGTGGTGGCACATGATTTGGAAATGGCCTAGGTTCCAAAGGTTTTAGAAGTCCTTGCATCTTCATCTTTTCAAACACCTTTGACAAAGGTCTACCAAGATTGGAGAATCGTCTGTTTCTGACAGTAGCAACCTCAGCAGTAGCGGGCTTGGTCTCAGAGGGCCCCCTGAAAGTCCTTCTATTTTGGCCATAAAACTTCCGATTCTAGGCTTCCTCCTCCTCGATATCCATGACACTCTCCCTCAACTGTTGAAAATCAACAATCATTGAAGTCATCCTCCTCAACTTACCATAAATAGAGGGCTTGGTGCCCTTGATGATCATTTTGATCTGGTCCTTCTCCGAAGGCCGAGTCTGCATTTTCAGAAGCTGGCTTCTCCAGCGGTCTACATACTCATTGAAGCTTTCTTCCAGCTTCTGCTCAGTGTTCTCCAAATCACGGAGTGACAAATCAATTTCCAAATCTGTAACATATTGCTTCAGAAAATCTTCAGCCAGTTCCCTCCAATCTTCCTTAACCTTTCTTTCCAGGCTATGATACCATACTACCGGCGCCCCCTCAAGTGACATTCCAAACATTTTCTGCTCTTGGCGCTGTGACAAGCCCACTGAACTCATAACTGAAACATATTGTCGAAGATGGACCCTCGGGTCCCCATTCCCATTGAACTTGGCCATATCAAACATCTTGAACTGAGCTGGCAGTTGTTCTTCAAAATTCATTTCTTCATAATCTAACAATTCTTCATGTTTACCCCTCATTTTACGGGTAACTGTTTCTACCTGATCCCGAAGCTTCTGAAATTCTGCCTGAGACCCAATCATTCTTCCTGTCGCAAATTCTACCATGTCATCATCAAAAGTGGGGATATCATCCCCCAACCCATTCGGAGGCTCCTCATGCCTCACATTCTCAGAATTTCCCCCAGCAAGGGGCACAACCATATTAGCCACAGCAGCAGTCAAGGCTTGTAACTGTTCAATAATCTTGGTGAGACTGTTCTCAAACTGATCCATACGGGATGTTTCATTCTCTGATTCACTCATATTTGTTATTGGCCTTTTAACAAGTCTTCCATTTTCCCTAACCCAACGGATATCTATGATGGCTCTTAAGACACAAGAGAGTTAACATGGTGTGCGTATGCATGAGATGCATGAGGTACGTGCGATGTATGGAATATATAAATCGGCCCATTGCCATTTTAAAGCATTCAATCACACTGTTAGGTGGTGCAAACTTGTCCCAGTTGAAAAGGCCCAACAGGTTTACACCTTTGCGACAACATGGTTAAACAAATTCAAATGATAAGGGGCCCAAACACAGGATGGCCCATCGGTATTTTAGAAACTTTTGGCCCAATTGTCATAGGATACGAACTCGTCCCAGTTTAAATGGCCCAACAAGTTCACATTTCTGACAAGAAGTCCAAATGCATCCAAATGAGGATGGTCCCCAAATACAAGCATAAAGAGATAATTCAAGCATAAAACAATAATTTCTACCGAGTGGGCCATCGACATTTCAGAAGCTTTTGGCCCAATTGTCATAGGATACGAACTCGTCCCAGTTTAAATGGCCCAACAAGTTCACATTTTTGACAAGAAACCCAACTGCATCTAAATGAGGTTGGTCTACAAGCACAAGGAAATAGTTACTATAGGTCATACAACTCCGGTCTATGTGTGGGTTTGCGGGAGTGTGAACAAAGACTCTCGCTGGCGAAGAATTGCCCACAAATAGGTCTCCCCACTCAAGGGTTCGAGCAACCAAGTGAGCGCACCCTTTTTTATACCTTATGGTACGTGCCAATGAGTTATGGCGCGTGACTGACTGTCAAATGGATTTCCCGTTGTAGATTCCCCAGAGGGAGGGCGTAGCGAACTCTCTTAAAAACCCAAGCCTCTTAGGCTCTTATCGCTTGGTGACATGAATAAACAACGAGCCCTCCAAATTAGTCCATCACGGTAGGCTACAAGTACATGATTATCTAGGTGCCGTCGCAGTTTTTCCTTATAGAAAGGTAGTGAATGAGGGAAGACACTGAACCATTACCTAGCCTTAAAAGTGCATTTGATTAAACCCCTTTCAACCCACGGTAAACACGGTTAATTAAAGCATAAATCACAATCATTACAAGGCATTATTTCGGGGCCAATTCTCTATCCCCAGTGGAGTCGCCAAACAGTAGGACACATATGTTAGACGACGCTGTCCCGGGCTCGCGGCCCGGTTGGGAGTACGGAGTAGCCCGAGGGGGACTAAACCGGAGAAATAACATGGAGTCGCCACCCGGTGTGAACCGGGAAAATGATTTAAGGCCGCACTCACCCCTCGCAATGGAAGACCTCAAACCGTTGGGTTCGGAATGGTCCTTTACTTATGCCACTTGTAATGAAATGATTTGTGCAATAATTTAATCGAACCTACGCAACATATTTCCAAGAGTATTCTACTTTTAAGTTCATATGCATGAAAGTAATCATCATAACGGTAAACATACGATATCAAACAATAATCTCATGAACATGTTGAATCATCAAACGCGAAAGATAAATAACAATCTAAGCATAAACATAAAGAAACACCTATTGCGAAAGGAGATGACAAGATCATGCATAGAGAAATAACATATTAATGGCTAAGTCATGCTTGAACACCATCTCATGAACAGATCAAATAGATAAATGCGGGGATACAAATAGATGATAACAGTGAAAGTATCAATAATGGAATGGTATGATTAATTACATGATACAAGAGAAACCACCCAAGAAGCAATTATGTATGAAATGTGATGAAAAGGAATCAGTTCAACGTGTGCGTGTTCGTGTAGCGTTTGAAAATGCGTTCGAACAGTAAACAGAAGGTTCGAGGTCGTGTAGCGTTTGACAACGCGTTCAAACAGGACAAGACCTGATGAAACAAAATACATGCGCGTTCGAGTAGCGTTCGTGAACGTATTCGAACGGGAAACAGAAGGTTCACGTTCGTATAGCGTTTGGTAACGCGTTCGAACGGGGCAAGACCTGATGAAACAAAATGCATGCGCGTTCGAGTAGCGTTTGTAAACGCGTTCGAACGGGAAATAGAAAGTTCGCATTCGTATAGCGTTCGAGAACTCGTTCGAACGGGACAGCACCCGATGCATGATTGATGACGCAACACATACATAGATAAGCAAATCCACAATATAGGACCATGTGTGCCCGATTGAACTCATTCCCATTCAATCAGGTGTACCTCGTATGGCGCGGCAAAACATCATGGTAAAGGTAGCCTTTAGGCATTTTCCCTCGAATAGAGGACCTTGAATCCACCCTAGTTAGCCCATGCGCACAAGAATGCAATTCATGCGTAAATAAAGCAACGATGTGCAAAGGATAAATGACATAATAAAAGGCGCGGTAAAACATCATGGTAAAGGTAGCCTTTAGGCATTTTCCCTCGAATAGAGGACCTTGAATCCACCCTAGTTAGCCCATGCGCACAAGAATGCAATGCATGCGTAAATAAATCAACGATATGCAAAGGATAAATGACATAATAAAAGGCGCGGCAAAACATCGTGGTAAATGTAGCCTTTAGGCATTTTCCCTCGAATAGAGGACCTTGAATCCACCCTAGTTAGCCCATGCGCACAAGAATGCAATGCATGCGTAAATAAAGCAACGATATGCAAAGGGTAAATGACATAATAAAAGGTGCGACAATACATCGTGGTGAATGTAGCCTTCAGGCATTTCCCTCGAATATAGGATCTTTAGTCCACCCTAGTTAGCCCATACGCATTATGTTACCGTGCATATAAAATAAAGACAACAATAATATAGGACCTCGTATGCTCGATTAAACATATCCCACATTCAATCAAACATACTCCGTCCGGCGCGGCAAAGTATTATCGTAAAGGTAGTCTTTTGGACTTTTCTTCCCTCAATTAGAGAACATTTAGACCAACATACTAAGCCCATGCGCACTACATCATCAATACACAAACAAATAATGTGCAGAAAGTAAAGCGAAAATGACTAAATCATGCTTAAACATAAATAACATACTAGCGACTAAATCATGCTCAAACACAAGGTTGGATGAAACGAAATATGTGTGTCTCTCAAGCGGTACGTGGCGTTGTATCCCGAGTACAGACCGCACTACCGTCCATTCGGATTCGGCTACGGAATTTACGTCCGGGTTTCCATCCGATATACCACAAGAGAGAACACATATTCCGTTCATCCGGAAATCACATCTTGCACCAACCCATAATACTCATGCAAAATAAAGTAAGAAAATAAATAAAAGGAAGGGTGCCCTCAGGTCTAACCTCTTAGGTCGTATCTCGAAAGCGCGTTACACGGCCGTCGGAAGGGTTGATGCTCCGCAACTCCTCTGGTTCACTGGTCCACTGCTCTCGTCTGTTGCCTCGCGGTTTTGGGTCGTCGTTTCCTCTATTTTGCTGCTGTTTTGCTGTATTTCCTGGTCACTGTTTTCACTATATTAAGGGACTATTTTCGGTGATGTGGTGGTGCAGTTTTAGAGACCTATTTTTGTGATGTAAGGGGCTGTTTCAGTGACGTGAAGGGCTGTTATTAGGGTGCTGTTTCGGTGATATTAAGGAACAGTTTCAGGTTGTGTTTGTGCGGCAATGGGGTGTTTTGGTTTAGTGTTTTCGGCAATGGAGGGAGTTGTTTTGGTTTTATGATTTTCGGTGGAGGCTTTCTATTTTAGGGGTGTGATCTTCGGCTATTGAGAGTGAGGAAGGAGAAGAGAATTCTTTGTTGCTTATGGCTTGTGTTATGCGTGAATGGACTAGAGTTTTTTTTTGTGTGAATGAGCTAGGGGTTCTAAGGGTTGGATTTGTGTTTCTTTTATAGGCAAAGGTTAGGGTTTCTCTTGCTTGAAAAGGAATAAGATTTGTGTATTAAAGAGATGTCATTTAATTAGTGTCACACAAGGAAAACATATATTTAATTGGGGACATGATTTGTTTAAATTAGGAATATGTTTATTTGATTTGTTTATTTGTTTTATTTAATTTGGTATATGATTTGTTTTGTTTAGGTAAGTGGATTTGTTATTTTAGTAGGTGATTATTTAGATTTTATTTGATTTATTTAATTTAGGAAGGATATTATTTTAATTTGTGACATGTTTTAAATGTTTTAATTATTTTTGGGTGGGTTTTGGTGGGCTAATTGGGCTTGGGCGTGAGGCTGGCAGCAAAACCGATTCGAACGCTGCATGAATGCCCGCAATCTGCCTGACGTTCGAACGTGTTCACGAACGCAGCACGAACGAAAGCAGTGAACATGTGAATTGAATCCGATGACATACTTGTTCTGAATTTCCCCTTCCGACATTCGTTTCCCGCGACTTCCGTTACTTAAAAGGTAGTGTCTCCAAATGAGTCTCATCATAGGGACTTACATGCAAAATACAGTGCCTACAGGAGCACAGTCACATTTTTATGTTGTATAGTATATGTGACGCAACCATTGACCTTGAAGAATTCTAAATTTGAGTGAGGTTTATTTATGAAAGTTGTAGGTATGAATGTTTAGTATATGTAAAATTTTATAAATTATAATTTAGAATATGGATAAGGAGATATGAGCATTTGAAAATGGCTAATATGAAATCATTAAACTCTTATAAATGTAAGGTCATTTTTATCTTTTTTTTCGTCGAAACAATATTAAAGAAATATTTACCTTTTAAATTGAAAGTTATAAAGATAATAATAATAATAGTTCTTTGAGATCCAATTTCATATCCCTGTCTCATTTTATTTTTTATTTGTTGTAAATTTATTTTATCTTGATGTCCTTTTTAGTAATTTTGTAGATAATATGATTATAAATGAATTTCTTTTTGATCTTGGATTTTTTAGGAATGATTGAAATGATTTTGGGTTTTTTAAATAATATCCCTTAATGTTTTATTGACTCATATATCGAACATGAGAAATGGTACTTCACAAAAAAGAAAAATAACAAAAAAAAAAAACCAAATCGGGTGCCCGAAACGACACCAAATTGAGTGCCTTTTTCGGGCATTGTAGCATTTCCCACCAAACATTATCTTCATGTTCCGCTAAAGAAGAATAAGGACACCAAATTTTACGTGGTGATCATTATACAAAGATAAGATATTCTTTTTAGATTTATACCAAGCATGTTATGGGGCTTAGCGTGTAGCAAAGAGCACTAGTGACCCCTTCGTTTAAAGTTTGTGTTTTACTTGATGGAATTGAGATTTGACATGGATGGCCCATTTGTTACATGCATTTGTATATATTTTTTTGAAATGTTGAAAATTTTGCTCTAAATTATCAGATTCGGATTTAAGCGATCCCGATTATTTTAGGTTTTTATAAGAAATACATTCATTGGATTTGAATCCATGACCTACAAATCAGATCCTGAATCAGACACCACCAAATCACGCTCATTGATGATGCATTTACATATTAGCTATCACTAAATCCCCCATTTCAGAAATTGATCTCAAAATAGTAGTTAGTATAGAAACATCAATATGTCAAACTATCTTTAATGGGTGTGTCTTTGTGGTAAATGGTCTAAAACTTGGTTATTAGGTCATATGTTCGAGTCCAATGATACATGTTTTGTGAGAGTCTGGAACAGTTGAGAATTTTACCGACTTCACTTGAACCCAAATCGAGTGATTTAACGGCGGAATTTTCAACAGTTCCAAAAAAAATAATCAATTTGTCAAACTAACTTATCATGTATCATCAATTTTAGCCCCTACCCATCCGTCCCATCTTAATTCTCACGATATAATTAAAAAGTTGAAAATGTAAATATTGAACTTTATTTATCAGGCATTATCCAATGAGTCTGAGTCAGTGTTGCAGTGAAGGTAAATGAAACCAAGAGTTTAATCTCCCTCACAGTAACTTTGAATAGGTATAGATTAAACTGAAGGTTTGAATGGAAATAAGAAATATATGATTCAAACTCTGCTCTGAATTGGGAAGAAATTGGATTATCATTCAATAACATTTTTAAAACCACACTGGAATACTTTAAAAAAATGTAACTAAAAGTAAAATAAAATAAAATAAACAAAATAGCTCATCATATTCTTGAAAATTATATTAAAGTGCGTGCGCGGGGTTTGCGCGTGTGTGCGCGCCTTATGGGAAATACACAAGTTGAATGAACATATCTTCTAAAGTGAAAGAATGTAATTCAAGGTATTAGAAAAAGGTATAACCTTTAGGAGAGTTACATCTTAAACTAAAAGGTGCCCACCAAGGCACTCATCCATGCCTATAAAAGGGTTTTTGGCTTTAATTTTATTAATTCTTTCACATTTTCTCACAAATTTATAAACATAAGTTTAGAGTTAAGAGTTTCCACCATTTTTCCTAACTTCAAGTTCTTGGAGAAAGGAGTGCCCATTCTACAAGAAACAACCAAGTAATCATGGGAGAACGTTAGTCATAAGACATCCGTAGAGCACAGAAACGGGGCTAATAAGTTCTTAAGGACAGAGAAATCCCAGTTTGGTTTAAGTTTTCCATATTCTTCAATAAATTTCAGGCTTTTCTAAGTCTCAATGTTCATGCTTTAATAGTGGAAATTTGATTGTATGATGCATGTTTAAATTGATTAATAACACATTTAAGACAACAATATTAAGAATTTATTAATTTACATGTGTTGTTAACTCTGTTTTGCATGTTTTAATATTCTTCTTCTTGGAAAATTTGTTATGTGCATGGAAATTACGTAAGGGCGTTCGAACGTCCGACAAACGATAAGGAAAAATCCTATATTTCGCAATTTCGTTCGAACACATCTTCAAACGCCACTCGAACGCCAGTCCTCTAGAAAGGTTTGTGTGAATACGTCTTCAAACACAGCTCGAACTCAAGTCCTCTGAAAAGTTTCGTTCGAACGCATTTTCAAACGCTACACAAACATGAACTCTATGGAAAGTTTAACGCAAGTCACATCTGGGAAATTTCATATTTAGAATAATAACATAGACTTAGACTAATCTATAAATTTCATAAAAATATATATTACATTGATAATTATCATATGATATACGTGTTTTAGCTATGAAATTTGGTAATATAGAATATATGTTTAGAATAATATTAATTTAGTAAAATCAAATGCTGAATTTCTATAAACTTGGTAGTATATGTTTTAGTTAATATTAGGTTGGTCAATTATCACATGCATACACCTAGTAGATTATGTGATAAAGTTAAAAATTTTTAATGTTTGTTATATACTTGGTTGAGAGTTAAAGTGTAGTTATACATAAGTAATTTCATCTAAATTTGATTGAATTTATACATATATTTAAAAACATGTTATAGCAGAAATTTAAAGTGTAAATGTTGTGATATTTTTATATCGTACCGCAAGTGTACGGTGTCAAGTTTTAGTATAAATATGAGTTAAGAGTATCGAACCCACAGGGATTGCGTTAACTCACACTAAGTACTACAATTGATAATCCTAACTTTATTTAGAAAACAAATAATAAAGATTTAATTAAATAAATAAATATAAAAATAATAAAATAGGAGGAACTAATACAATAGAGGTTCTGGATCCTGATTTTACCTAGCTGTCACCTATGCATTTGTCATGCCAATTAATCCATGTTCAGTTATATTGTTTATAAGTCAAGACTCCGAAAATATTCACTCCCTCTCTCGAGCATCAGTGAAAATATCATCAACTATAGACTTCGATATCTCTATAAAAATCCAATAGTTAACAACTCATTATGTTTTGTGATTTTATATTAACGACTTCAAAGGATTACAGATTCTCTCGAACTCTATAAAATCCTAGGCTATATTCTCTAGATCTATTCAAAATCCCCTCTCTCGAGTGATAGATTCTAAATATTCATCATCTTCAATTGTGGCCAACAATCAAGAAACATTAAACTCAAAAGAATATAAATAAATTAATAAAACTTAATAACAAAATTGATAAACAAAATACAAGGTTCAAGCATCGATTACATCATTCTCCAGAATTAAGGAGTTTAGTTCATAACAAAAGATAAAAACAATAAATAACAAGTCATGAATCTAATGGAAATCATTAGAGTTCTAAGAAAGAAATAAGAAAATAAAACCCGAATTGAATCTCTTCCTCCTCGGACGTCACCGCCTTAATCTCCTCTTGTTGCTCTTCAATCCTCTCCTTAGATCTCTAAAAATATTTATTTCTGTGTTTTGTGCAGTGTATTAGCCTCCTCCTTTTAATTCTGGACGAACAGTTGTATTTATAGTGGAGTCTGTGAGTCATTGGGTATCATTAGGAATCTTAGAAAACCCTAAAAAATAAATCATGGAACGCGCCTATATTCTCCCGCAGCGCCGCGGCGCCTAACTCTCAGCATTTTGGCCTGGAGAGTTTGTGTGAGAGGGCATCATGGCGCCTGTTTCCTCTCTTCAACTGGCGCCATGGCGCCAATTGAACTTTATATTGATGGCGCCTTGGCTCCATCAGACTTCACATTGATGGCGCCTTGGCGCCATCATCTCTGGAAAATGTATGTAATTTTGGGCGCCATAGCGCCTGTTAGGCCAATGCTCCCGTGCTCGTCCTGTGTTCCCGAAAGTTCCCAAAACACATGCAATTGTTCCCAGATCCATGTATTAATGCTCCTACAAATAAAACATGAAATAAACTATAAAAGACATTTAAATATCTCGAAATATAACAAAACAATAAGCTAAAAATGATGTAATAAGTGGGTATAAACCACACTTATCAAATACCCCCAAACTTAAGGTTTTGCTAGTCCCGAGCAAAAGATAAAAATAAAAACTAAATTCAAATAAACAATTAAAAATAACTAAATTAACTAAGCCACTTTCGTAGGGATCACGATTGCATTTAGCATATGCAACAAGCCTTTAAACCCCTAGGCGACCCTAGTGGATGAGTTATAGTCTCGTGAGGGCTTACAACGACGATACCCACAAACGTCATTTACACACAATCATGCAAAAATATAAACAAATTTACAAAAGATAGTCTCGAGAGTTACGCATAAATATATCCTCAAAGAAAGCTTATAAATGAAATCAAAGAATCTTCAAAGTACGCAATTGCAACTCAAATCTAAATTCATGAGTAAATCATCTAAGCTAGACTCACAGTGTGTGTGTAAAGGTTCGTTCACAGCTCGACTCATAAGTAAGGCAACTTAATGATTTTGTTTAGAAATTAGAATTGATGGGTCAAACCAACCTAGATATCTCAATTATGCTCTGTAATTGCTTTATTTTGTGCTCAGTATGGTATGATTTTTCTTTTCTTTTCTTGTCTCTTTTTGTTTTTCTCATTTTGCACTCATTTTTTTTTTCAACTCACCTACCCTTTAAGGTAGCATTTTTCCTCATGGTGGTCCTAATACTCGCCCATGGGTAGCTTCACGCTTATCGGTTATAGGTGGTTTATTTTCTTTCTTTAGAGACATTTTTCTTTTTAGCTATATCATACTTCATAACACTAGCAAATCAAGATAGATATCTACGCAAACGGTCATTCATCGACATGCAATTTCTTCAACTAGTCACCTTGTCAACTACTTAAGTTTTACTGCTAAAAACCTGTTTTTAAGTGCTCACGAGTCTAACATAGATCAGTTATTCAAGGCATCAAATAAAAGTAAATTGGGCACTTATCGTTTCTAAAATTTCACCCATAAACGATCAATATTATCACAGGATTTATGCTTTATTATCAAAGACTAAAACAAATTTTTTTTTTCATAAATTAAACAACTACATAACAAGTAAACAGCATGCACACACCCTCAAACTTAAAACTTGCATTGTCCTCAATGTAAGATAAAAAATTACAGAACAAGAGTGAGGAACAACACTACCGTGTATGGAGTTGATCAGACTCTTGCTGGTTAGAATTTGGTTGCGCGGGCGTTGTGTGTCTCGTGCTACTTGCATAAATAACATGCAAATTAATAAATAGCACATAATAAAATAAAAATTAAAAATAAAGAAAACAATTATAAAATAAATGTAATTAAATGCAAGGGTTGCCTCCCCGCTAGAGCTAAGTTTAACGTCTTCAGCCAGACGCAACCACCCAAATGGTGGTCATGGTAGCTTCTTCTTGTGTATCCACTGACTGCTTTGACATGAAAAAGATAGTTTGGCAACTGTGGCAGTTTATCCAAATATCCCTACTGCTGCTTGGTTATGGAGGACGTAATCTGCCCAATTTGTGTTTCTAAGGACTTCATTATGGCCTCCATATTTTCCATGTGTGTCTCAATATTATTTAGCCTTGACTCAGTCTTCTCGAATCTCGCTGAAGTACTAGCAACAAACGTGCTCACGAAGTCTTCTAAGGAAGATTTCTGCTCAGCTCTTTGATAGTCAAAACCAGAAGAAGGCTGCAAGGTATTCTCTGTGTTAGCATATGACAGGTTTGGATGATAACGGTTAGGCACAAGATTTCCTCTATAGCTGTTGAAGTTCCGATTGTTCACATATTGGACTTGCTCAAAGTTCGGGCTTCCTTCCAATAACTGCATGTTTGTAGCTGCCGCTGATTCAGTAGATGGTACTCGTGGATTTGTCAGGGCTGCTACTTTAGTGGCTAAGGTGGAAATTTGAGCTGTAAGTGCCACAAGAGGGTCTACTTCATAAATTCCAGCCACTTTGGTCACCGTAGCGCGTTCACTTGGCCATTGATAGTGGTTAATGGCCATTTCTTCTAATAGATTGTAGGCGTCCTCAGCTGATTTCTTAAATAGAGCTCCCTCAGCTGCTGCATCAACCACAGTCCTATTCGAACCATTCAGCCCATTATAGAACAACTGAATCTGGACCCAATCTGCATAATCATGTTGTGGGCATCTTCGTAGTAGATTCTTAAAGCGCTCTCATGCTTCATATAGAGTCTCAGTCTCCATCTGCTTAAATATGCTGATTTCTACCCTCAGTTGAGCTGATTTAGCTGGCGGGAAGAACCTCTCAAGAAATTTTGTGGCCATATCCTGCCATGTCATGATACTCCCCGTCTGTATTGATTGCAGCCAATCTCACGCTTTATCCCGTAAAGATAATGAAAATAAGCGTAGCCTGATAGCCTCTTTACTCACGCCATTTATCTTTATGGTATATGCGATCTCCAGGAACATCCTTAAGTGCATGTTGGGATCCTTTACAGCTGAACCCCCAAACCGATTCCTTTGTACCATGTTGATCAATGCAGGTTTTAACTCAAAATTGTTGGCGTTGATTGGTTGATGGGCAATCCCAGAATAGATATCATCAATGACAGGTTTGAAGTGATCTCCGATTGCCACCTGTCGTGGTTTGTTCTCTATGTTTTCAGCTGCCATTGGTTTTTTTTCAAATTTTCTTTTCTTTTCTTAGTCTCCTCGCAGTTCTTTCTATTTCAGGATCAAACATGAGCGAGTCGAGAATTGTGGATTTTTGCATTCACTGAAGCACCAAAAGAAAAAAAATCAATAAACTAAAAATAAAAATAAAAATAAAAACCTAAATTAAAGCTAAAATTACTTGGCAGTAGTATTAATGTGAATTAAACAAACAATACCCGGCAACGGCGCCAAAAACTTGTTGTGATATTTTTATATCGTACCGCAAGTGTACGGTGTCAAGTTTTAGTATAAATATGAGTTAAGAGTGTCGAACCCACATGGATTGCGTTAACTCGCACTAAGTACTACAATTGATAATCCTAACTTTATTTAGAAAACAAATAATAAAGATTTAATTAAATAAATAATATAAAAATAATAAAATATGAGGAACTAATACGATAGAGGTTCTGGATCCTGATTTCACCTAGCTGTCACATATGCATTTGTCATGCCAATTAATCCATGTTCAGTTATATTATTTATAATTCAAGACTCCGAAAATATTCACTCCCTCTCTCGAGCATCAGTGAAAATATCATCAACTATAGACTTCGATATCTCTATAAAAATCAAATAGTTGACAACTCATTACGTTTTGTGATTCTATATTAACGACTTCAAAGGATTACAGATTCTCTCGAACTCTATAAAATCCTAGGCTATATTCTCTAGATCTATTCAAAATCCCCTCTCTCGAGTGATAGATTCTAAACATTCATCATCTTCAATTGTGGCCAACAATCAAGAAGCATTAAACTCAAAAGAATATAAATAAATTAATAAAACTTCATAACAAAATTGATAAACAAAATACAAGGTTCAAGCATCGATTACATCATTCTCCAGAATTAAAGAGTTTAGTTCATGACAAAAGATAAAAACAATAAATAACAAGTCATGAATCTAATGGAAATCATTAGAGTTCTAAGAAAGAAATAAGAAGATAAAACCTGAATTGAATCTCTTCCTCCTCGGACGTCACCGCATTAATCTCCTATTGTTGCTCTTCAATCCTCTCATTGGATCTCTAAAAATATTTATTTTTGTGTTTTGTGCAGTGTATTAGTCTCATCCTTTTAATTCTGGACGAACTGTTGTATTTATAGTGGAGTCTGGGAGTCATTGGGTATCATTAGGGATCTTAGAAAACCCTAAAAAATAAATCCTGGAACGCGCCTATATTCTCCCGCAGCGCCGCGGCGCCTAACTCTCGGCATTTTGGCCTGGAGAGTTTGTGTGAGAGGGCGCCATGGCGTCTGTTTCCTCTCTTCAACTGGCGCCATGGCGCCAGTTGAACTTTATATTGATGGCGCCTTGGCGCCATCATCTCTGGAAAATGTATGTAATTTTGGGCGCCATAGCGCCTGTTAGGCCAATGCTCCCGTGCTCGTCCTGTGTTCCCGAAAGTTCCAAAACACGTGCAATTATTCCCAGATCCATGTATTAATGCTCCTACAAATAAAACATAAAATAAACTATAAAAGACATTTAAATATCTCGAAATATAACAAAACAATAAGCTAAAAATGCTGTAATAAGTGGGTATAAACCACACTTATCAGTAAACACTAAAGATTGAATACCTAAGATTTTCTATTGAGAAAGTGTTTAAGGGTTCTTTCACCAAGGAAATAAGAGCCTAAGTGGGCAGAGACTTAAGTGGTTACACCAGACCCCCTCTTCCTCTGGGAATTTTCCTTTATTCACCTATCATAAGAAACTTTTTGTCACAAATTTAAGGACTTGTATTATTTGGTACTTCAATCCAAAATAATAACAAGTAGAATTTTTAGAGTAACATATAAACTAGATCATAAATTTGATCTTTGTGTGATTTCTCATGTGTCAAACTTTCAGTTACACATGGCTAGTGGAAATATCACAGTACCGGTTGCTCATAGAGAGAAACCAGATAAGTTTGGTGGAGCAAACTTCAAACAGTGACAGAACAAAATGATGTTTTACCTGATAACATTGTAGTTGGCTAAGTATATCAAGGACGATCCTCCGGGTCATGTGGAGGGAGAAACGGAGCAACTGCAATTTGAGACATGGTCACATGGTGACTTCTTGTGCAATAACTACCTATTGGGAGGACTTGACAATACCATGTATAACGTGTACCAAGACATGACTTCTGTAAAGATTCTTTGGGAATCTCTTGAGAAGAAGTACAAAACAGAGGATGTCGGACAGAAGAAATTTATCGTTGGTAGGCTTCTGGACTATAAAATGGTAGATTCAACGGCGGTAATGTCTCGGTTGGGTGAAGGAATGAAAATCTTGGATGAAGGAATGAAAATCTGCGAGATATTTCAAGTTTCCATAATTATTGAAAAGTTGACTCTATCATGGAAGGATTTCAGGAGCTATATGAAACAAAAAAAGAAGCAGATGAGTCTTGAAGACCTTGAAGTTCGATTGAGGATCAAAGAGGACAAAAGAAAGTCCGAGAAGGCTAGCTACAAGACTATGGAATCTAAGGCCAACATTGTCGAGGGTGGAAATGGTAGCAGAAAGAGAAAGAACAGTTAAGCTGATTCTTCCCAAGCAAATAAGAAATTCAATGGGAAGTGCTACATCTGTGGGAAAAGCGGTCACATGGCAAAGGACCACAAAAATAAGAAGTCTCAGGATAAGGGCAAGAAAAAAAAATGAGGCCCATGTCACTGAGGATGAGCTGTTAACTCATAAGATCTCAAAGTTGAACATCTCAGCAGTTGTAACTGAAGCCAACTTGGCTGGGAATTCGAGAGAATAATGGTAGACACGGGGGCTACTCGTCATATTTGTGTCGACAGTAGAATATTTTCCTCATATCAAAAGATCAATGGTGGTGATCATTTGACAAAGGGAAACTCGTCTATCTCTAGAGTTGTTGGACAAGGTACAATGGTTCTGAAGATGAAATCCAGGAAAGAGCTTACATTGAAGAATGTCTTTCATGTTTATGATATTCGGTAGAACTTGGTTATATTATGTTATGTGTATTTATTGAGGAGAAAATATGAAGCTATTGAGAACTTTATATAATATAAAAATGAAGTTGAAAATCAACTTGCCAAGAAAATCAAAAGAATCAAAAGTGATAAGGGAGGTGAATATATGTCACCATTTGGTGAATATTGTTACAATCATGGAATTATTCATGAAACTACAGCTCTTTATTCGCCTCAACAAAATAGAACGCAAAAATCGAACCTTGAAGGAAATGATGAATGCCATATTGACAAGCTCTGGTTTACCCCAGAACTTATGGGAGGAAGCCTTGTTTTCCGCCAAATACGTTCTGAAAAAGTTACCTCACAGAAGATTATAAGATACCATATAAATTGTGGAAAAGTCATACTTCTTCCTTCAAATATCTGAAAGTGTGAGGGTGTCTCACCAAAGTAATGGTTCCTAGACCTAAGAAGTTGAGAATATGACAAAAAATTATTGATTGTATATTCATTGGATATGATCACAACAGTAGTGCGTATCGATTTTTAGTACATAAAATTGAAATTCCTGACAATAATCCAAATATAATAATTGAGTCAAGGAATGCGACATTCTTTGAAGAGATATTTCTTTATAAAGAAAAATAAAGAACATAGTCTTTCAAAAGAACCATTGATAATGCTATTAGTAGTGATCAAGTTAACTAAGAATCAAATCAACATGAAAATATTGAGGAAAATAAACCTAGACGTAGTAAAAGAGCAAGAAAGTCTAAGTCATTTGGACCTGATTTTTGACATACCTGTTAGAAAATGAGCCTCAAAGTTATAAAAAAAAAACCATGTCTTCTTCGAATGCACCTTTGTGGAAATAGACTGTCAATAGCGAGATTGATTCTATCATTCAAAACCATACTTTGATCTTCCCCCTGGTTGTAAGCCGCTAGGCTACAAATGGATTTTCAAATTGAAGAAGAAGTCAGATGGATCAATAGATAAGTACAAGACAAGACTTTTCATAAAAGGTTATAGACAAAAAAAAAGCATTGATTACTTTGATACCTATTCACCAGTGACCCGTATCACTTCAATAAGAATGCTTATAGCCATAACAACTATATTTGGTCTTGAAATATATCAAATGGATGTGAAGACGACATTCTTTAATGGTCAATTAGATGAGGAGATTTACATAGAACAACCAAAAGGTCTAAATGTTCTCGGACAAGAACACAAGATGTGCAAACTTGTAAAATCTTTATACGGATTAAAACAAGCACCTATATAATGGCATGAGAAAATTGACAAAGAAATGTTGTCAAGTGGATTCAAAATCAATGAGTGTGATAAGTGTGTATACACTAAATTAACTCATAAATGATATGTCATTGTGTCTCTATGTAGAAGATATACTAATAATTGGTAGCAATCATGAGATGATTCAGTCTACAAGAAAGTATTGACCATCAAATTTGAAATGAAAGATTCAGGGGTAGCTGATATGATCCTAAGAATTAAATGAAATGTTGTAGAGACCTCACAAAACTTCTCTAAACACTTCTCTAACATAGGCTAATTTCTCTAATACTTGCTTGTATTTAGCTTTCTCAAGCTTTTACTTTTGCTTAATTAAAACCTACCTAAAGCTTGCTATTTATAGCAAAACTTAGGTAATTTTTAATTAATAAAAGTTATAATCAACTTTTAGGTGGGTTTAATCCAATTTATCCAAATATGAATGATTAGGTGTGACTAATCTCCATTGTCTACCACTTTGATGTAATCCAATTAAATCAAGACAAGGATTAGGAAAATGATTAGTTAAATGTTTGCCACTTTGATTTAATCCAATTAAATCAAGCCAAAACAACATATTATTACATACTTACAAATACTATAATATCCTCAAATGGTAGAGATAATTATGATTTTACAATTAAGCCCTTGTGTAATTATTGAATTAATCCAATTAGGTCAAAGAAAATAATCAATGTTATCCAATAACACTTGATTATCTTACTTAATAATTATAATATCGAATATCAAAATTAATCGGTTACCCAGGTGCTCAATGAGTACACTTCATATTGGGACTCTCTAAGTTCAGACACGTTCGTCATATAAGCCTAGCTAATATATACGCAATTCGGCCACCTCTGAATTCACGAAGAATACGAACGACCTTTCTGAACGATACAAGTCAAGGTCATCACATATATTTAACAATCCCTCTGTCGTAGGCTATCCGAGTTGTGCTCAGGAAACATAGAATATACTGTCAAGTTTTCGAGGCCCATATCTCATGTCGACATGTCCACGATTCTTCATAACTAATGCGATCCACCCTAGGTGATCGAATTTGGCCAAAACTTTAAGAATCGTGACTTTACTCACATGGATACATGAACCCCTTATAGTACACATACGGGCTAATAGATCATAACTTGCTTCGCACTTGATTACCGAGTGCATCGGTCCACACCCAACGAACATCTAGAGGCCAGACCATGAAAGGTTTCTGATATAGATGGCATCAAAATGTTGAGGATCTCACACAAAATCAAAGTTATTCTATAGTCAAATGATTACATATGCTACTCGACTCGAGGAGATTCCTATTGACGGTAGTGTGTACTTCCAACTATTAGGAATCACATGTGAGTCATTCAGTATTCGGTCCAACCAATACCCACACCTCTATATGAGTTTCCAAAACTCATGGTACATCGGGTTAAACCATTAGAATTCCAATTTCAATATACGACATGTGCTAGTCTTCTAGGTTAAAGGAATTCGGCCGTATTCCAAAACCAACGATTAGGAATATATATATATATATATATTATATATATATATATATATATATATATAATTTAATAATAATTTCCAATAGTAATACTTATCTCAATGTCGGACCACCTAGTGTCTAGTATTACTACAAGACTATTCTATGGTCGATGTTATACTTACATATTTATACATCAATCCAATACGCATAATGACAATACCATTGATAAAGTATAAAATGAAAACTTAGCTATTTTATCAATAAATAATAAAATGTACAATTCGGATTGACACTCCAAGCACCAACTCCAACAAACTCTCATTTGCTTAGTGCCAATCTGAATGGTACCGCAGTCATATCTCCTCCACATGTTTATCGAATAAATTAGGAGGTAAAGCCTTTGTAAGCGGATCTGCTATGTTGTCTAGTCCTTGAACCTTCAAGACCACTATGTCTTTTCGCTTAATTATCTCTCTAATTACGCGATATTTTCTTTCCACGTGCTTAGACTTGGAATGCGCCTTCGGCTCCTTAGCCTGGCAAATGGCTCCATTATTATCACAGTATAATAAGATCAAATCCACAATACTAGGCACAATGCCATGTTCTGTGATAAAATTTCTAATCCAAACAGCTTATTTAGGAGCTTTTGAAGCCGCTATAAATTCTGGCTCAGTGGTGGAATCAGCTGTTGAGCATTACTTTAAACATCGCCATCTAACCGCACCACCGTTAAGGGTAAATATGTATCTTGATGTAAATTTTCTATTATATGGATCTCCCTGCAAGTGAGAGTCTGTATAACCCTTAACATGTAGATCATTTTCTCTATATATGAAAAATTTATCCCTAGTACATTTAAGATATTTCAGGATATGTTTCACAACTATCTAATGATCATTACCTGGATCAAATTGATATCGGCTAGTCACACTGACGCCGAAACTGATGTCAGGTCTTGTACATAGCATATCATACGTTATGCTTCCAATACAAGAAGCATATGGCAAGTTAGACATCCTAACTTTTTCTTCCTCAGTCGATGTGTCATTTTCTTTGAAAGATGTATGTCATATCGAAAATGTACATTTGCTGCCTTGTAGTTGGTAAAACTGTACCTTTCTAACATCGTATCTATGTACATCGATTGCGAAAACCCTATAAGCTTCCTAGCTATATCCCGGTAGAGCCTTATACCTAGTATATAGGAAGCTTTACCCATATCTTTCATGGAGAAGTTCTTGCAAATGTAGGTTTTCACACTTTGCATCAATCCTATATCATTTCCTATGATAAGGATGTCGTCTACATACAAGACTAGGAAAACTATCATGCTCACACTCACCTTCTTATAAACACATGGTTCTTCCTCGTTCTTGATGAATCCAGATAATCTAATTATCTCATCAAAATGACGATTCTGGCTTAGGGATGTCTGTTTAAGTCCATAAATAGATTTCTGGAGCTTACAAACCAAGTTTGAAGTCTCACTGGATACGAAATTTATTGGTTGTTCCATATAGATATCCTCCTCAAGGAATCCATTTAGGAAAATGGTTTTCACATCCATCTGCCATACCTCATAATCATGATATGGTGCAATGACTAAAAGAATCATAATGGATTTTAGCATGGCTATTGGTGAAAAATTTTCCTCATAGTCAATCCTAGGACATTGAGTGTAAACTTTTTCTACCAGTCAGGCCTTAAAGGTTTCCACCTTTCCATCGGGCCCTCGCTTCCTTTTGTAAACCCATTTACAACCAATAGGTTTAATTCCTTCAGGAAGTTCAACTACGTCCGAGACTTGATTGTCATGCATTGAATCTATTTCGGATTTCATGGCTTCCTGCCATTTTCCCAAATCGACATCCAATATCACTTTTTTATACATAGTCATATTTGTTTCCTCCAAGATGAGAACATTGAGGCTCGTATCAGATGTTAAAAATAATCTTTCAGGAGGCCTTGATATTCTATTTGACTTACGTAGAACCTGTGTTGTAGATCCTTCACCTAATTGGATCTCTGATTCCATCTCAGGTTTCTTATTGTTCGGATCAAACTCATCAAGTTCAATCTTTCTACAACTCCCACTATTTCTTAAAAATTTATTTTCAAGAAAAGTGGCAAAGCGAACAGCAAATACATTTCATTGCTCAGAATCATAGAATTGATATCCCAAAGAATTTTCAAGATATACAACGAACCTATATTTATACCATATGGGTGCTAGTTTATCCCACTGAGCGATTCTAACGTATGCAGGACAACCTCAAATCTTTAAATGCCTAAGACTTGGATTTCTACCGAACCATATCTGATAGGGGGTCATAGAAATAACATTTGATGGAACTCTATTAAGGTATGTGGGAAGCAGTAAGTAAAGCGTAACCCCAAAGGTAATAAGGAAGATCTGTATAGCTCATCATTGTTCGCACCATATCCAATATAAGTACAATTTCTACTCTCAGACACACCATTGTGTTGAGGTGTTCCTGGTGGGCTATATTGGGCAAGAATTCCATTCTCCATTAAATAACTTCTGAATTCTTCACTCATGTATTCACCGCCTCAATCTGATCTAAGACACTTGATGAATTTACTGGTTTGTTTTTCTACTTCATTTCGAAATATTTTGAACTTTTCAAATATTTTCGACTTATGTTTCATCAGATAGACATATCCATATCTAGACTTATCATCCATGAAAGTCTCGAAGTATGTTTAACCATCATGAGCGACATGATTTAATGGACCACATACATCACTGTGTATTAGTTCCAATAAATCTCCACCACGGTGTCCAACACCAAGAAATTGGGCATTTGTCATCTTTCCTTGGATACATGACTCACAAATCGAATAAGGATCTAAGGTAAAATTTTCAATCAAACCATATTTTACCAATTTGGATAGACGTCTAACACCTATGTGGCATAATCTCATATGCCATAATTCAGTATTATTTAGTTCAGATTTCCTACTTGTATTTTCCTCTACATGAAAGACATCTCTAAATATTTCTAAAACATAATGACCATTTGATAAAGAACATTCACATTTCAATAAATTATCTTTATCATATAAACATAAAGTTTCATCCTTAATGTTTATTTTATATCCCTCTTTATCTAATATTGACAGTGATATTATTTGTCTGATAAGTGAGGGTACATAATAACACTCTTGTAAATTTAATTTACAACCATTATGGAGATCTAAAACAACCATTCCTACGGCTTTAACATCCAATGTCTCGCCATTGCCAACTCTATGATGGATCTCCCCTTTATTCGGCCTTCTTTTTACCCTCATTACTTGCAGGGAGTTGCAAATATGAGTAAGACTGCTAGTGTCTAACGCCCATCCACTATTTGCATCTAAGGCTAATGAGATGTCAATAATTAGAAAAATACAAAGCGTACCTGAGGGTCCTGCTTTACCTATAAGCTCTGGATAGTTCTTCTTCCAGTGTCCAGACTCCTTGCAATGTAGAAATTGAACACGAGTTATTTGTAGTTTTGCGCCTTTGCGCTTCTTGGAGTTCTTCTTTAATATATTCTTCATCCCCATCTTTATTTTTGTTGACTTCCCATAAGTCTTTGAAAAGCTAGCTCCACCATTGAGGTACAATGTGGGGTTGTCTTTTCTCATATCATGATCCGCAATGCATAACATGTTATGAAGTTCTTCATAGCTGGCTTGCATCGAGTGCATATGGAAGTTTAACACAAAGCCAGTATAAGATTCAGACAAAGAAGACAAAATCAAATTACGGCCTGACCGTTCATCAATCACAATGCCCTGTCATTCCAGATATCGGATATGGTCGATCATGTTCAAAACATGAATGCTGACAGCTCATCCATCCTTAAGTTTAGCACGGAACAATTCCTTAGACCTCCGATAAATTTTGATCTTTTGATTTTCTTCGAACAACTCCTTGAGTGTTCGCATGATGCTCCAAGCATCTGGTACCTCTATATACTGTCTCAGCAAATCTGGAACCATCGATCCCAAGATATAGGATTTCACCTTAAGGTTATCATCCTTCCATCTATTAAAAGTTTCTCGCTCTTCTGGAGTGGAGTCAAGATTGATTTCAACAAGTAGTGGATTGACAGTGATATAAGTCAACTTTTCAAACTCCAAGACAAGGCGTATGTTCATTTCCCATTCGAAATAGTTCTCAGCTCCTTTTAGCTTATTGGTATCCAAAAGTCTTATCAATGGATTAGCGGCAACCATCTACAAGATAACACTTTAAACAGTAGCATAATATTTTTCATTTCAAAAATAATAACACTAATTGATTATGGAATTTTAAATCTATTAGTGCCCTCCCACTATTTTACGTAATTCTGTAATCTCCTTTAACAGAAAAAATAGAAATTTGACTATCAAAACTTCATAGCGGGAAGTGGATCCCATGATATTTTCTCAAACCTCACAATAATGACGGTATTGGCCTTTATAAACTCATTAGGTAGACCTCTAAGGTCAATCACATTCTTGCGACTCCTAGTTTGATCCTGAAATATTTCTTATCCTCACAATAATGACGGTATTGGATTAAGACGTATTCCAGGTGTATACTTGTCAATGTGCACTAATGAACTTCGTATGTACACCCTCATAATAATGACGGTATTGGGTGATCGCGTTAACTCATCACGCTACATCTAATGTTTTACCGGAGAGACCTAAGTTCCGAGCACTTATACCCTCACAATAATGACAGTCTTGGATATAAGTAGTAAGAACTCATTTATCTCCGTATTGAAAATATGGACCATCCAATAGTGCTCCAACATTACTAATATTATTACTTAAATAAAGTAATCACCTAATCATATGAGATTTATGACAGTCAAGCCATTAATTTAATTAGGTCAAAATTTTAATTTAAAACTTGCAATGATATGGCATAGATTCAAAAACATGTGTTGTGTGGTTAAGCTTTGCCTCTGATACCATTCTGTTGGGGAAGATGTGGAACCCCTAGGGTCAGACCGGTGCCCCGTGCAGCAGAAATGGGTCTAACCCATGGATATCAATCATGGGTGTATTTTTAAAATATTTAATGAAATATTATATTCCATTACGAGTGTATAGGAAAAATCGGGACTGAATTGGAGTCTGAAAGCTTAAAAATGAGCAAAAACAAATTGAGTGTTCACAATCAGTATTTTTTCTTTCTTTCCAATCCTTCAGCTCTCTGAAAGAGAGCTAAAGGAATTAGGGTATTTTACCATAATTTCTTCCAATCTTCCATAAATACTTCAAAAACATCCAAAATTAATTTTTAACATCAAAACCAACATCAACACATGTTATAAAACAAAATTCTAGTTTTTCAAAATATCAAATAATTTTACAAAACGTAAATTTATTCTAAATACACACTTGCGTAAATTTTGAATCCAAAACACTAACCAAATTAGAATCCCAATAAGAAATATCTAGTGAACAATTCTAGGTCACCCAAAGGTGGTCAAGTGATTCTAGAATGGTAGTCATAGCTCTAATCTTTAATCTAAAGTTCCAAACTCTAATTTTATGTTTATGTCTAACATAAATATTTTGACCCAATTACAAGTATATTATGTTTATACTTCCAAAGCATCTTAACACAATTAATTAGCCTAATTTCAATATTATGTATCTAATACATAATTCAACATTATATGTCTCACTAATGAAAATATAGTTTTGGAGAAGATCAAACTTACCTAGCAATGTTGATTCAAAGATCCAATTTACTTCTCTTTGTTGAAATGTTTGGAGAACTTCCAAGGATTATCAAGTTTGACTCCAAAATCCAATCTTGATCCCAATGCTAGCAAGCTTCACCCCAAGATCCAATCTTGATTTCTCCTAGATGAAATGTTGTAGAGACCTCACAAAGCTTTTCTAAACACTTCTCTAACTTAGGATAATTTCTCTAATTCTTGCTTGTATTTAGCTTTCTCAAGCTTTTGCTTTTGCTTAATTAAAACATTCCTAAAGCTTTCTATTTATAGAAAAACTTAGGTAATTTTTAATTAATAAAAGTTGTAATCAACTTTTAGGTGGGTTTAATCCAATTTGTCCAAATATGAATAATTAGGTGTGACTAACATCCATTGTCTACCACTTTGATTTAATCCAATTAAATCAAGAAAAAGATTAGGAAAATGATTAGTTAAATATTTGTCACTTTGATTTAATCCAATTAAATCAAGCCAAAACCACTTATTATTACATACTTACAATTACCATAATATCCTCAAATGGTAGAGATAATTATGATTTTACAATTAAGTCCTTGTGTAATTATTGAATTGATCCAATTAGGTCAAAGTAAATAATCAATGTTATCCAATAACACTTGATTATCTTAGTTGATAATTATAATATTGAATATCAAAATTAATCGGCTACCCAAGTACTCAACGAGTACACTTCATATTGGGACTCTATAAGTTCAGACACGTTCGTCATATAAGTCTAGCTAATATGTACGCAACTCGGCTATCTCCTAATTCGCAAAGAATACGAACAACCTTTCTGAACTATACAAGTCGAGATCATCACATATGTTTAACAATTCCTCCGTCGTAGGCTATCCGAGTTGTACTCAGGAAACATAGAATATACTGTCAAGTTTCCGAGGTGCACATCTCATGTTGACATGTCCATGATTCTTCATAATTGATGCGATCCACCCTAGGTGATCGACTTTAGCCAAAGATTTAAGAATCGTGACCTTACTCACATGAATACTTAAACCCCTCATAGTACACATACGGGCCAACAGATTCTAACTTGCATCGTACTTGATTACTGAGTGCAACGGTCTACACCTAACGAACATCTAGAGGCCAGACTATGAAAGGTTTCTAACATACATGGCATCAAAGTGTGGAGGATCTCACATAAAATCAATGTTATCCTATAGTCAAAGGATTACATATTCTACTCGACTCGAGGAGATTCCTATTGATGGTGGTGTGTACTTCCAACTATTATGAATCACATGTGAGTCATTCAGTATTCGGTCTAACCAATACCTACACGTCTATAAGAGTTTACAAAACTCATGGTACATCGACTTAAACCATTGGAATTCCAATTTCAATATACGACATGTGCTAGTCTTCTAGGTTATAGGAATTCGACCGTATTCCAAAACCAACGACTAGGAACATATATACTTTAAGAATAATTTACACTAGTAATATTTATCCCAATATCGGATCACCTAGTATCTAGTATTACTACAAGACTATTCTAAGGTCAATGTCATACCTAACATATCTAAACATCAATCTAATACGCATAATGACAATACCATTGATAATGTATGAAATGAAAACGTAGTTATTTTATCAATAAATAATAAAATGTACAATTCAGATTGACACTCCAAGCACCAAATTCAACAAACTCTCACTTGCTTAGTGCCAATCTGGATGGTACCGCAGTCTCATCTCCTCCACATGTTTATCGAATAACTTATGAGGTAAGGACTTGTAAGCGGATCTACTATGTTGTCTAGTCCTTGAACCTTCAGAGTGTTAGTTTAACAAGTGTGAATATTGAGGTTTAAAGAGTTGTTTGAGTAAAGATTGTAATAAGGAAGTGTAGGAAGTGTTTTTAGGCAAACTAGGCATGAAGAGTTGATGTTAGGCCCTGAAATTGGCATAGCACCGTGTACTGAGAAATTTTCACAGATTCATTTCTGGAATATGAGCATCGTGACGCTTTGGGACTTGCATCGCGATGCAGAGACAGAGGATGCTCATTGGTTTATCAACATGTGTGGGCGTCGTGACGCACAACGCGTAGTGTCACGACGCAGAACGCATAGTGTCGCGATGCAGAACGCGTAGCGTCGCGACATGTAACGAGTATGCATAGTGTCGCGACATGTAACGAGTAAAGGTTTTGTCTCATGTCTGATCAAATGAGCATCGCGACGCGCCAGACCCGGCGTCACAACGCGATACAGGAAAATTTTAATTACATTTCAGTTTTAATCCAGGATGTTAAGGACCACCTTAAGAGTTTCATATTAAGGTACAAACACGTGATTCGATAAGTCGCAAGCATAACACGTCATGTGGTGTTGATGGACTATTAGAATTGAGAAGTTTAATATAACCTCGAAACATATCTCATACCTTATATTCTAATTGAGTTTCTCAATTATAGATCATCCCAGGAATCACATCATTCTCCGACGAAGCGAAGTAACATCAACCAGATCTTAAAATCTGTGAATGGACTTTCTTTTCTTAATTTGATTTTTCATTATGTTATTTTTAAATATCAGACTCATTTTTCCGTATTTAGGGCGTTAGCCAAGTTTACTTTAAATCATATTTTGATTAAGCATGTTTCGAGAAATGGTTTAGAAAAGAGATGTTTTCAAAGCATGACTTTATGATTTCGAGGCATGGGGGAAAAACCCACCTCAATATGTAACTTGACTCAGATATGGAATTGACGGACTCAGATATCGTGTGCACATGTAGTTCAGGACTAAGGATGATAGATGCCCCTAGATCCTAGATTCAGGGTCAGGTAGTAGCATGAATCAGCACTCTTGGCTCTAGTTCAGTGGCTTGGGGGACGACGATATGTAACGCCCCAAGACCACTAGATTTCAGGGCTAGAAGGACGGTGATACGTAATGCTCCAATATCATGGATTTGCACTCTTAGCTCTAGTTAGACGTGTATAGGGTGATGATACGTAACGCCCTCATGCGTCAGGTTTTCAGCAGATATTCAGAAATAAATTTTCATAAATATGATTTTCATAATCAGATTTTCAGAGACAGATTTACATAAAAGAAAGTTTTAAGAAAGATTTTCCAAAAAGAATTATTTTATGAGGATTTCAGAGAGTTACAAACCAGAATTAGTTTATAGAAAAGTTTTCCAGAAAAGAAGTTGTTTTCGGATAATGGAAGTGATTTCAGAAAGGATGAATTGAGATGAATTTTGTTTTGGAACCATGGATTTACAAAAAGCACTTTAGTACCTATTTTTAAATAGTCCACTCACTTAGATCATTCAAACGATCTAACCCCCCACTCCCAGATTCTTTGTTTTGCAGGTTTACCCAGAGGATGAGCTCGGGAGGATGGATACTGATGGCAATCACTAGGGTATTCGATCTACCAGGTCAAGTCAGAAATAGAGTTTTAGTTCAGTCAGAGTTAGGAAATGTCATGTGCCATATATGTACATAGTAAATATTATATATGTAATGTATTATAAGTGTTCACTGTCAGAATTGTAATGCGTAGTAACATTGAGTACTTAGTATAAAAAGTGTAATGTGTTGATGAATTGGGCATTAGTCATATGCATGAGTTAGATATGAAATGAGATTAGTAGTTGTCAGAGAGTTAGAGGCTCGGGGGGATAGGACGACCTATTCCATGCCGGTAACATCTCTGAATTGGGGATATTACAAAGATGGTATTAGAGCATGGTCTAGGGAGTCAGTGACTGCAATGCGCAGTGTTGGGGTTTCGGGCGATGGACGCAGCGGAAGCGTGGTTCGGGCGAAATCGTATTTTAAAACTTTTTCAAAATACCGAATAATTTATTCAATATCTAATACGAATAATTTATTCATATTTCACCTAAACCTATTTATTCGATATCAAATAACGACATAAATATAAATGAAACGTCGCGAAACTTGTAAGAAAATGTTTTCCTGCAAAATGACGAAAAATGCGTTTTTGACCGAACCGACCACCCAACACTTATAGGGATTGCCCAGGTCAGACCCAATAGTGTTAGGAAAGTTCATGGGCTGCCCGAACAGTGACTAACTCACTGTTTGGACAGCCGTCATCCAGTTGGCTCAAAAGTCACCCGGTAACATCGTATTTCACCGTTTTCGCTTATTTCAACTCGGAAACACTTTTCGGCAATTGTTCCATTTCCCAAAACACATCCAATACATTCAAAATACATCATTTTCATCAACATAAACACAGATTTTCCAAATCTGATCCAAAACACCAAAATGCCAATTTTTTATTCTTTAAATCCAAATTTTCAACATTAATCAAATTAATATCAACACCAATTCAAGTCACCACATATGAATCACCCAATAAAAATTCTAGGCATTACAAGAGTGGTCATAACACTCTAGAATGACAACATGTTTTCAAATGAACAAATTGGATACTAATTACACTAATTCCATCAAATACACTTCACACATGCTTCAGTAGCTTCCAATCCATCATCAACAACCAAAAGCCCCAATTTTTCAGAATTGAAGGAACCCTAGAATATTTCTAAATCATCACGAAACAAGAAACTAAATTTTCAAGCATAGGGTTTTGAAGAATTACCTTAAATCTCTTAAATCTTTAGCCTTTTTTTTCTTGATTTTCCTTATTTTCTTCGTGAAATCTTCAAACCATTTTTTAGACCCATTTTCTGTATGTGTTTTGGCCAAGGTTGATGATGATTGAATGAAGAAAATAATTTTTTTAATTTAAAAGAAAGGAGGCCGACTTTTAAGGCTATTTTTGTCATTTTGAAAATTTAATCAAATTAAATTATAATTAACTTTATGAAAACCAATCAAATTAACACACATAAAGTATAATTAAATCATGCCATATGTTCCAATAATAATTAAACGAATTTTATAATATTTATGGAAAAAGCTTAATTAATTAATTATTCAAATATTTAACAATTAAATATCCAAATAATCAAGTAATATAATTATTATTATATATGTATTTTTTATTTACAATAATAAAAAATACATATATTTATTGCATGTGTCAAAATCTCATTTGACGAATAATTAATGTGTATCTAATCGTATTATGTATCAAATACAAATACACAGTAATTACGATGGACCAAAAATGTCTTTATGCATGTGTTTTCGTTTAACCGATTAAACGATCTGAATTAACTCATTTAATCTGGTGAAGTATTATGAATAATCTGTATTATTCATAACGCGTTGCCCAAATGCTCAACGAGTACACTTCATATTATGGGACTCTTTAAGTTTAGGTTTATCCGTCACGAAATCCAATTTCGTGTCCATAATCCACCCACTCATGGATTATGACGACCACAGATAATCCCACTAAACTATGCAAGTCGAGGTCATTGCATACGTATAATCCCTCCGTCACAGGCTATCCATATTATACTTGGGATATAGATAAGAACGTCAAATTCGTTCGATATAATATAGTCGACTTTCAATTTATGATCTTTAAATAACACTCGGAACTGGTTTCCGAAGTTATACCACGGCCATGGATTTACTAGATCGTAAACACATGAGGATGCATATGCCATGTACACAGGACTGACGGATCCTATCTTGATACGCACTAGATATCATGAGCATCAGTCCACACCCAACGAACATACGAATGTCTGATCATGAATAGATCGATGACGTGACCGCCATCAAAGTGTGGAGGATAACTTATATATCCCACGGTGGTATCTCAAGTCAAAGGACCACTATGCTCTCTCAACTCGAGAAGATTTCTATTGACGTTGGTATACCATCTATTAGGAAATCTTCAGTGAGTCATTGATTGTTTATCAAATAAACACCTATATGTTTATACGAGTCTCCCGAGACTCATGGTTCACTGGGATAAACCATCAGAACAAGTCACGATATACGACATGTACTGGTCTCAACGGATTTTACTAACCGACCCGTTTTAGTAAATCTTGACCATGAACTTTATTTAAGGATATACTACTTATAGTGTGCTTCCCAATGTCAATTACAAACTACGTTGTAACTGCGCACTATATTGTAAATCTTATGGTCTTTGTGTAATATACACGTATCACTAAACCAGATTTAGTTTTGATCTAATCATAATCAGATATTTAATCGTAATTAGATCGAATAAGTGTCTAAAAGACAATGGTGCTACCATTAAATTAATAATATTACAGAAAATAGAATTGCTCGTATTTATGAATCAGACATAAATACGATCCGGATTGGCACTCCGAGCACCAACCCTAATAATTTCTCCCACTTGCTCTAATTCTAATCCACGGTATCCTATACACATCTTAATGTGTATCGCATACTCATGGCCCTTAAGAGCTCACCTTGCACTCAAAAGGTAGGCAACAACAAGTAAGCCCGCTTTAACAAATTGAGTCCGTCCAACAAACTCAATCGTTTTCCTTAGCCAGCACCATTCATATTTTGTAGAATCCAAATTCCACATCAATATGACTCAAACGCCTTATCAGTAATGTGCTATAGCTACTGAGTTGTCTATGTATTTAGAGATCAAATCCAAATACTATAAGACAACCGAAAACACTATACTAATATCAAACTTCTAATCTATATGGTCACTATGCAACTTCAAAAGTCAATACTTCATAAGTTGCAACTGATTCCACTAGTATAGTAGAATCAACGGTGACACTCCCACTGTATCTTTTCTGACTTTATATGACATAGACCATCTAATGTCATAATTAGGATCAAAATTAATCTGACCTTATGGTTGCAGACTAACTTCTCCATGAATAGGAAACTCGTTCTTAATAGCTCAAATATTACAAAGAACATGTTTCAATATCCATCATATGGTTTACAGCACATCAAAATAACTCGTAACAATTACTATTAAATTGATATATGTAATCGCACATAATATAGTATTCATTATACCATCATTCTATGATGCATAAGATTGACTAGATATTCTAATCAATCTCTCTTTCGACAAAAGCATCATCTTTTACGAAAGATGAATACTATATATTTAAAAGACACGTTAACTGTCAAACAGTTATACTAACTGTCATACAGATAGTTTTAATGTGTCCTTTATTAGATCATATCTAATACGCGACTAATGAGAGTATCACACAAGTCTCTTAGTTGTATATCATATATAAAACTTTATATCCAATATAGCAAAGACTACTCTCACTGCTATCACGGAGAAAAGAAGACGTAAGTAAACATTTTACTTTAAAAACATCTCATTATTACTCTAATAATGATAATGTCGGTAGGATATATAACACTAGAAAGAAAATTGTACGCTCCCACTGACCCTACTATCAAATATGTATTCTCTATGCTTTGATAAAATCAGACAATTTGACTGTATCAAAATTAGAAAACACAGATTTTTCGGGAAACTTATCTGAGTCTACAATAGGCTCTATAAGCTAATATATCAAACTGCGATCTTAGCATAATACAAACTCTAGGGCCATTCTAGAATGAACTCTTCAAACAAAGAAATCATGATGGATCTCTCATTCGAAGAAATCACTCAAGAATGTCATTTTGCATTCTTTAGCCAAAATACATAGTTTAATATCAACATTAACCAACAGATCTTTAATTATTCAATTAGTGTGACTAGAGACAAGTTTTCTCAGAATCTACAATAGATCACTGACTAAAACTTTTATCATTGTCATACTATAAAGTTCAAACCTTTATCAAGCTCACTTAGCTTTTGCTGCGCAAACAATTTGCACATTTTATGAACGATTCATATCGAAAGCTCAATCAAGTTCAAAACTTGATCGTAGTAAGCTAGGAACAATCTTAGATCTATGGTTCAATGCTAATTTCCAAAATCGATATCAAATATCGCTCTCACTATAAGTTATAGGATAATTTTCTTCAATAAGAAAACAACAGAATCATTAAGTATCAAATACTTTGTAAATGATTCCGACATCCTATCGAACTAATACGGAAGATGTCGTAGGGTCTTTTCATCTTATTAATTACGTAGTTCAATTACAGTTTATCATTGTCACGTTTGACTTTAATAAGTCAAGTCTTTTCTACAATCGTCAACATCTGATGTTACACGCCAAGTAATAAAATAATTTTATTACTCGGGATCGTAGAAAAGATATTCTATCAAATAGAATACAACATTCTATTAAATAGAATAAATGATAAACCTCACTTGTACCTCTAAGGCGCAAGTACTTTCAATTATATAACAATTATATAAAAGAAAGTTTCAAATCTTAAACTTTTCAAGATTCGAATTTTCTACTATACATATCATATACGTATTTGTAGAAAAGAATGGAACTTTAATTAAAGAGATGAATTAGAGTAACTGGAGCATAATCCCAATAGTATTGAAACTAATTCGGTAACACTCAATATCAACGAATCAAATCATATAAGATTCAATTACTCCCACTGACCAATTCCATCAAGATGGAATCGTGGAAGTTTAATATTGAGTAAGAATCACATTCATTAAATAACTTCAGAACTAATTGCTTTAAATTCATATGTTTGATCATATCAAATATTTTTGAATAATCCAAGAATTCACGATGAATTTTAAAATTATAGTTTTCAACACTTCAAATAGAATATCTTTGAACTATTCAAAATATTCTATTCGTGTTTCATCAGAAACATATTGAAAGTTCTCGAACAATTCAAGACGTTCAACATGTTCTCTATTGGAAACACGTAAATAAGTCATGACAAATCATTAACTAAGTTATGGAGTAAAGAAAACTATTTAAGGCAATTACTAATTCATTAAACTACATTCATCCAATGTATCAGTTTAATAAATCTTGTGGTCCAATGACGATCATTGGTTAAATGAGATTTAATCACATCCTGAATACAATATTCATTAAATGGATAAGGATATGTGGTGTGAACTCGTATCAGACCATCCTTTACCATACGGAACAAGCATCTAATGCTTATATGATAAAATCTCATAAAGTACAGTTCTAAGTTATTTATTTAACCGAACATTTTCTTAATGTTTATCTTTTCATTAATGACACTACTAGACATATTAAAATTATGTAACAACTGTTTATATAGAACATGTAACTATCCAATAGTCGCAAGTTCTGATATCAAATATCAAAACAGTTATTAAACATTATTTTAAATAACTAGACGAGAGATCTAGTATCCAATACCTATAGTTGTCGTATTGTGAGAATCAATATTCTCTATACACAACTATACACATCTCATTTCTTAAGCTTTATAATTTGTGTTCAATTATTCATAACAATTGCAAATAATTTATTAGAAAACCATGTCAGACACGTGACTTCTAAAAGTCGCTAAAGCCAAGAAACGTCATTATAAGATAAACAAATACTAAATGGGTTTTCTTAATGTCAGTCAAGAATATCGAGACATGAACTATTCAAGTCAATTCTTACTGCATAAGAAAAAATTCTTTCAAGACTATTATATCCTTAAAAGATATCTATTTAGATTACCTAATCGTGACTTAGAAACTAAGTCACTAACCATCTTGATTTACAAGGAAATCGGAACAACAGTTCCCGATGGTTTGAAACTAATCAAATAATATCTTAGTCTACTGTCTTTCTAGAACCTATTCTAGAATTACGCAACCAAAAGTAAAGTCAGAAAACCTATTCAAGTAATAAACATGCAGTGGATTAGAAGTATAATTCTATAAACAATATATAATAAAAGGAAAACGAAGCAGAATTTTCTATAAAATTACACACTGCTTTAGTTATGGATTTTTCACCCAATAGTGTCTCCCACTACTTTACGTAATACCGTAATCCCCTACGGAGAACGGGAATTCAATAATTAAATCGAATTCCATAGTAAGAACAAGATCTCATGAATATATTTCGACTCACAGCTTTGGCACGGTCTCGCCTACGTATATTCATTAGGTAGACAACTCATTGTCAATCACTCACCAGTGACTCCTGATTTTGGTCCTAACCGTTTCTCGTTATGATAGCTTTGGCACGTTCACAAGGAGGTGTATCAAGGCTTCACTTGTCAATGACAAACTCAAGCTACCGATGTAGTCCTGACAGCTTTGGCACGTTCAGGATTTCCACTTTCACTTGAATTTGTCTAGTATCAATATACAACCGGCATGGATAAAATCCGATAACCTACACCCTCACAGCTTTGGCACGATCTCGAATGCAGTTATAGAAAGATACCCATAAACCGTACTGACAATACGGACTAAGAAACATGTATCCAATACACGTCACTTTACAGCCTTATTTTAAGCGGGGATTTTCCTCAGGAAGCTATACTCTACATCAAATGAAGAATTTTAATCTCAATCATTTTCTAAACAATTCAATTCTACCTATAGAAAACATAACTCAATTTAACCATTAAATTTTGGTTACATTTTCGTTAGCGTAGAACCGAAAAGTTAAGAAACATATATAGATTACAAGCATGTGCGAACATTAAAATTGGATTAAATATCAAATATCAAGCATGAATAATGTAATGGATGAAGCATCAGACCCGCTCCCATACCATTTTTGTTGGGGTTTCGGGCGATGGACGCAGCGGAAGCGCGGTTCGAGCGAAATCGTATTTTAAAACTTTTTCAAAATACCGAATAAATTATTCAATAACTAATATGAATAATTTATTCATATTTCACCTAAACGTATTTATTTGATATCAAATAACGACATAAATATAAATGAAACATCGCGAAACTTTTACAAAAAATATTTTTCCGCAAAATGACGTAAAACACGTTTTTGACCGAACCGACCACCCAACACTTATGGGGACTGTCCAGGTCAGCCCTAATAGTGTTAGGGCAGTTCATGGGCACCTGAAAAGTGACTAACTCACTGTTTGGATAGCCGTCATCCGGTTGGCTCAAAAATCACCTGGTAACGTCGTTTTTCACCGTTTTCACTTATTTCAACTCGGAAACACTTTCCGGCAATTGTTCCAACTCCCAAAACACATCCAAATACATTCAAAAGACATCATTTTCATCAACATAAACACTAATTTTTCAGATCTGATCCAAAACACCAAAATGCCAATTTTTTTATGCTTTAAATCCAAATTTTCAACATTAATCAAATTAATATCAACACCAATTCAAGTCACCACATATGAATCACCCAAGAATAATTTTAGGTATTACAAGAGTGGCCATAACACTCTAGAATGGCAACAGGTCATCAAATGAATAAATTGGATATTAATTACACTAATTTCATCCAATACACTTCACACAAGCTTCATTAGCTTTCAATCCGTCATCAACAACCAAAAGCCCCAATTTTTCAGAATTGAAGAAACCCTAGAACTATTATAAATCATCACAAAACAAGAAATTAAATTTTCAAGCATAGGGTTTTGAAGAATTACTTTAAATCTCCTAAATCCTTAGCCTTTTTTTCTTGATTTTCCTTCTTTTCTTCGTGAAATCTTCAAACCATTTTTTAGACCCATTTTTTGTATGTGTTTCGACCAAGGTAGATGATGATTGAATGAAGAAAACAATTTTTTTTAATTTAAAAGAAAGGAGGCCGACTTTTAGGGCTATTTTTGTCCTTTTGAAAATTTAATCAAATCAAATTATAATTAACTTTATGAAAACCAATCAAATTAGCACACATAAAGTATAATTAAATCATGCCATATGTTCCAATAATAATTAAATAAATTTCATAACATTTATGGTAAAAGTTTAATTAATTAATTATTCAAATATTTAACCATTAAATATCCAAATAATCAATTAATATAATTATTATTATATATGTATTTTTATTTACAATAAATAACAAATACATATATTTAAGGCATGTGTCAAAATCTCATTTGACGAATAATTAATGTGTATTTAATCGTATTATGTATCAAATACAAATACACAGTAATTACGATGGACCAAAAATGCCTCTATGTATGTGTTTTCGTTTAACCGATTAAACGATCTGAATTAACTCATTTAATCCGGTGAAGTATTATGAATAATCTGTATTATTCATAACGCGTTGCCCAAGTGCTCAACGAGTACACTTCATATTGTGGGACTCTTTAAGTTTAGGTTTATCCGTCACGAAATCCAATTTCGTGTCCATAATCCACCCACTCATGGATTATGACGACCCCAGATAATCTCACTAAACTATGCAAGTTGAGGTCATTGCATACGTATAATCCCTCCGTCACAGGCTATCCATATTATACCTAGGATATAGATAAGAACGTCAAATTCGTTCGGTATAATATAGTCGACTTTCAATTTATGATCTTTAAATAACACTCGGAACTGGTTTCTGAAGTTATACCACGGTCATGGATTTACTAGATCGTAAACACGTGAGGATGCATATGCCTTGTACACAAGACTGACGGATCCTATCTGGATACGCATTGGATATCATGAGCATCAGTCCACACCCAACGAACAGACGGAGGTCTGATCATGAATAGATCGGTGACGTGACTGCCATCAAAGTGTGGAGGATAACTCATATATCCCATTGTGGTATCTCAAGTCAAAGAACCACTATGCTCGCTCAACTCGAGAAGATTTTTATTGACGTTGGTGTACCATCTATTAGGAAATGTTCAGTGAGTCATTCAGTGTTTATCAAATAAACACCTACATGTCTATACGAGTCTCCCGAGACTCATGGTTCACTAGGATAAACCATTGGACCAAGTCATGATATACGACATGTACTGGTCTCAGCGGATTTTACTAACCGACCCGTGTTAGTAAATCTTGACCAGGAACTTTATTTAAGGATATACTATTTATAGTGTGCTTCCCAATGTCAATTACAAACTACGTTTTAACTGCGCACTATATTGTAAATCATAGGGTCTTTGTCTAATATACATGTATCACTAAATCAGATTTAGTTTCGATCTAATCGTAATCAGATATCTAATCATAATTACATCGAATAATTGTATAAAATACAAGGGTGCTACCATTAAATCAGTAATATTACGTAAAATAGAATTGCTCGTATTCATGAATCAGATGTAAATACGATCCGGATTGGCACTCCGAGCACCAACCCTAACAGGCATAGTGTTAAGGTCTTGTATACGCAGTATGTCCAGGATATCCATATACGAGGTATTATATCTCCAGTATCCAATCCTCGAGTACGTCCTTAAGTCCTATAAACATGTTAGTAAGAATTCCTGAACTATTTGAATATCATTTCTTATTAAGTAGCTATATTCTTTGAAAATCCTTTCGTAGTTACCCTGGTTTATTTTTGAAATGTCTAATGTAAGTTATGAAGATAAGTAGTAAAATTCTAAGGATATTCACCCAGGAAAGTAGGAAGAGAAAGAGAAAGTTAGAAAGAAAAGTAAGGAATGAAACATATATGTTCAAGTAACTAGAGACTGAAAGTGGGAGGAATACAGAAATAGATGATAAAGAAAACTCTAGAATTTATAGCAGTAAAAAGGAATATAGAAAGTCTGAGTAAGAGTAAGAATGCCAAATAGACTTATATAAGGTTTCCTCTTTTTCACAAGATTCTTCCATTCCTTAAGAAGTTCATTCAAACCAAATCAATAGCCATTGAATACCCTGTATAGATGACAAGCCATCTGAATAGCAAAGGATAGTCAGAAGCATAAGAGATGTGAGAAATCAGAATTAGACATGGGAATCCCGATAAACTAAAGATGTCAAAAGAGGAGTATAGATCATCAAACCCAGGTCAAGCAAGCAAATGAAGGTCGTAAGCGGAGATGATTAATTACCTTACCCCAAGAGACCCGAAATAGATGCGACCCTAATTTACCTAGATTCTCATTCCTCAGTGATACCGGTTAAGGAAATTGTCCTAACTAAGCATATCTCATACTTATCTTACATGAATAATAGACTTTACCAGGACATAGAGTACCAGAATAAGAAATGTCGACATCCGTAGAGATGTATAATACTTGTCTCAGCCTATGCCAGTATAGAAAGAGATAATAGTATGAAGCCTAGTTCGCATAACACCAATATTCTAAGATAGAAGTAGTGAATTTGGAAGTATGATTTACTCAGAAGAGACCAAGGAGATTTCTGAGATCAGGCAAATAAGAACCGATAGATCAGAGCAATGTCAGTATAAACGTATGTAAGTTTAAAGAGATCAGACCCAAAAGATTAGAAACACTTAGGATTTAGTGAAAAATACCAATGCGGATAGTAAGATTAGATGGCAGAGCTGTAGCGTTTAATAAGATCAGAGTGCCATAGTTGTGACCTATAACAAAAGTAGAAGTCTATAGAGTGGTCCATAGGATGAACCACCACTGGCGGTAGCATGGCTTAGAGCTAAAAGATAGGATATGGAAACTATACATAAAGATACAGTTAGTAACAAGGAAATTCAGTGACACAAACAACGTAGTTTGGGGACAGTAAGAAATTGAAAACCTTGGATGTTTGACAAATATTAAGGAATCCTAAGACATGATATAGTCGAAGTGGTTTCTAATGGAACGAATAGTAATTTCCCCTTTTAGTAGCCCCAAACTCTAAGTAAGCTTATAGACACCTAACCAGACCATCCCCAAGCTTATGAAAATAACAGAAATTCGGATTCACAGATCCCTATGGAATGCATATACCCACCCATTTACTTAAAAGCCCAGTAAGGAGAAGAACCGGAAAAGAAGCGTATTTGACAGAATAGACGAATTACGAGATGATTAGATCGCCGAACCAATAAGTTCAACGGATAAGAATCATGAAATGGCAACGTTTTTATATGAGATAGAATAGTTTAAAGATACAGTAAATAGAGTCAAATCTAGAAATCATCGTTGAATTAAGAGCTTTCAAGGAAGTAAAGACTCAAAAAAGTAAGAAACCAAAAAGAACAATTCTCAGGAATATAGTATATGTAACTTATAAAAGGGTCTCATTATATTGTGATGAAAGAACTATTAGGAGAATATCACATGAACCAAAGGATTTAATGGAGATGTCCTAAGCAATCAAAGTTGATGGAATTTTTAAGGGAGTAAAGATATAAGAAGTTCAAGGAGCTGAGATGAGAAGGAAATCTAAGAAGCTAAGTAAACTTCATAAGGAGAAATAACAGAAGAAGTATAGTAGGACTCTGAGAGAGAGTAATGACTTCATACGTTTAAGCAACAGAGACTAGTAGGAAGAAATACAGCAAGATGGAATTTTTAGAGAGCATGACTTTAGAGAAGGTTCACAATAAGAGGTAGTATGATCAATAGTCGGAAGGAGGATCAAGAGTGAAGTTGAAGCAAGAAACTCAGGTAGTAGCTAGCATATGAATTCTAGTATGAGAGTCGACGTCACATGAGTAAACACGAGAGTTCTAGGCTTATAGATAAACAGAAAATACAACCATAACATTGGTAGCTGATGAGATTACCACCATCAGTAAGACGTTAGGACCAAATCCCACCCTCCCAACCCTCGATAGATTACAACAGTAAATATGGACCTCAGATTTTTCTTTAAAGATAATCCTAGAAACAAGTGAATACGCATATAAAGTAGGACCGAAACATGAAACCTTCAGATATAGTACAATAACGGGGTAAAAGAAGAAAATGGTGCTAAGAAAAATGTTTAGAAGTAAGATAATCTAAATGATATGATTAAGAGAGAAAGTAGTAGTCAAGCAATAAACTTATGCAAAAGAACCAGCGATAGACATAAACAGAGAATTATAAGGAGTTGATACCCTTCAGATAGAGAGACAGAGACATAGACCACATAAGTTCAGGTAAAGAATAGAGCAAGAAATAAGACAAATGACAACAAGAATAATTCTTGGAAATAGAGCTGTCAAAACAAGACGACAATAGAGAAGATATTAAATAAATAATGACATTCCTTACTATTAACATCAACCCTAACTGCTTGGTTCTGGTCATTTCTTATATACTTTTCGTTTCTTTTTTTTGGATGAAATTTTCAATCTTATCTCAACGCTGAGAAGTTTGTTATTTCATAGCACTACTGAACTTAACTATAGAAATTTTGTTTTAGTACTTATCTTAATAGTTAGAATATGAGAAATGTTAGGGTTGGTGCTCGGAGCGCCAATCCAGATCATATTTATGTCCAATTCATGAATACGAGCAATACATTTTTCCATAATATTACTTAATTATGGTAGCACCTTTTGTCTTTTATTATATATATATGATCTAATTCATTAGATTGAAACTAAATTGTGTTTAGTGATATATATATATTAGACAAAGACCCGATAATATATAATGTAGTGCGCAATTACAACATAGCTTGTAATTGACATTAGGAAGTGTCACTATTAGAAATATATTATCAAATTTTGTTCCTGGTCAAGATTTACTAACACGGGTCGGTTAGTAAAATTCGTTGAGATCAGTACATGTTGTATATCGGACTTGGTCTGATGGTTTATCCCAATGAACAATGAGTCTCGGGAGACTCGTATATACGTGTAGGTGTTTATTTGATAAACATTGAACGACTCACCGAAGATTACTTAATAGATGGTACACCAACATCAATAGGAATCTTCTTGGGTTGAGTAGCATAGTGATTCTTTGACTTGAGATATCACTGTGGATATATGAGTTATCCTCCACACTTAGATGGCAGTCACATCACCGATCTATTAAGATCAGACCTCCACATGTTCGTTGGGTGTGGACTCATGCTCATGATATCATATGTGTATCAAGATAAGATCTGTCAGTCCTGTGTACATGGCATAGGTATTCAATATATGATTAGCAATCTGTTAAATCCATGGCCATGGTATACTTCGGAAGTAAGTTTCGAGTGTTATTTAGAAGATTGCTAATAGATACGTCGACACGATTATACCTTTAGAGATTTGACGTTTATATCTATATCTTTGGGATAATCTGGATGTCTGTGACAGATGGATTATACATATACAATGACCTCGATCTGTATGATTCAGCGAGTTTATCTGTGGTCGTCATAATTTATGGGTGGGTGAATTATGGACACGAGATTGGATTTTGTGACGGATATGTCTGAATCTAGAGAGTCTCACTAATGAAATATACCCGTAGAGCACTAGGGCAACTATTATGAATAATACTGATTATCTATAACTCGTTTAACGGTTAAATGAAAAATACAAGTAAATGGACCTAACAGTCATTTCCTAATTAATGTGTATTTGTATTTAATATTTGCTTTTATTAAATACACATTAATTAATTGTCAAATTATGATATTTGACATATATTATTAATATATGTATTTGAGATATTTAATGTAAATATAATACATATATTTAATATATTTGTATTTAATTATTTAATTGTTTAATTATTAAATAATTAAATTAATTGAAAAATAAATATTTTTACCATGATTAATCTTAGAAAATGGCATGTTTTAATTGTTTCACTTGTAAGCTTTACTTTAATGATAAAGGTTGTCATTATCAATAAGTAAACTTGGACAAATGAAATTAAGACAAAATGCAAATATTAGATATTTGTTTATGCCATTTTCGGCCAAGTAAATAAATGAAATAAAAATTATTTTTTGTTTCATTTTTCACAACCAACACAAGTTACAATATTTTACTAAGTAAAGTTTGAGAGAAAACCATGAAGGAGAAAATAAAAGCTTAAAGAAAATGGTGTTTTTGTAAGTATTTTCTCATTTCCTTCAACTTGAAAATTGTTTCCATGATTCTAAGCTTCAATATGTGTTGCTTAGAATTTTCTCTACTCTTTAATTATGTAAATTAATTGATTGGAAATTTTTTGGAAAGATGTTGCATGTCTGTATGAACTAAGTATGCTTAAAAATGGTTATTAAGCATTCTTTTAATTAATTAGTAATCAAGTTGTAATTCTAGAGTTGCTTAGCCATTCATAATTAACCTAGAATTGTTCTTGAGTTGTTTCATGATGGTGAGACTTGATTGATGTGGTATTGGATTAATTAAAGTATTGAATTTATTCAATTTAATGTAAATTATGTAATTGGAGTAATTTATGAAATTAGAGTTCTTAACCTAATCCAATTTTGGGGCTTTTCATATATATAATGTAATTTTATGTATATTTGATGTATATTAAATTTTGGAATGATTGAATTTGATCTTGATGTGTTTTGAACAAATTGGGCCAAATTGCAATTAATAAAAGTTCAGGGGCTGTTTCGGAAAATCTGGAAAATTTCTAGATTTTTGTTGCAAATTGTAAATTCATGTATTGGACATGTATAAATTATTTTGGGATTGATTTGGAATCAATTAAATATGTATTTGACATTTTTAAGGATCAAAATGATTAATTTGTAAAACTTTGGGGTCTCACGGCAATTAATGATAAATCTGATTTTTCAGATAAAAATTCAGTTTTTATTTATTAAGTAATTGGAATAAATTGGTTTATTTTAATTGCCCAAGGAAAATATTTATCGGAAATTATTTCAGAGTGAAAATATGTGAAAACGGTGAAAAACGGTATTACCGGGTAACGGCTGCCCAAACAGTGAAATGGGCACTGTTCGGGCAGCCCATGAACTGTCCAAATATTTTTTGGGTTGACATGGGCAGTCCCCATATGCATTGATCGGTCGGTTCGGCCAGAAACGCGTTTTATGCTATTTTACGGAAAAATATTTTCGCAAAAGTTTAGCGGTGTTTCTATATTATTTATGTCGTTATATGATATCGAATAAATATATTTAGGTGAAATATGAATGAATTATTAATATTGTAAATTGAATATTTTATTCGCAAATTTAAAAATTTTAAACTACGATTTCGCCTGAACCGCGCTCCTGCCGCTACGCCTCCCTGATATGACCCCAACAGGAAAATCTCCGAAGATGAATCTAGAGTATGTATAAAGCTTGAATATAAACTAAGTCTCACAGATTGGTAGAGATAAAATGACATAAAGGACGAAGCCATTAGTGGTTGAAAGCTAGTAGAAAAGAAAAAGACAGTTAAACAGTAACGTTAAGAGGATGAGTGCCAAGTTCAGGTTGAGTAAGTGAAACTAGTATATATAAAGTATGATTGACTTTACTAGAAACAAGAATTATCCTTATTCCAAAACTATGATAGAACATGAATAAACCTAAAGATAGGAAACATAATCACCTTTAAACATGGGAAAGCATTGGATAAAAAGGAAATTGAAGATACGCTCAGTAAGACCATTAAATGAGTTATACTATATAAAGGAAGAGAAGAATTTGTGGTATACTTATAGTCAAGAAGTAAAGCTAGCGATTGTAGTATCATGGCTAGGAATATAACAACTACGAAGAAGTGATTCAATTGGAATGGTCGTGGATATGCCCATACTAGCTTGAATACATTAAATACATAGAGGACTTTACAAGTTAAGTATGCAATTAAGTAAAATACAATCATATGGTATTAGACACAAAGGAGCAATTCATGCAGGTACCAGTTCGAAGGAAACCTAAGCCCAGATCATGAGGAATTAATTATTTCTAGTACACTCTGCAAGACGTCATATAGTATGAAACAAGAGATAGATAGAGTTTTGTGAAGGATAAATTTCATTAAGAATGAAAAATCTACAAGAAGTCTGGATATGGCACAAACCACCCCTAGGATTGAGCATTCATCTACAAGAATCAAATGGAGTATATCGAGGTAACAGATTCCCAGAAGTCATAGTATCAAGTTCTCGTGCAAGATAGTAGAAAGCAAGTAAAGAAAGATGAGAATAGCAAAGGTCAGATACCTTTCAAACCAAGTTGAGCCAGAACAGTTTAACATCAGAAGAGATTTGAGGACGAATCATATTTAAGGGGGGAGAATTTATAACGACCAGTAATCTCGACTACTGTTACAATATGGGATGGGTGTTACATAATATAAATTATATTTGGACATATGTACACTCATGAAATGACTTTAGGGAAAATCGGTAGACTCTTCGAAATTTCGATACAAAATAATATGATGTTCCACTCCGAACAGCCTATGGTATTTAGACAATAACTTTCTCATACGAACTCCGATTTTATAAATTTATATTTTCAGAAAGCTAAGATCGAGATCTACAATGTTACAATGTGGGATGAGTGTTACATAATATAAATTATATTTGGACATATATACACTCATGAAATGACTTTAGGGAAAATCGGTAGACTCTTCGAAATTCCGATACAAAATAATATGATGTTCCACTCCGAACAGCCTATGGTATTTGGACAATAACTTTCTCATACGAACTCCGATTTTATAAATTTATATTTTCAGAAAGCTAAGATCGAGATCTACAACTTCCGCATCGAATATTTTTCCAAATTCGAAATAGAAACAGGTCAAAAATATAACTCAAAATTTTGATGAATAGTAATTATGGACCTATCTAGAGAATTCCACATTTCTCTCAAAACTACTAATTTTTTTCAAACCAAAATATTTGAAATTAGTCAAATTAGCCCCTACTATAAATAAGGGGGACTATTCACCCATCCTCAATATTTTGAGAAAAAGATAAGGAGACGGTGAGAATGAAGAAGAAGAAGAAGAAGAATAATAATAATAATAATATTAATAATAATAATAATAATAATAATAATAATAATAATAATAATAATAATAATAATAATAATAAAGAAGGAAAGAAAGGGAAAACCAACTCAAATCTTTCCATAACAAGGTAGGAGGGAGAAAAGCAACCGTGAGAGACTTGAATGATGAAAAAATCAAATGAAATGAGGTAAGGTCATTTTGGCCCAAATCTTGGATTGAGAAATTTTGTTGGTATGATGCTATATGGATGTTAGTAGCACAGTAGGAATTGCATTTAGTGGCATAATGAGCATGAAAATTGATTATGTTAAGTAAGGTCCAAATACTTGAAACCCTAAGTATTGAGCTAATTAGAGCTAGGAGAATAAAGAGTTACATTGGATTGAGGAGTTTTGGTTTAACAAGTGTGAATATTGAGGTTTAAAGAGATGTTTGAGTAAATATTGTAGTATGAAAGTGTAGGAAGTATTTTTGGGCAAACTAGGCATGGAGAGTTGATGTTAGGCCCTGAATTTGGCCTAGCGTCGTGACGCCACACCCAGCGTCACGACGCGTACTGGAAATTTTTCACATATTCATTTCTGGAATATGAGCATCGCGATGTGGAGATAGAGGATGCTCATTGGTTTATCAATATGTGTAGGCATCGCGACGCAGAACTCGTAACGTCGCGACGTGTAACTAGCATAGGTTCTGCCTCATGTCTGATCAAGTGAGCGTCGCAACGCGCCAGACCCGACGTCACGATGTGATACAGGAATAATTTAATTACATTTCAGCTTCAATCCATGATGTTAATGACCACCCTAAAATTTTCATATTAAGGCACATACAAGCGATACGACAAGTCACGAGCATAACACGTCATGTGGTGTTGATGGATTAGTATAATTGAAAAGTTTAGTATAACCTCGAAACATGTCTCATACCTTATATTCTAGTTGAGTTTCTCTATTATAGATCATCATAGAAATCACATCATTCTCCGACGAAGCAAAGTAACATCAACCAGATCTTAAAATCTGTGAGTGGACTCTCTTTTCTTAAGTTGATTTTTCATTATGTTATTTTAAAATATCAGACTTACTTTTCCGCATTTAGGGCGTTAGCCAAGTATGCTTTAAATTATATTTTGATTAAGCATGTTTCTAAAAATGGTTTAGAAAAGAGATATTTTCACAACATGACTTTATGTTTTCAAGGCATAGGAGAAAAATCCACCTCAATATGTAACTTGACTCAGATATGGAATTGACAGACTCAGATATCTTGTGCACACGCAGTTCAGGACTAAGGATGACAGATGTCCCTAGATCCTAGATTCAGGGTCAAGTAGTAGCATAGATTATCACTCTTGACTCTAGTTCAGTGGCTTGGGGGACGACGATATGTAAGGCCCTTAGACCACTAGATTTCAGGGCTAGGGGATGGCGATACGTAACGCCCCTAGACCCTAGTTTCAGGGCCATGCTGTGGTATGTTTTGGGGGACGACGATACATAATGCTCCAATGTCATGAATTTGCACTCATGGCTCTAATTAGGCCTGTGGGGGACGGTGATACGTAACGTCCTCATGAGTCAGGTTTTCAACTGATATTCAGATACAGTTTTTCAGAAATATGATTTTCAGAATTAGATTTTCAGAGACAGATTTACAGAAAAGAAAGTTTTAAGAAAGAGTTTCCAGAAGGAACTATTTTATAAGGATTTCAGAGAGTTACAAACTAGAAGTAGTTTTTAGAAAAAGTTTTCCAAAAAAAAATTATTTTCAGATAACTGAAGTGATTTCAGAAAAGATGAATTGAGATGAATTTTGTTTTGGAACCATGGATTTACAAAGAGCATTTTAGTACCTATTTTTAAATAGTCCACTCACTTAGATCGTTCAAACGATCTAATCCCCCGCTCGCAGATTCTTTGTTTTGCAGGTTTACATAGAGGACGAGCTCAGAATGATGGATACTGATGGCAGTCATTAGGATATTCGGTCCACTATATCAAGTCAGAAACAGAGTTTCAGTTCAGTCAGAGTCAGGAAATGTCATGTGCCATATATGTACATTGTAAATATTATATATGTAACGAATTATAAGGGTTCACTGTCAGAATTATAATGTGTAGTAACATTGAGTACTTAGTATAAAAAGTGTTATACATTTATGTTGATGAATTGGGCATTGGTTCCATGCATGAGTTAGATATGAAATGAGATTAGCAGTTTCAGAGATTCAGAGGCTCAGAGGGATTGGATGACATATTCCATACTGGTAACATCTCTAGATTGATGATGTTACAGTAAGGCCCAATGGTTTCAGACCATTGGGCCTTTTCTAAATTATTATTTTTCATTTTTTTTAATAAATTTCCCTTAGTAATATTAATAAAATGGCTAGTTTTATGGGAAATTTAGGCATCACAAAATTAACCCAAAAATCTATAAATATCCTATCGTATTTCATTTTTTCTACAAACCAACATTTTAATCATTCTCTCGATTCTCTTAATTCTCTCAAATATTATCCAATACTCTTAATTTTCAATTCTCTAATTCTTTTAATTTTCAATTCTCCAATATTAAAAAAAAATAGAAATCTCACAACACCAATGTCCTAGCCTAAGGAAGCCAAACTATCATACCAATACCAATACCATACGAAGAAGGGAAATTAAGTCTCGATCTTCTTATATTTTTAAAATTCATTTTCATTTAGTTGAATCTTAAAGTGATGGTCCAAGAGTAATATTCAACTATTATGATGTATCTTGCAAATTTACTTGCAGCTATGACAATATGACCAAACAGTTGGATAGACATCATGTTGCTCAAATCGGACTTGATCAAACACAAACCCAATAGGGAGGTATGTTTTATCTAGTTCTAGCAGAGATATAAATCTTTTGATTTATTTAAATATTCTGATATAAAATAGAGAAAAATTTGATAAATTTATTTGCATGGCATATCTTCCGATAAGTTTTAGTGAAAAATTACTTTTATAAATTATTGTCGAAATGCTTTAAATTATGTTGCATGTAAAATGTCTAGAAACTCTACAAAACGAAAAATCTTAAAATTATTTAAAGATGAAAAAGTCATCTGAAATGAATTATTTAAAGATGTCAAATACCATATTTCTATTCGGTATGATATTTGGAGTGATCATTGGAGCACACACTCATACATGGGTGTCATATGTCATTAGATTGATGCATCATATAGCATGAAAAAAAAGACTAATTGCATTTAAAAATTTTGATGAGCAACGTACTACGCTTAATATTTATAAAATGATTAGAGTAATTTTTGAAGAATATAGTTTATTGGGTAAAATTTTAACAATTGATTTTGACAATACATCTACAAATACTGCATTGATTTGAAAGAAATATGTCAACCAAATTTGGGAGTAGATTTTTCATGTACATTGTACATGTCATATTCTTAATTTATATGTTCAATTTGGTTTAAAATCTTTACAATATCACATTGATCCTATTATTGATGCACTTCATTGTATTTGGTCATATTCTCGTGTTATGAAAGAATATGCTAAATTTTTTAAATTAAATGGTGTTAAATCACATGAGATATTTCAAATCGTTAGAATTCAACTTATTTTCTTTAAATCAATATTTTGCTTACAAAGATTTCTTATGTAGTTTTTTCCAATATGTTCAACATATAACACTTTATCCGAGTCATTGGGATGTTTGTGAAAAAATTTAGAAGTTTTAAAAAAATTTAGTGATGCAACATATATTTTTAATGATGTTTATTTTCCAACATCAAATTTATTTCTTATTAAATGTTTGAATATTGTTGGTATTTTAGCTGAGCATGCTACTAGTAGTAATGAGAATGATATTGTTTTATTTGAATCTATTACTTTAATAAAGAGAAAATGGTTGATTTATTTTAAAGCAATTCCATTACCTTGTCTTATTGTTACTGTTTTTTTATCCTAAACTTAAATTAGATGGCTTGTATAGTGGCCTACAAACTTACTATGAATATTTAGGAATAGATCATGGAATTAATGTTAAAAATATAATAGACTGAGTAAAAATTGATTAATATATTTATTTAATGATTATGTCGGTAGATACAAATTGCAATCAATATGACAATCTAATAGCCAACCGGTACCACCTTTAAGACTTAGCATAAGTGATCGTTGGTTACTATAACAAAATAAAAAACCTAAGGAAAACAATACTAACAGACCCGAATTGGATAATTATTTAACAATAAATTTCAAGTTTTCTTCTAAAAGTTTTGTAGGTAAAAATTTTCAAATACTTGACTGGTGGCCACGATATCAAAATATATATCTCATTCTATTGATTATTGCTAAGGAAGTGCTGGCAACATCTGTTTTCACTATTGCGGTTGAACAAATCTTCACCTTAAGAGGCAACATTTTGGAAGTGAGACGGTTTTCCTTACATCCAAACACTTTAGAAACAACATGTGTGGATGATTGGACTCAAGCTGATCTAAGACAACAAGAATATGCCCCCGATGATTTTGAAGACTTGTTCGATAGCTACGGAAGCGGAACATGAACTAAGGGATCAATAAATAATGATGATTTGTAAAAATTATAATGAGATTAACTACCTAAAAAAAATATAATTGAACTACGTGAGTTTTGATTACTCTCACCCCAAGAGGATATGTAAGCATCTTAATTTTTTTACAAATTTAAGTTGAAGTTCTTTATTTTATTTTTAATTTAAGTTTTTTAATTAATGTAAGAAAATTCTAATTAATAATTTTTTTATTATAATTTTCACTTTATTTTTTAATTAAAATTAATTTTTTCTTAAAATTTAAATTAATTAGAAGGTTGAACCAAAATCGTGCAGTTCGTTTCCGATCCGGTTCCACAATCTTGTGAAACCGTAATCAAACCAGAAGGAATCGGTTCAGCCATGATTCCACAATAGTAGAATCGAAAACCCAAAAGTTCGGTTCCGATTCCTTTAGCTAGTCTATGTATAGTAAACTAATTTTATATTAAAAATCAACCGATTGGCATTACAATATATGCATAATAAATTATTTTATATTATATATAAGTATTTTATGAATATTATTGGAGGAAAATCTCCTACTTAACTCCCAAAATTAAAAATAATTTCATATTTGGGTAAATGTAGATAGCTTATTGGAGATATTCTAAGAGTTTAAAACCCCACCACCTAGGGGTGAGCATCGGTTCCGGGTCTACCCGGAACCGGTTGGAACCGGACCGGAAATTCGGGTTTGGAACCGGAACCGGTTGTAACCGGTCCGGTTCCGGTTCCAAATATAAGGAACCGGTTGTAATCGGTCCGATTCCGGTTCCAGAATAATCGGAACCGAAACCGGACCATAGAACCAGAACCGGTTTCTTTTCTTACATACAAACAAAATTGTAGAATTCCAAACGAATACGGTTTCTTTTCTTACACTTTCGCAGCAACCAAACAAACAGGAAAAAAAAATCATTTTAAAATGCATCTTTGAAAGTTTAATTAGAAAAGAAAATGCAATATCCCTTGAGAACTACCTTTACATGCAGTTGTTTCATTTCACACCGAGTAGAAAATATTTCATTAGCAATATTTTGAATTGTCAGTACAATAACTTAAATGTGGAGGCATTCTGGAAGCAAATATCAATTTTAAGTAACTCAAGGTTAAAATTGCTTCAATCAAAAAAACCCATTGCACAGTTGTTGAAGTTGAATTTGGTAGCTCATTCACTGAAACAAAGCACAAATAAGAGAGCATGTTAAGGTTCCATTTATTAGTATAATATAAATTATGATCATCACATCAATCTCGTTAATAGGGTAATTCGGAACCGGACCGGAACCAAATTGAAACCGAATAATAGGGTATCCTATTTAATTGGGTAGGTTCCGGTTCCACTTAGTTAGGAACCAATTTTTTCGGGTAGGTTCCGGTTCCATGCGGAACCGGAACCGAAACCGGTTTTGCTCACCCCTACCACCACCTAACCGAATCCAATTATAGGTGGCCACCTGTTCGGTTCAGTTCTAAAATTGAACTGAACTGAATGGTAATGGTTCCCAATTTTGTGGAATCGTAATCGTTAACCAAACTGGAACTGGACCGAACGGTTCCGGTTCAATTTAATTTTTTTAAAAAATGAAAATTAATTTTTTTAAAAAATTTAATTGGATATTATTACGAAATAAATGTAATAAAAATATATTTATTTGAATTTTATTACATAAAATTAAAAATAAAATAAATAGTTTGAGCTTAAAAATATTATTTATTTGAACTTATATTTATTATACTACTATTGGAACCGAACGATTGATTTCAATTCCCAAACCGGAACCGGAAAGAACCGGAATCAAATGATTTCTTCCAATTCAATTCCTATTTCAAATCGGAACTATGTTCGAATCTAAATCCAACAACCGCAGGTATTTTATTTAAAATTTTGGATTCATTTATTTGCCCATACTTTCCAATCCACCATTTGTTTACCCTTGCTTTCCGGACTTAATCGGTTACTTTCTAGACTTAATTGATTACATCCCAAACGGGAAAAATAGATAATGACAATTGTTGACATCATAGACATAAAAATATAAAATTTTTCTAATAATTATTTAATTTTATTATTTTTTAAATTTTTTTATATATATGATAATCTTTTGAATGTCTTATTTAATTTTACACCTATCATTATTTCCTTTTTAAAAAATATCAGCCGTCAACTCAAAGAGTCTACGTACAACTCTGTCAGTGAGAGCTGGCAATAACAAATTAGAAAATAAAAGCTCATACACAGGAGACAGTAACGACTACACAATGAAGCCAACCAATGAGATATGGACACGCACTGACTCACTTTTCAACTACAACCCTCACTCCACATCTGAAGCTAGATTTCCTCTAATTTCCTGTTCTATAAATGTGCATGCTTTCTTAAACAAACTTCACATTTTGCAAGAAGAAGTAAATCCCATATAAGAAGTTATCAAATTTGGGGGTTTGCTTGTTGGGTTCTTTTGGGGAAAGAAAAAAAAAATTAAAGAAACTGATCTGAGTGAGAGAGAGAGAGAGAGATCTTATATTATAATTTATAAATCATAATAAAAATGGGAAGAGGTAGGGTTCAGTTGAAGAGAATAGAGAACACAATCAACCGCCAAGTCACCTTCTCCAAAAGGAGAGCTGGCCTTTTGAAGAAAGCTCATGAGATCTCTGTGTTATGTGATGCTGAGGTTGCTGTTATTATCTTCTCGCACAAAGGGAAGCTCTTTGAATACTCCACTGATTCTAGGTAACCTTACACCCTTTTCTTTTTCATTTTTTTCTTTTTCATTTTTATATTTCCAGTTAGAATATGATATTTCTGAATTTAATTTCATGCAATCTTACTTGCTAATGGGATACTTTATAAATTAATTAAAGTGTATATTAATTACATGACTATGGAGTCTCAACTCTCAAGTCCTATCGGAAGTGAAAATCTGACTAATTAAGGAGTCCTGATCTTTGGTGCACATAGAGTTGTACGTGTGTTACCAATTTTACTTGTGTTTTTGGTGTACGATTTTAGAGTTCTTTTCTTTTTCATTCTTTGAATATAAACTTGTATAATTATATAGACTTATTTTTAATTATTAATTAGTAGCTAGATGCATAACATAAGATCGCGATAAACTGATTCTCATAGCTGATCTCTTTGTAATCTTATTGGCGTTTTCTCCTTAGTCTTGTAGTTTGCACCGAATATTGGAGAATTAGACTCTAATTACATAGATTAGCAAACCCTAATGAATTATTATGTCCTTATAAAAGAAGGTAATGCAATTTCAATTCTTGATCTGGGATATTGTACATTTTGAAACCTGTTTTGTTGGTGACGAAGCGGAAGCGAATAAGATCAATAATTCTGAATAATATAATTTTATTGAATGAAAGATATAAAAAATATATATATATATATAGGGTTTTGATACCCATTTATATTAAAAGTCTAAAACCCTAAATAAGATGGAATTATCACAGGGATAATATATATTATAATGAAATAATTAAAATATCCCAATTATAATAAAATAAGAAAGAAAATAATACTGAAATTGAAAAATTAAAAGATAAAAATTTTAAAACAATCCCGAAAAACAAAAAATTAGAAAATTAGAAATGCAATTTGAGGTCTTTAAAGGGAAATTTAGAGATGATTTGTTAAGACAAACCAACATAATGATTATGACTAAATACATCTTCTCGATAGCTTCCAATCGATATATTATGATACCAAAATAAACAAACATAACCCAAATTATGATATTTTAAAACTACGAATTATATGTCCTACTTGAGTACTATATATGTCTGATTGAGAGAGCACATTGCACGTTTAGTGAAAAGAATAAATTACATAGTAGGGGTCTAGGGATTAGGATACTTCTTTTTCCCTAGGAAAAAACTCATCATCATCTTGTTTCTTTTCTATATTAATTAAATTATAGGGAACCACGTGGCCCTAATATGTTGTGAGAGAGCTTTGCAGAAAATAAGCCCTTTAATTTCCTAAATAGTGACAAGTGATTTCAAGCTTGTAAGTTATAGTCTTGGAATCTTGAATATCAATTTTCCTGTACGGACAATGGACATTCTTGCTATAAAAATCACAATAAATATATATACTGTTAGAAATATAAAATAATGCATACTATTTTGTTTATAGCTTGGGTGACCCTTCACTTTTGAGTTATCTTTTAAGAATAACTTAGATTCATGAGCTTTTATTTGATGTTAGAAGTAAATTCTTAATAATTTCATACTACCTTACCACGTGATAGTGAAACATTAACACATATATATAACGGGTATTTAAATTTCATTTTCACTTATGTAATTGGAGTTCTACCATAGACCACCTATACCAATCCCATAAACATTACAAATTATATTTCAGCTTCTTATTTTATTGATTTAAAGACTGATAAACCAAATCAAATCAAACAAAAACTTTTCCCATTAGATGAAATCGGTTATATGAATTTTTTGACGTCAATATGTTATGAGATCATTGATTTAAAGATAGACGATTTTTAGTTATTTTATGGGTGTATAATTATTTAGTTCACGGTAAGAAACTGTTGTTTTGCCCTAAAAAACTATTGTCAAAAACATTAAAATTTCGTGGCTAATTTTTTTCAACCACGATAAATATTTCGTAGTCCTTTTTTCACCTATTCAGTATAGTAGAATCTATTTAGCCACAAAGTAATGATTTCGTGGTTAAATAGTATTAGCCATGATATATTTTTGTGATAAAAAGTCATTACAGATATCATCTTCTTCACCATTTAAGATGAAATATTTGTCCTTATTTTCGTGGCAAAAACTTTTTTTGTGGTTAAATACCATCCCTTTAGTCACAGATATCACTTTGGTTGAATGTATCAACCTTCTGCCATGAAGTTCTTTTGTCACCAATTATCCTCTTTGGGAAAGTTAATTATCGTGGCTAAATAATAATTTTGTGGTTAAATTAAAGATCAGTAGCTGTGAATTTGACAATGATTTACCAAAACTTTTGTTTGTCATTAATACCTTCTTTAAAAACATTAATTATCGTGGCTAAATAATAACTTTGTGATTAAATACTAAACCATTATCCACCAATTATTTGTGGGTGAATTTGGTAAAACTTGGTTGTAATCACATGAGTGAAAATGAGATTTAATTACCAGTTTTTTTGAAAAAAAATATATATTTATTTTGTACCTCCTTTTTTTGCAAAATATTTTTTACCTTCTTAGAAAAAGTCTGATCCTTTTCCTTTAAGAGACTTCAAATTGCTTTTAACAGCCAATTTAATTTGCGGTTAGAATCTTAGAATCACATCAGCAAATATATTGTTGTTGGTTCTTCTCGGTTGAAATGCAAACCTTTTAACAAAGGTTTTCCTGTGACAGTCAAGAAGGTGTTTGGATCAACTCAACGCCGAGTTGGAATCCTAAAATTTGACCATTCTATCTAATCAAAATTTTAAATTTTATATGTATAATATAATTTATATTTTTTTATTATTTATTAGCGGTCTATTTTAAGAACTCTCTTAAAGTCCTCAAAATTTAGGACAAATCAAACCGTCCCTATCTTCTAAAAATTCTTCTTACTCAAACGTCCTATTTGTATTAGTAATTTGTTATGTTTTGAAATTTCTCGTTATAGAAAATGTAAGATTGTATAGATAACAATTTTTTTAAAATTTTTGATTTTATGATAATGAATAATTTTAAATTCAATTTTAGATGTCTAACATTACTCTTGTCTCTATTATGCTTTTTATGGCCGAAGATCATGAGAGTGGAAGAAGAAGATATATGTGATAGTTTCTCAAGATTATTTTTTTATTATTTAAAAACTTTCTTATGCAATATGTGTTAAATTAAGATGTTGAAGGCCCCGATTTATTATGAATTAATCCACACAAGTGATAGTTTAATTGGCTTAACTTTGGCAATAGAAGTAAGAGATTACAGATTCAAATACTAGGAGATTCGTTTAATTTGAAGTTTGGATGGAGTGAATGTGCAATATATGAAGAAGAGATTTAAACATTCTTTTAAAAAAAGAAATACATAGTTTTTTATGAAGCTATGAGGCTGATAACTCTTTTTCGAAAGGACTGGACTAGCAAGTGAGAGATGTTTCCCAGAAGATAAAAGAATTGTTAGGTTCTAGCTAGTGATCTATTATGAGGAATCAAAGATGTATTGGTACTGGTAATATATAGCTGCTGGCTAAGGGCAGTTCTAAGTGAATGCCCAAGAAGATAGTGAAAGTAATGTGACACAAAGGAGGTAGCTCACATTCAATGATGGTTGCTTTTATTGGCAATTTTTTAAAGTATTATTATTAGGGTAATAATGCTCCTTTTAGTCTTTAGAGTTTAAGTTAATTATTCTGTTAGTCTCTGTAATTTTAAAAACTCATTAGAAAGTTCATGTAGATTAGGGATGGTAAAAGTTCCCGTAGAAATAGGGTCTCAGAGGGACCTGGTGTCTCAAGAGCGGATAAAGGGATAATTTTCTATTTTAATTGGTTGGACGGGATAAGTATGAGTATTAACATCACTATTCTAATAGTGGTGAGAATCGGGGCCCATGGGTACATGAGGGCAGGGTACGCGTAAAATTTTCATACATGTTTATTGAACGGACCGAATACGGACATTGATATCCTCTATTTCATCATACCTGTCTCATTGCCATCTCAAATGTTAATTATATATTTTTGTTTAAATCTATATTTTAGTATTCTCTATTTTTCAACTTTTGTATGTTTGACTTGTTAGAATTTTAAATTATATAGTAAAAAAATTAAGTTATATTAGACAAAAGAAATATCTTACCCTTGAAAAGTTAAATCCAATAACTATAAAAAGAACAAGAATATGTAAGTTATAAATGACAGAGATATTTTGACTAATTTTAAAAAATATCAGTACTAATAGGTTAAATAGCTCAAATTTTAGGAGCTGAAAGAGAGTTTACCTCTTATTATTAATGGTGCAAATTTTAGTGTTATTAATAAGTTCAGTTTAGCCCTTAATATTAATGATTAAAAATCTTCAATAAGAATGACCCCAGGAATATTATTTCTTCTTTAGTATATACTATATATAGTTGCATCACTTCAACTAATTTAGTCATCAACACTAAAGTGTTTTCCATCAATTTGAAGCTTGATCAAGAATTCTACTGAATTAGTCTTATAGGGGCAACAGTACTCTAGCTTAATGGAATTTGCAGGTGCCCATAGATTCCATATATCTTGTTACAACCGTGAGAATTTTGATGAAGGCAACACTTCAACATTGCATTGAATTATTAAGAATTAAGCCAGGAATTAACTTTTTCTTTTATAAACAGCATGGAAAAGATACTGGAACGCTACGAGAGGTACTCCTATGCTGAGAGACAGCTTGTTGCCCCTGATCCTGAATCACAGGTATACATATCGTGTATTGAGCTACAAGTTAAGTGAACAATTATGTCATTAATCTTTGGCCATGGCAATTATTTTTCTGAACTGTGTTTAATTTTGTAGGGTAACTGGCCCCTGGAGTATAACAGACTTAAGAGTAAGATTGACCTTCTGCAAAGAAACCAAAGGTACTTGATTTTGATCCCTGTAAAGAGATGTGATCTTTTTATTTTCTCCAATCATGCACTTTTACAACATTGGAAAGAGTCTCGAAGTGGGAAAAGGGAAAAACAAGGTTACGTTGGAGGACGAGGAATAAGAAATTTGAGAGGCAAAAGAAAAGTGAGAAAAGAATAGCTTAATTATTTTTTTATTGGAGTGGCTTACTTGGGCTCAAAGGCCTTAATGCTTTATATAGGTTATATAGTGATTCCAATAAATGAACCATAATTAATACCAATACATGAATCACTCCACTAAATACTAATACATGAATCACAACTAATCTCAACAAGACTCTTCAACATAATTCATGTATCTATATGAAAAAACACAAACCATTCACAATCTAATGCATGTATAAACAAACCAAAAATACACAAGCATGGAATTGAAGTTTATACTTCAATAAGATAAGACCGCATACATTTGGATATTTTTCAAACCCTACTTGTAGCGAGAACTTTGTGCACTGGGTATGATTAATCATGTACTTTTAGATTATTCTTTGGATTATATTCATCCTAATCTCAAAAACTCATCAGGCAGTATTTGGGAGAAGATTTAGGGTCGCTGAGTCTCAAAGACATCCACCATTTGGAGCAGCAGCTGGACAGTGCTCTAAAACGCATCAGATCAAGAAGAGTATGTTGAACTGATTGTTTTATACTAATTATAGATTCATGTTTAGTTTTTTTTCCTGGTTAGTTGATGTTGATTGTTCTCTCTTCTTCCCTCAGGATCAACTCGTGCAAGAGTCCATCTCTGAGCTTCAGAAAAAGGTAAAGCCTTTTTACATATGGATGGGTGTTGGTTATGAATTTGTGACCTGAATGATTAGTATGACAATGGAGGCTTTATATTTGCTTGCAATCTGTGGAAAAGCGTACCATTTCATGTATATATATAGATATGCATCACTTTTGATCAAGACCTCTCTTTCAAGCATCTCATATCACAGCCATGCCATATTTTGGTGGATTCTAGAATATGAATGTTCTCTAATTAATAGTTATATAGTGATGAACATATCGTCTGTGAAGGATGATTTAGTTTACTTAATTTGTCTCAAAAATTAATTTCTCCAGTCTAGAGATCTCACAGTCAACCCAAGATCTTATAATCTTGTGGTGGATTTTTTGGAATGTGGTTTAAATTTTGGTTTTCCATAGTAAAGAAATGAGGAGCAAACCTATTTGCGCCACATTTAAATAACCCGTAGATAACAAAAATTAGAGAATAGTGATTTTTATAGAAGTTCATGATATTGGGTTTTATATAATATCAATGGTAGGGTAAAAAAAGTATACATGATGTGACAAGAATTTTAAAAAGATAACGGCATATGGTTGATAATAATTTTTAGGTTAAGTATATAAAGTTGGAAAAACCCTCGACTCATGAGTTTAATATTTGAGTTTGAGGTAGACTCATGGACTTACATAAGTTTCTCCACATAATTTTTTTTTTTATCGAATATATAAATGAATTTCATAATTTACTAATCTTAGAAATCTAATTTCATTTCTCTGTCTGATAACCTCATAGTCTGTATTGGAATGCCATCTCAATCTCTCATTATATTCTGACAGGAAAAGGCCATACAGGAGCAAAACAACTTGCTGGCAAAGCAGGTGACCCCTTCTTCGTTATGTTTGTATATTCAAATTATACATTTAGTACGTGAACAATATCAGTGTCCAGAGATAATTCTACTGCATTTTGCTTTCCTGTTACAGCTAATTCTTAGTAATTCTTCTTTTCCTATGATCCGTACATAGATTACGGAGACAGAGAAGGCTGCGGCGCTGCAAGCTCAGTGGGGGAATCAAATCCAAAACCAGGTCCCTAACACATTATCCTTCCTACTGCCACAGCCACAGCTACAGCCACAGCCACCTCCTTGCTTAAGTATTGGGTAAAAATTTCTTCCATGATTTGCATGTTTTAGTATCATATACATAGTACTGCTATTTGTATCAAATAAAAAGTAAGTTTTTATCAATGCAGAAGATCACAGTTATCCTTTATCACACATCCGGTAAGTATAATTAATCGTGGGAAATGTTTATTTATGGGTTGGACAACCCTATATATTAATTAGACTAATCTTTTGATTAGTTAAGCCTAATTTGTATTAATTGCTATCAGAGTTGCCTAATGATGAGAGTACCGCGAGTCTATGGTGTTGATCACGGTCATCTCATATCCCACATCTAGGGATGGCATTCCTACCCACATCAGATAAATGTAATTGTGAACAGATATTTATATGTGAATTGGACAACTCTATCTATTAGACTAATTTTTTGTTAAGCCCAATTTACATCACGAACTCATTGTGAGAAAAAAGAAGTCAGGGTAGAAAAGCCCAAATATATTTTAACCATTTACCTTCCCAAGCTTCGAATTAAGTGTTAGGCGTTTTGAAAGCACTTATTTTTGCCAGTCTGCGTCATTAATTTGATTGTTTTTTTGATGCAGCAATGCCTTCCAGGAAGCTAATGTAGAGATGAGGAGGAACGAACTTGACCTCACTCGGATGCTTCTCTAGCTAGATGAATTGGAAAGGAAGGTCACCTTCTAGTTTGCTTCTTGTAATTGTTAAGGGATAGAGTCATGAGAAGGAAAAAATACCATTCGATTCTCATCCTCCTTTTATCTATATATGGTGATTATGAGATGATGAACGTATATTCAAACTCCTTTGATGGTAAATGATTATGCATTTGAACTTGTTGTTGGCTGTGTTGTAATTCTTATTCCAGGAAGTCATATCTAGTAATCAAACTCAGAACATGGAGATATTAACAATATGAAAAGTAATTGTATATGAATTACATATGTGATTTTATTACGCTTGGATGATTGTTAGGGCCACTGGGGCTCATGGCCCAGTGGTAACACGTGTTCTCCCCTTGGGGGAAAACATGTGTTCGAGTCCCAGCAGGGACTCTGCTTACTTTGCTGGGACTCTTGTCTCCAATCTTAAAAATTGGGATTTGGGAGTAGATTTCTCCCCGATTATGTGAGTGGGAGTAGATATGGCTTCGGTGGTCTTGGGGCTTTAGCCGTGAACCCTCTCGCCCTTAGACAACGTTGGGACAATGATGGATTGTCGAGATTGAGTTGGCGGGAAAATGCCATATTTTATATCCGGTTGTGCTATTCGAGTACCGGGTCCCGGGGTTGAACGGGCCCGCTAGAGTAAGCGTTGAGATAGCTTGTGAGCTTTCGTAATCAATTAAATTATGGGTCTGAAACCTCCCCAACAATGAGAAATTGGGTGTAGAGGTTGGAGATAGGCTGACTTACACGGGACGTGACCGTGGTAAGTGCCGCACGAGCCCTTTCTCCGTTAAGGAAAAAGTTGGCCCGTGACAGTTGGTCCGGTTAGGGCTCGTCTCTTAGTAGACGTAGATGTCTGGGTGTGCGATAATTGTATGTATTGAATATCCCAGTAGATTTCAGATTGTATAACTGTAGAATTGTAATTCAAAAAAAAAAAAAATGATTGGTAGGTAGCCTAGTATTGCTGCTGTTATCTAACAGTTATGTTTCAAAAGAGAAACCTGTCAAGCATGGGCATATCCACATAGGACCAGCCGAGGCGCATCTAGATTTTGGAAAATTTTAAAATTATTTTTAATTTCTTTGAATTTTATGAAAACGTCTCAACTATATAATTAATTTTGAAAAATTTCAACCTGTCTATGATATAAAAGAACAATTATTTGAAATTTATTCAGTTATTTTGATTTCATAAAAATCGATTATCCACAGTAAATAAATAAAAGTAACTATCAAAAAATAATGATTTTAGTATAATAGAAGATAATGATAATTTGTTTTCTTTTTTTCCTTTAATACTACTTGTTAAAAAACAAAACAAAAAAACAAAACAAAACCAATATAAGTATATTTTAAATTTAGATTTTTAAGTTATTCATCTTAAAAAATTTACAAATAACAAAAGAAAACTTTAAAATTGTCTTCTAATCTCAGTGATATTGATTCATCACTGTTAATGGTACTTCTCCACCACCCAACGCCAACTATCCGAAATATGAATTGACAACATAATAATTATACATCATTTTCATTACATGAATTCTTATTGAATAATAAAAATATTATAAAATAAACATTATAGTTGTTATATTATATATTATAATATGAAATTTTAAAAATCATTATAATAAATTTTGAACATGCCCCGACATGAACAAAATTTCTGGATACGTCCCTGCTGTCAAGTATGGTTTTATTCCACACTTATTTAGTGAAAGTTTAACCTGTCAAACATGAAAAGGAGGCTATGATTACCAAAAACCAGTATCCTTTTATTTCATCAATAGATCTAACAAAATTTCAAATGTAAACAAATGAATTTTAATGGATGAAGAAAATCCATGAGCGTATTTTCATCAACTCAAAAGTTAAACCCTTCGTAAAAATGAACCTCACACTCAAAATCTATTTTCTTCCTCGTAGTTTGGTTTTTTCCATGCCCTTGTATTTGGATCAATCAAATTGTTTCATCAAATTCCATCACCTACAATATATCCAATTCAAGAAATTAGTCAAATGCATTATAAAATTAGGCAACATAATGATGAAATAAAATCAGGGGCGAAGCGAGAGGATATAATTTTTAAGGGTTTAATTTATAAATTCAGTAGAATATTTTTATTATTTACTTAATATTAATAGTTGAAAAAAATTAAGGGTATTTACAGTGTCTTATTTCGGATAGTATTTTTTTTATCTTTATAAGAAAATCTCAAGGCATATTATATAAAAGAAACAAAAAGTATATACCTTGCTGCAAACTGGACATGTTGGCCTTCTCTCCATCCATTCATATATACAGCTTAGATGGTAATGGTGATTACATTGTGTCACAATCTTTGGATTCTCAGTAGTGTACTCTGTCAACACAAACCCGATATAAAAAAAAACATCGACATGATTACAAACAATCAATTATGTTGTTTCGGTTATGATTCTTTATATATATATATATATATTAGATAAAATTATGCATATTTGACTAATCAATCTCGTTTTTTTTAACGGGTCAAATCTATCAAAAAAATCTTACCCTGCATAGATTATAAGTTGACATTATAAATAGAGGTAGTACCTTCTAGACATGTGGGACAGAAATCCTCGTCTTCAGAGAAAGAATTAGCAGCTTCAGATTCCGCTTTCTTGGGAGATGATCTTATTGAGAAACCCAGACAGCATTGTGTCGATTCCAATTTTGTCAATTTATTAACTTCACTGTCACGTTCACGGCTAGTACGATCACCATCTCTGAGTTGTTCCAAATCGTTGTGCAACATTCTTGGCTGAGATGCAATGGTGTTATAATCGGACGGCGGAGAACTAGACGTCGATGAGACTGCCTCCTGATTCGCATCAGAAGGGGCAACGGCAGCCGTTTGATCTTTCTTGAATAATGATACACACTGCAGTTTAAAGTCTAAACCCATCACAATTTTTTTTTTTTTTTAATTTTACTATTTTTCTTAAAATATGAATCAAAGAAAAATACCTTGTTGAGAAACGAGTTGATATGGGAAGTATTTAAACTACTATCTCCATGATCATTGACATGAAAGCAACAACAAAAACAACCCATGATGTTTAAACTTATAATCTCTGCAACAACAAGAAGGGGAAAAAATCACTATTAAATTCAAGCAAAACCGAAAGGATGATTCTTAATTGAAAAGGGTATTTATTTATTTATTTATTCATGGCTTGAAAATATAAAAGCTTGGAGAAGAAGAAGTACAATTTCAATATGAACAAGGAAATTAAAAAAAAAAAAAAATTACTAAAATTTGAAGGTTTTGTGCATGTATGTAGCAATCGTAGTTACCTCAGTATCTTCCGCATTAATACTTGTTTGATTTTGTTGATTATTTCATTAAATAAGATATTCAATCCTAGTTGAACTCTTTATACTTAATTAGAAAATTTTTATTGTCGAATAGGATATAGTTGAATTCTTATCGCTATTGATCTTTATAAAATTTCAAAGGAATAGATAGGTATATACTCTTATTATCAAATTGGTTCTAATTAATTAATTAATTAATTAATATTGGTTGGTGCCTCAATCAGGCAAGTAAATTAATTTTACGATGTCAATCAAATCCATCGTATCAATCTACTCAATTTTCTGATTTATTGCATTTGACCAATTTTTAGTTTTGGAAGAGGGTTTATGATTTATTGCTGAACTGAATTTGCCTAAATAAAACTCATCAAAAATTCAGATTTGAATCCTAATTAATCATTATAAGGGACTATTATGGCTAATTAGACGTATCTCTAATAAATTTCTGGCCAAAATTGTTATTATTATTTTAATATGAGTTCATGGCAATCAAATTCTTAGCCACTCATAAATGACATATAATTGTTCTTGAGTTATTTTAATATGAGTTCATGTCAATCAAATTCTTAGCCACTCATAAATGACCTAAAATTGTTTTTGAGTTGTTTCATGGTGGTGAGACTTGTTTGGTGTGGTAATGATTGAATTAAAGTGTTGAATTTATTTAATTTGGTGTTAATTGGTCAATTGGACAATTTTGAGAAATTATGGTTCATAACTCTTTCCAAATTTGAGGCTTTTCATATATGTGTTGTAATTTGATGTATATTAAATTTGGGATTGATTGGATTTGATCTTGACATGTTTTGAACTAAAAATGACCAAATTATAAATCCTGGAAAATTAAGGGACCTCTCGGCAATTTGGGAAAAATATTTTCTTGAATTGCAATTTGTATTTTTATGTATAAGACATGTATAAATCATTTTGGTTGTGATTTGGAATCACCCAATTATGTATTTGACAAAGTATGACTAAAATGATCAAAATGCAAAATTTAGTGGCATTTCTGTATTTACTGAAAAATCTGGAAATTTTTCAGATTTATGTTTTAATGTATATTTGATATACAAATCATTTTGCTTGTGATTAGAAATCACCTAAGCTTGTTATGAACAACTTAGGACTAAAATGATTAAAATGAAAAATTTTGGGGTTGTATGGTAATTTACTGAAATTATGATTTATGGGATAAAAATTTCTGTTTTTGAGTATTGAGTGATTAAAATAAATAAGTTTATGTAACATCCCCGATCTGGGAGATGTTACCGGCAGGGGATAGCAGTACTAACCCCATAAGCCTCTGACTATTTAACCATAGTAGAAACTAATATATTTTTCTTTATATAACTATATTTTGTGTGGGACCGTAGCCCAACTCAAGAACAAAGAAACAAACTCAATATTAATTACTGTATTTAATAATAACTGTTTTACAATGACTACACACGACCATGACTTATACAAGACTCACACTTGACTATAACTGGACTCCCAATATGTCTCTAACTCATACTGGTGAACTTCATCCCTAGTGATTGCATCAGTATCCGTCCTCACGAGCTCATCCTCTGAGAATCCTGCAAAACATAAAGACTGAAGTGGGGGTTAGATCGTTATACAATCTAAATGAGTGGACTAAAAACGAAAAACTATTATAAAAACATTTGGTTCTAAACCGAAAACTCATGAAATAGCTTTATAAGAAAACTGGTTTCAGCTTTAAATTCTGAATCTCTTATAAAACTGTTGTTTCTGGAAACTTTCTTTTCTAAAAGCTCTTTCTGAAAACTGTAACTGAAAACTGAAAACTTTTTCTTAAATCTGTGTCTCTGTCTGAAAAACTTGACGTATAAGGGCGTTACGTATCGCCGTCCCCCCATACGCCTAATTGTAGCCAGCAGTGCAAATCCATGACTTTAGGGCATTACATATCGCCATCCCCAAAAGCATGCCACTACTGTCTCTGAAACTGGTGGTCTTGGGGCGTTACGTATCGCTGTCCCCCAAGCCACAAACTAGAATTGGGGGTGCAGATCTATGCTACCTGTAGGACAACAGAAACCGGTGACGCTGTTCTAGGCTCGCGGCCTAGTTGGGAGTATGGAATAGTCCGCGGGGGAACTAAACCGGAGAAATAACATGGAGTCGCCACCCGGTGTGAACCGGGACAAAGATTTAAGGCCGCACTCACCCCTCGCAAGGGAAGACCTCAAACCGTTGGGTTCAGAATGGTCCCTTACTTATGTCACTTGTGATGATATGATTTGTGCAATAAACTAACTGAATCTATTCAACATTCATGCTCAAGGGTAATCTACGTCTAGTATGCATTCATCAAAATAACTCATAATCTAAGTTTGCATGCTCGCAAATAAGTCTTTAAACGGCAAACACATAGAATCACACAATGAGCACATTGAACCATTAAACCAAAATAAACAAATAACTATTTAAACATAACCATAAGCTAAACAAAATATCATGCATAAAATAACATTATCATGCTTTGATAATAAATAATAAACTAGGCTAAATCATGCTTTAAATAATAAATAAATAACCTACAAACTATATCATGCTCAAATACAAGTTTGGATGAGACGAAATATGTGTCTCTTAAGTGGTACGTGGCGTTGTATCCCGAATACAAACCGCACTACCGTCCATTCGGATTCGGCTACGGAATTTACGTCCGGGTTTCCATCCTATATACCACAAAAGGGAACACACATTCCGCCCATCCAACAATCACATCATGCCTCAAACGACTCTCATGCAATAATATTTTTAAAATAAACAAAATAAATAAAAGATAATAAATAAAAGGGTGCCCTTAGGTCTAACATCTTTTGTCGTCTCAAGAAAGCACGTTACACGGCCGTCGGAAGGGTTGTTGCTCCGCAACTTTTCTGGTTCACTAATCCAACATTTTTCCTCGCTGTTTCGTTGTCTGGGCTGTTGTTTTCACTCCGTTTCGCTGCTATTTTGTTGTATTTTTCTGGTCACTGTTTTAAGGTAATAGGGGACTGTTTTTGGCGGTTTTTGGAGGGTTAAAGGCTGCGGTTTTTGGTACAATTTTGGGACAGTTTCCGGGCAATTTTAAGGGGTATTTATGCGGCAAACTGGATAGTTTTAGTGAGTGTAATTTGTGGCAGTTTTGGGCAGTGCAACAAGTAGTCTCTCGGCAATTTGAGGGGACTAAATATGTGCAGTTTTGGGTGTGTTGAAGGGGCTGCTCCTGGTCAGTGGCGTGATGGGCAACGTACGTGAGGGCAGTGAGGGGAAATAAGGAGCTGTGTGTCCGAGAGAGTTTGTTGTGTGTTGAACGTGTGGGTCAGAAGCTGTGTATGTGTTTGAAGGCTTTTATGGGCGTGTGAAGAATGGATCCAGAGGATTTTTTTGTTGCCTGGTGAGTTGCCGAGACTGGAGAAAGGTTGAAGAGAGAGGTGCGTGAGAGTGAGGAGCTAGGGTTTCTTGTTTGGCTGTGAGAGAGAGTGGCGAGAGAGAGGTTCATGCGAGAGGGGGAGACCAGCCAAGGCAGTTAGGGTTTGTTGGATGCTTATATAGTGAGGGGGTATGGTTAGGGTTTCTGCATTGTTTATTTGAAAGGAAAGAAATCAATTAATTTATGTGTGTGTTTAATTTTAATTATTTAAGGCAAGAAATTATTCAAATTAGGTGAGTGATTTATTTAATTTTGAAATTTAATTTAATTAGATTTAGTTTAATTTAATTTGTGAATTTAATTTAATTGGTTATAATTGGATTGGGTTTTAATTTGATTTAATTTAAATGGATTTTAATTTGTGTTTTAAATATTTTTTAATTATTTTTGGATTGAGCTTGGTGTGTTTTAAAATAGAGGTCCAACAAGCGAACCCGAAGCGAAACAAGCGAGTTAAATCCATCAAAAATACCAATTTCCAACTTTACCCTTCCAACGTCCGTTTACCGCGGCTTTCACAACTAAAGAGGTAGTGTCTCCATACGAGACTCATCATCGGGACTTATATGCAAAAATGCAGTGCCTACACTACCACCCAAACTCTGAAACCAGGATTTCGGGGCATCTGTCATCCCTAGTCCTGAACTGGGATCTGGGGGCGTTACGTATCGCCGTCCCCCCAGTCCTCTACATGTGCACATGTCCTATGTTCGTCAATTTCATATTGTCTCAAGTTACATATTGGGGTGAGTTTTTCCCTCATGTCCCGAAAAACATAAATTCATGATTAAAATCTAAAAATTGTATCAAACATTTTCTGAAAACATTTCTTTTTCAATTAAAACTCAAATCATAACTATTTATGAAATAATTGTAAATAAATAATGGCTAACGCCCTATGTACTGGAAAAAGTAAGTGTGAATTCAAAAACTTAATAAAATCAGTTTGAGAAAGAGGTCCACTCACTGTTTTGGGATCTGGCTGGTACTAGATCCATTACCGAAGAGAGTTGCGATATCTAAGGATAATCTGGGATCGAGAACTTGATTAGTATGTGTGTGTGTGTGTATGTATATGTATATGTGTGTGTGTGTGTATATATATATATATATATATAGTAAAATAAACCTTAATATCTAACTAAACTTTATGATACATCAATAGGTTTTACATACGAGGCTTGTCGCAATCATATTTGATGTAAAATATGTATATGAATTGATACGAAACCCCAAGAGTGGTCTCTAACGCGCTATGGTGGAATTGGGGGTTTAAAACTGATTTTGGGCAGATTATGTGTCTCGCGTCGCGTCGCGACGCAAACCCTTTGCGCGTCGCGACGCGCAACGCCCAAATTCCAGTCACCATTTCCTCTTGCGTCGCGACGCGCAGTCCTTCTTGCGTCGCGACGCGATCTGTGTTTCTAGGATTCTAGTTTCTTCTTCCAAGTTCAACCAAAGCTCAAATCATCCAACTCTACTTCATACCAAGGCTTCCATACTAAAACCAATATACAATACATCATCTTTCACTTAATTTAACATACATCAAACCCCCCCCCCCCCCCCAATTATCAATCAAATCAACTTCTAGTCTATATTACACACTTTATCAAGTTTTACAAGTTGGAAATTATCAATGTTTCCATGGTTTTTAATGTCAAAAATTCATACTACCATCATCACTACCAAGCTCCAAACATGATACAAGAACTAACTCATCAAAACTAAAAATTCACAATTTGGGTCATGAATCTTACCTTTCATTTTCTTAGTTTCTTTCCTCATCTTCTAAACCCTCTATTGATGCTCATCCTCTCCTTCTTTGCTTCTTCTCTATTATTTCTCATTCTTCTTTTATTTCTTCTTCCTCCTTTCTTTTTTCTTCTTCTCTTATTTTTCCTTCTCTCTTCACGATCTCTTCTTTCTTTTTTTTTTTTTTTTTCATTTTCAAAATTTGAAATTTATGAATAGTAAGCCCTTTATATAGTGGGGGTGTTTGATATTTGGAAAGTTGGGGAAAAGTGTAGAAAAGTCTAGAAAATTTGAGATTTCTCTATTTAACCCCGAAATCACTATTCATTCGAATTTTGACTTGCGTTTTTGACCAACTTCTTGTTTGAATTTGGGAAAATATTCAACGCGGAAGTTGTAGATCTCGATCTCAGATTTCCGATGATATAAAATTCATAGAAATCAGAATTCTTATGAGAAAGTTACGGGCCAAAAACTATAGGCTATACGGAATGGAACATCGTATAATTGATATCGGAACTACAAGGAGTATCGATTGTCCCCCAAGATCACTTCATGAGTGTATTTATACCCGAACATAATTTATATTATATTATCTTCATCCAACAACACCACAGTACTACAACGTAATAGTAACTAAACTACCAGTCGTTACAGTTTATTTTTAATTTCCCAAGAAATATTAAAGAAATAGGAAAATTTGATTTTCCCGTATTTCACTCTGTAACCCGGGTATTTTGCCCAAAACCCTGACAACACCAACGTCAATAAGAATTTTCTCGGGTTGAGTAGCATAGTGATTATTTAACTTGAGATATCACTGTGGATATATGAAATATCATCCACACTTTGATGGCAGTCACGTCATCGACCTATTTAGGTCAGACCTCTGCCTGTTCGTTGGGTGTGGACTGATTCTCAAGATATCATGTGTGTGTCAAGAAATGATCTGTCAGTTTTGTGTACAGAGCATATGTATTCAATATTGGGTTAGTGATCTGTTAAATCAATGGGCTCGTGGTACACTGTAGAAGTAAGTTCTAAGTGTTATTAAGAGATCGTTAATTAATACGTCGACGGAATTATACCTAAAAAGATTTGATGTTTATATATGTATCTCTGGTATAATCCGGATACTTGTGACGGATGGATTATACGTATGCAATAACATCGACCTGTATAGTTCAGCGAGTTTATCCATGATCATCATAATTTACTGGTGGGTAAATTATAGACACGAAATTAGATTTCGTGATGGATATGTCTGAACTTAGAGAGTCTCACATAATGAAATATACTTGTAGAGGACTATGACAACAATTATAAATAATATTGATTATTTATAAATCGTTTAACGGTTAAACGAATAAATACATGCAAATGAACTTTTCGGTCATTTTCTAATTAATGTGTATTTGTATTTAATACTTGATTTTATTAAATACACATTAATTAATTGTTAAATATGATGTTTGATATTTATCATAAATATATGTATTTTGATTATTTAATGTAAATATAATACATATATATCTAGACATTTAATTTATTAATTATTTGATTATTTAATTATTAAATAATAAAAATAAAAATAAAATATATAATATAATGATTAAGTTAGGAAATGGATTAATATGATTGGTTTAACTTGTTGTAATACATTTGAACAAGTAAACTAATGCTTATTTAATTAATAAAAATTGAAATAAAATCTAGATATTTTTCTTCTAGGTTCCGGGCCAATGGGGGAGTATAAAAAGTTTTTATTTCATTTTTTTCATTAGTTTAAGCCTCCAAATATTACAAAAGTGAGAGTTGAGAGAAAAACACAAGTGATAAAGCTTTAACTTGAGAAAAGCTTGGAAAATGAAGGTATTTTTATTTTTTCCTTTTGTAGAAAATTATTTCTATTGCTCTAGGCTGCAACATGATGTAAATATATTTTTTTTACTTTTTTTGTTTTGTTTTGAGATGCTTGGAAGCTTGAATGAAATATATGTGCATGTATGAAAATAAAGTAATCTTATAAATGGTTATTAAGCACGCTTTTATTATTAGATGACTTGGTTGTCATTCTAGAGTTGTTAGACCACTCATTGATTACCTAGAATTGTTCTTGGATTATTTCAAAGTAGTGAGGTTTGATTGGTGTGGTAGAAATTGTATTAAAGTGTGATATTGAATTAATTTTGGTTAATTTGATTCATTGGAAAAAATAGGTTTTTTCCTAAACCAAAATTGAGACTTTTCATATATGTGATGTACTTTGATGTATATGATATGTATGAATCATTTTAGTAATGACTGGAAATCACTTAAATTTGTATTTGACAATTTAGGACTAAAATGATCAAAATCCAAAATATGGGGGCTTCGATAATTAGCAAAAAAATTAGGGATTCTATGTATAACATGTATTTTGATGTATATGTGATGTATGAATCATTTTGGTAGTGATTGGAAATCACATAAACTTGTATTTGACAACTTATAACTAAAATGATCAAAATACAAAACTTTTGGGGGGTTCTCGGCAATTTGTAGAAATTCTGATTTTTAGGTAAAAATTCTGTTTTTGAGTATTGAGTAATTAGAATTTATTTATTTTATTTTAATTATCCAAGAAAAATAAATGAAATCGGAATATTTTTTATTTTTCGTGTTCCGCTGTGTTACCCCGATTATACAGTTAAAAACCTCAACACTAAATACCTTTCACAAAGAGGAAATGAGCGAAATCCCTCTAATATTTGGTAAAATTAAACGAAATTTTATTCATGTTTTAAAAATAAGCGCACCCTCTTATGCATAAGGTTGATAAAAAAATTTTGAATTTCTATCGAGATTCGGAATTTTGTGTCGCATGGTAGGATTCCTATCGGGATTCGGGATCTCATACCGTAGGTGGGGGATCTAAGACAAAAAAATCATCCCGAATAAAAATTCTAATGGGGATTCGAGATAATTTTTCGTTCCAAAGAAAAAATCGAGCTAAGAATCGAGATGAGAATATTGTCCCTTTGTATTTTAGCCTAAGAATCCTAAATCCCAATTAGAATTCCAGAGCTTGAACCATTTCGTCCAAGATTTTGGACAGTTTTTCATTCAAAAAATCGATCGGGATTCATAATTTTTTTTATCCTGAGTAAGAATCGGAACGAGACGAGACATCTTAATTGTCATCTCTACTCATGTGTTACAGCAATAACAAAAATATTTATAACACAACCCCCTATAGGGGGTTTCACTTAATTTTAAAATATTAAAGAGTTTTTCTTATTTTTACCCAACGTTAGGAGAGTTTTACTCCTTTTCCCTTTCACAAATATAGAAACATAAGACAAATTTTTTTATAAAGTCATTAAGCCTAATTTTAAAGAAATTTTTGAGCATAGGCGATGACAAACTTTAGTCTGACCCTATAAAAAATTATGGTCGGGTCATATTCGGGTCAGACTTAGCTAAAAAGTCAAAATCTGAGTATATTTATCAATTTTTTTTATACTGTATAATTAAATTTGAAGGTTTAATTCAAAATAAGAATTGATATTATCTATAAAAGCTGAAGAATATCCTTGTGGAATTATCTATCTACATCAGCTCTTTCATTGTTTTGAGTTATCTCGTTAATTTGAGGAAACCTTTTGAATCAGGTGTTGGGGTTGGTGCTCAGAGCGCCAATTCCCGTTTGTATTTCCTTGAAAATACTTATGTAAAATATTTTATTATGAATGAAATGGGCAGTTTCTATAATATAATATATCTTTTAATATGGTAAAGACATATTTGACCTTAGGATGACTAGTCATGATACTGTTACAAAAGCGTCGCAACTGACATTGAGTTGTATCATGACGTTATCATTCTTAGACTGTTCCTGGTCAAGGTTTACACCACTTGGTCAGTAAAGTAAACATGTTGAGACCGATACATGTCGTATACTGGAATATATGATTCCAATGGTTTCTCAATGAACCATGAGTCTTGGAGACTCGTATAGACGTGTAGGTGTTTATAGCGGATAAACACTGAACGACTCACCAAAGATTCTTAATGGATGGTACACCAACGTCAATAAGAATCTTCTCGGGTTGAGTAGCATTTGTGATTCTTCAACTTGAGATGCCACTGTGGGCACATAAGACATCCTTCACACTTAGATGGCAGTCACGTCACCGATCTATTTAGATCAGACATCCGCATGTTCGTTGGGTCATGGGTGTGGATAGATCCTCAGGGTGTCCTGTGTGTATCGAGATAGGATCCGTCAGTTCTGTGTATATAGAATAGGTAGTCCATTTATGATTAGCAATCAGATAAAAACAATGGGCATGTGGTACACTTTAGAAGTGAGTTCTAAGTGTTCTTTTTGAGATTGCTAATAGAGACGTCGACAGGATAGTCCCTATAAAGATTTGACGTTTGCATCTATATCTCTGGGATATATCCGGATACCTGTGATGGAGGAATTATACATTTGTCATGACCTCGACCTGTATGATTCAACGAGTTTATCCGTGGTCGTTATAATTTACGGGTGGGTAAATTATGGACACGAAATTAGATTTCGTGTTGGATATGTCTGAATCTAGAGAGTCTCATTAATGAAATATACTCGTAGAGCACTAGGGCAATATTTATAAATAATATTGATTATTTATAAGTCGTTTAAAGGTTAAACGTAAAATACATGTGAATGGACCCAATAGTCATTTCGTAATTTTTATGTATTTGCATTTAATGTTAGATTTTATCAAATACACATTAATTAATTGTCAAATTAAGATATTTGACTAATATCATAAATTTATATGTATTTGATATTTAATGTAAATATAATACATATATTTAATATATTTGTATTTAAATAATTATTTAATTATTTAATTGTTAAATAATTAAATTAATTAAAAATATAAATATCTTTAGTTTTTATATTTAATTAAATGGCTTGAGTTACAATTTTTGACTTATTGAATTACATTAAAGTGTTAATGATTTCAAAAACAAGTTGGCAAGTTGGCTTTAATTGAAACAAAAAAGAAAATATCTAGATATTTAGTATACCAATTTTCGGCCAAGGCTAAAACAAAAGGTATAAATTGTTTTGTTTCAATTTAGAGTTTCATAAGTTTCAAATACACAAAATAAATATAAAAGAAGTTGAGAGAGAAGCTTGGAGACTTAAAGAAAAAAGCTTGAAAATCTTTGGTTTTTGTAAGTATTTCTTCAAAGCCTTCAACATGGAAATTGTTTCTAACATGCTTGGCATCATTTTGGGTTGCTTTAATGTTCTATCTTTTCTTATAGTTTGTGTTTATTTGTTTGAGAACTTGGATGTGAAAGATTGATGCATGTAAGTAAGCTTAAACTTGTTTTAAAAGCTTACTTTTGATTCCTTAAAAATCAAAGTTGTCATTCTAGAGTTAGTAAGCCACTCTTTGGTGACCTAGAATTGTTCTAGAGTTATTTAAAAGTGGTGAGGCTTGTTTGGTGAAGTATTGAATGGATTAAAGTGTTGGATTTTAAAGATTTGGTGAAATTGGACAATTTGGTGAAATTGGACAATTTGGTGAAATTGAAAAATTAAGGTTCTTAACCCACTCCAAATTTAAGGCTTTTCATATAAATGATGTATTATGGTATGAATATGATGCATGTAAATTTTTGGGTTGATTGGATTTGATCTTGGTATGTTTTGAACAAAATGGACCAAATTGTAATTAATTGGAAAATTTGGGGTAGTCATGTGCTCGGCCACTGAGGATTCTGACATCCGTTCAAATGATCTTCATCCCTAACTTGCTAACCTGTTCTTCATATTCTGGCTGCGATTAGAAGTTTTAATCCCGATCAATCTCGAATTCGGCCATGAAGGGATAGTCTGTCCCCAAGCCGAAATCTAATGCATTCGGTGGGACGTAACCCGACCCCGAGCTGAGAAGAACACTTGGCTCTGGGGGAATGTTACGTCCCCAGACCAATGAGATGGACTCAGTGGGATGTAGCCCGACCCTGAGCTGAGAAGAACACTTGGCTTTAGAGGAATGTTACGTCCCCAAACCAATGAGATGGACTCGATGGGATGTAGCCCGACCCCGAGCTGAGAAGAACATTTGGCTCTGGGGAATGTTACGTCCTCATACCAATGAGATGGACTCAGTGAGATGTAGCCTGACCCCGAGCTGAAGAAGAAAGCATCGGTGGAACGAATCCAACCCTGAGCTGATAGAGCAAAGCAGACTCGACGAAACGAATCCAGCCCCGAGCTGGTGGAACAAAACATCGACGGAATGAATCCAACCCCGAGCTAATAGAATGATACAGACTCGGCGGAACGAATCCAGCCCCGAGATGGTGGAACAATACAGACTCGGCGGAACGAATCCAGCCCCGAACTGGTGGAACAATACAAACTCGGCGGAACGAATCCAGCCCCGAGCTGGTAGAATGATATAGACTCAGCGGAAAGAATCCAGCCCCAAGCTGGAGGAGCATTACAAACTCGGCGGAACGAATCCAGCCATGAGCTGGTAGAGCATTTGAGACTTACACGAGGGAAGATTTTCAACCTCTAAGGCTATGCAGATCCTGGTGCGGGCGTCCCCTTGCCAGACATCGGCAAAAAACAAAAAAATGGAACAAAGTAAAGTTAATAAAATGGAGGTGACTTAGCACATACTCCACACAAATTCAAGAAGTAAAAATAACAACTCGGGTGCTCCGAGGCAGCGTCCTGCCCGGTGCCTCCCAAAACACAATTATGAACCTTACAATTCAGTGTCCCGGCTAACCAGGCTACGGATACGTTGATCCAGAGTGGTCAAGCAAATCCCCACGGGGGAGGAAGACACCCCGTGTGTGCCCTCCCTGGGTGGTTCTCAATGGGACTCACCAGCCGACTCGCAGGGGAAGAAACCTCTTTGGGTCCGGTTTACCCGAGACTCCTGTAATCAATGGGGCCATTCGGCCATACCCAAGCCAGGTGGTCTGATGGTTCTCAACAGAACTCACCAGTCGACTCGCAGGGGAAGAAACCTCCATAGGTCCGGTTTACCCGGAAGCATGATGGTCATGAAGGCTATTTAGCCGTCCCCATGCCATACTCTCTGATAGTCTTCAACGGGATTCACCAGCCGCACTGTAGGGGGAGAAACGTCCCTGGATCCAATTTACCTGAGCCATTCCTAAAAAATACGAGTCATGGGGTAGTAACGCTCCGGCCTCGGGGGTTTGATAATGACACCCGGGATTGGCATGCCACTAGGGGTTCGCGCTTTTCCCACATGTATCTCATCCATTGATGCGTTCTGGATCCTCAAACGTGAAAGGAGTCAGGTCGGAACACTTCTACCCGGGGGTTTGATAATGACACACGGGATTGGTGTGCCACGGGCTTGGTGCCATTCCCGACTACCAAGCACCCCTTCGCATCAGGCAAATCCCAAGAATATTGAACATAGCTTTCAGATTCAATTAACAAACAAGTAAAATGGACAAGTTTCTTAATTCGAAAGAGAAAGCCTTATTCATATTCAATGGACCTTCCGCCCTTCTTACAAATCTCTGCGGGTCATTTCGAGAGAGGCTCTTACAATAATTTTCTGGTTCTTGCTTCGTAGTCTGATCACAGTTTCTAGTCTGAACTCCATTCTACAGTTCAATGAGGAGAGCTATTACCGACCTTCTCTCCCCTTGCGATCAATTTCCCTTTTTCTTTCTGACCAGCTTCTTCCCATTCCTTTCCCCTTTCATCTATTCCTTCCCTCACTTTCCTGAATCATTCTGCTGCTGAACTCTCCAATAACCCATGGTTTCCACCTTCTACCATCGTCTTACTACGCAAGATGCTTCTTATTCTTTCCCCACAAACGGCGCCGACTGTTGAGGGGTGATTTTTGTCCTAGGGGCAGTTTCGAGATAACCCTCCCGAGACAATCCTCCTTCAACATTGAATTTATTTGGTTATGGGGACCAAAAGCAAACTTAGCAGAAGGCAAAATAAACACACAGATCGACAAGAGGGTTTTAACGTGGTTCGGCGGAGCGAGTCCACCCTACGTCCACGGGCACAAAATGGAGGGGGTTGTTTTTATTTCCAAAACCATCTCGGCCGACCTATTTTCACGGATGGCCTGATGAAAACTGAGCTGTTTTACTTACGGTGTTTTACAAGTAATGCTCATTTTTTTTTTAGTTACAAGTTTTCTCCATCCCCTACAAATGAATTTTACTTCTCTTTATATACTCAGAGAATTACAACACTGTTCCTCCACTTTTATGACGTTTCCCGCATGGTCTCCGACTGATTGACGGGCCCTCTGCCCCAAGACTATCATCGCCGAAAGCAAGTCTGTCGTCTGACGGCCTATCACATCACTCTATTTTCTCCACTGCCGCACACAATATATTGTAGCCAGCCTGTAAAGTGCTCCCAAATAGTAGTATGTGCCAGAGGGGAAGGTTTAAACTACCCCGGTCACACGTCGGTCTTCCAGAGGTCAGAAAGATGATCTATTGAACTATCCAAACTTTTCTCATCCTGGCCCAAAATATCCGAGCTCATCCGCTTGTTCCAGAAGATAAAGTAAAACCAAGCCGAGCTGCTGGTCTACTATGGTCGGCCTCGGCTCTGGTGTTGTCGGTCTTCGAGAAATTATACCAAGCTGTATACTCTGGTCGACCAAATCTGGGAGACTGGGCACGAACACCATCTCTGGCCGAGGAATAACCCAAACCCTCAGAACATTTGACCCTCCAAAGGGAGAAAACCCAACTCTGCCCTTGCTGAACTGTTCAACTTCCTTAGTCACAAAAATCAACATCAATAAATTATATAAATTAGCATTAGCTAACATTCAAAGTTCTCTTATTCATCTTCACACAGTTTTTGCTCTCTTCTTATTTCAAGAATTTTCATTATTGATAATTTGACTTATGAGATGCTCGTAATTTCAACCTATGACATTTATCGATTCTACTTCTATAATTAATGAAAAGTATAAAGTCTAGAAACCATTGAATGAGCAAAGAGGGTTTTTTATCGAACTAGTTGGAAGATGAAACGAATTCGCAAAGAGAGTTTGATGACAACCAAAGATTTGAAGGGCCTTCAGTCTCACCCAATTCGTTTCGAACTCTATATCATATCTTGTGTGTCTTGCTTGCTCCAATCCCCACATTTTTTTCCCAAAATCATTATACCTTGTTTATTATAATCACATTCTTTATCGGGCTAAATTGTTGAAAATACCCCATCACATGGTGCTTTTTAACCCCAGTTGGGTAAATTTCCCACGAAAATCTTCACCTCTTACCATAACTCATATTCTTTAGATGCTAAAAACCAAAGATGAGGAATTTGGAATTTCAGAGTTAGGACGATATCTTTCTCTGTATGAAGGTTCGATTTAATTCTATTTTTTTCCCTGGCTTTATTGTTTGTAGTGTCAGTTATACCTATAGTTTTTTCCCAAATAATAAAAATGATTGTTGATTCATCTCCTACTACATGTATCCCCTCATGCCTCAACCATTTTTTCCAAATAATATTATTTTGTACATCATAATAGTTATTGATGATTCTTTATAAATTTAATTTTGTTGAAATCTGGTTGTTCATTTATTCATTTGGTTAGTTATGGCAGAGAAGCATCAACTGCATCATGTTTCTATTTTGAATTTAATTGAAAGGATTTTGCTTAAAAACTGAGAAATAATTTTTATGTGAGGCTGTCCACGTAGGCGTATTTGGTTCTGAGGTTATCCACGTAATCAAATAAGTTATTAATATTTTAAATAAGTTATTAATATATAACTTTTCACATTCTTCGTTAATATTTTATTTTTCATAATCTTCAACCTCTAACCTTACTCCTCTAAACTCTTCATTTTCCAATATTATTAAAAATCTATTCGTTCTAAATTGGTTATTAATATTTAACTTTTCATATTCTTCTATCTATAACCTTTTATTTTCCTAACTCTTCCTAACTTTTCATTTTCAAAAATTATGAATGATTGAAAGTATGTTAATTAAAGGTCTATTCATTTCAAATGACTCATTAATGTTTAACTTTTCATATTCATCATTAACTCCCATATTTTTTTAGTATCACGATATATTTAGATTTATTGTGTTACTGACAGTCCTTAGTATTTCGACCATAACTTGAGCTACCGTTGTCCGATTTCAGGCCTGTACTATTTAATGCGAGAATATGATAAGAAATTTTTAAGAATGTGTTATATCTTTTGGAATAACTATTTTGCTCCTGAGTTATAACTAATATTAATGACCTTTAAGGTCATTTTCGTGCCATCTTCTTCCTCTCCCTCATTGGAATTTGGAGGAAGTAAAAGCCAGTCTCATTTTTATCATTCTTGTCTACTCTCACACACAAAAGAATCACCAAGATTTTTGCATGAATCTTAAGCTCTCCAAGACCAAGTAAGTTCCCTACCTATTATCTTAGATTTTGGGTTGAGAAATCTCATGAAAATTTAAGCTTAAGTGTTGAATTCTTAAGAATGACCCATGTGAAAATCATTGAATTTAGAGAAATGTATGCTTGAGTTGTTGTTATTCCTGCCTAAATAGATGTTTTATGCCATATAAATTACATAATTTGATTAAATAATGAATGTTGTAATTTGTGAGGTATGGCCGAATTTATGCTTGTATTAAAGAGGATGATTTTCTTTATTTATGGTTAAATTAAATGTGTAACTAAGTTCATGTAGATCTTATGACGATATTTATGATTTGTATTGCTTGAAAATCTCAAAGGTGGAAATTGGATCCCATGGCCAAAATTGATAAGTTAGAGTATGAGATTTATTGTTGTTCTTATGATAATGATAATGATGGAATGGGTTTTGGTGTGTTAATGGTGATTATAATGTGCATGTGTGTGTGTGTGGGGGGGGGGGGGGGTGGGGGTGAGCTTATGTGTGTATGTGTAATAATTGATAGAAACTTGAGTTGGTGTGGGGTGATGTTGAGTTCATCATTATGTATGTTATTAGACGTGTGCATGATGTTGTGGTCATGTCGATGATATGTTGGGATTATGGCATTTGTTTCATGTTAGAAATTATGTCGTGAAACAGTTAGTGTGTGATAAATAAATAAGTATGATAGCAATCATGTCATATCTCATTGTTAGAATAGTCTGGATGCATATGTCATTCACACACATGTTTAGGTTAGTAAGTAGTGCTTCAGAAATCTTATGATGTTTAAGGTACGTTTTAAGTTATCACATCAGTATAAGTACACGCATTTCATTATTCAAGTTCATGTTTAGGGTTACATGATTAAGTACACTAACCGTGTTTACACGCGTATTTTATAGACTTCACGCATGTGGATCCATTGGATTCTACCCGAGCATGTCAGTATATGGGTGTCGGGTCTTTGAGTGATGTTACTCATGTTGTTATGTTTTTACGCTTCCAGTCAATTACGTATACAATATATTTTAGTTCTAATATATGCAATGTAGCTTATGTCTTACATCTTATATTTTAGCTTAGGTTCTCAGTTTAGGAATTCATTTTACGTTTCAGCTCATGCATTCGGTTTATGTTTCCAACTTATATTTTAGGTTACGTATTCCATTTAGAAGTATTGGTTAGGAGTCCGTTCGAACGGTGTTTATCCAATACCATTTCTAAAATAAGTAATGAACGATGTGTGAGCTTGTGAGCACAAACCAGTACATGTGTCGGTTTATATTTTTCATGTCTACAGCTCATGTGTAGTTTCTAGTTCAGGTCGTCAATTTTTAGGTTTTAGGATTACGTATTCAAATGTCATGCTTATGCATTTCACATGCCATAAATTATCAAAGTAATAATAAAATATGAAATAAACATATCTTTATTGTCCAGTCGAACTTAGTATAACTCTGGTCGGATATTTCATATGAAATAGAATAATAAAAAGTACAGGATTATGCGGGTTATAAATAACATAGAAATAACAAAAACAAATTTTACAAGAATGACACATATAATTATTTCCTTATGGTACGTGGATTTGTATCTCAAGTACAAATCATACTACCGTTATGGGAACACATGAATCTGGGCGACGCATGCTGTCCCGGGCTCGCGGCCCGGTCGGGAGTACGGAGTAGCCACGGGGGACTAAACCGGAGAATAATAGAGTCGCCACCCGGTGTGAACCGGGAAAATGAGATTTAAGGCCGCACTCACCCCTCGCAAGGGAAGACTTCAAACCGTTGGGTTCGGAATGGTCCCTTACTCATGCCAATTGTGATGAAATGATTTATGTAATAATTTAATTAGACTTAAGTAGCACTTATTTCCAAGAGTATCATGCTTCTAAATTCACATGTACAAAATGAAACTTACACATACATTTCACATCTAAGATTGCATGCTTGAAAATACCTCAAAGTAACATCGAACATACAACTTCATTTAGCATATCATGTTCACGGAAAACACAAGCATACATACTAACCATACAAGCATACATGTGAGCACTTTTCCAAGTGATACGTGGAATTGTATCCCAAGTACAGACCGTACTACCGTCCATTCGGAATCGGCTACGAAATTTATGTCTGGGTTTCCATCCGATATACCACAAGAAATAATACTCCGAAGTCATTATGACATAGGTATATGAATCGTAATGCGTTAAATCAAGACTAAGGCAGATGACGCAACCAATGGAATAACACGCTTTTCATTACGATGTGCACAAAGATAAGAATGACTATATGGGGTTTCATAAAAAATCACCTAAGAAACAATTATACATGGCATGTGATGAATATGTCTCAGTTCAGTGTGTTCGCGTTCGTGTAGCGTTCGTAAATGTGTTCGAACGGTAAACAGAAGGTTCGCGTTCGTATGGCGTTTGATAACGCGTTCGAACGGAACCAGACCTGATGCATGATAAGACTAAGAAAGTGCGTGTCCGTTCATGTAGCGTTCGAGAACGCGTTCGAACGGTAAACAGAAGGTTCGCGTTCGTGTAGCGTTCGAGAACGCGTTCGAACGGAACCAGACCTGATGCATGATGAGACTAAGGAAGTGCGTGTGTGTTCACGTAGCATTTGAAAACGCGTTCGAACGATAAACAGAAGGTTCGCGTTCTTGTAGCGTTCGAGAACGCGTTCGAACGGAGCCAGACCTGATGCATGTAACACAAAGAATAAAGACAACAATGTCAAGCTCAGCATGTCCGATTGAACGTATCTTGCATTCAACCAAACACACATCAATCGGCGCGGCAAAGCATCGTGGTAGAGGGCTTTAACCCCTCCCCGTATGGGATCTTTCATTCCACTTACTAAGCCCATGCGCTCGATTGAATCATGCATACATAGAATTAAAAGCAATAATATCAAACTTAGCATGCCCGATTGAACGTATCTTGCATTCAAATGAACACACATCGACCGGCGCGGCAAAGCGTTGTGGTAAAGGGCTTTAACCCCTCCCCGTAGGGGATCTTTCATTCCACTTACTAAGCCCATGCGCTCGATTGAATCATGCATACATAGAATTGAAAGCAATAATATCAAACTAGTATGCTCGATTGAACGTGTCTTGCATTCAACCGAACACACATCAACCGGCCCGGCGAAGCATCGTGGTAAAGGGCTTTAACCCTTCCCCATATGGGATCTTTCATTCCACTTACTAAGCCCATGCGCTCGATTGAATCATGCATACATAAGCAATATGCAGAATTCGAGTGACGAAAAATAAATAAATAAATCAAAGCAACATGAAACAAGAGAAGGTGCCGTTTACTCAAGTGGTACGTGGAGTTGTATCCCAAGTATAGACCGCACTACCGTCCATTCGGATTCGGCTACGGAATTTACGTCTAGGTTTCCATCCTATATACCACGAGAGACGACACTCTTTTATTCATCCAATACCCACAACACACATCATACACAAACAAGATTCAACAAATAAGTAAAATACAATCAAAATAAATAAAAAAAAATCACATAAAGATGAGTGTGAGAAGTACCCTCAGGTCTAACCTTTTAAGCCGTCTCTCGGACTCGCGTTTCACGAAGATCGGAAGGGGTAAAGCTCCGCAACTTTTCTGGTTCACTGGTTTGCCTTTTCCTTCGCTATTTTGCCGCTCAAGCTACTGTTTTGACTCCGTTTTGCTGCTGTTTCCTTGTGGTTTTGCTGCCGTTTCCTCTGTATTTTCTGCTTACTGTTTCAGGTCTTGTTTTTGGTGTTTTAGGCTACTGTTTTTGACGTAGTTTACCGCTGTTTTAAGGTGATTTTGGGCTGCTGTGTTTGGTGTGATTTTCGGTGATGTGTGGAGGTTTATGGGGCTGGTTTTCGGTGGTGATTAGGGGTTGTTTTGGTGGTTGTAGGGGGTGTGAATGGCTACTGTATTTTCAGTGATGTGAGGGTAAGGATGAAGAGAATGATTTGCTATCTTTCTTGTGATTGGCGTGTGATGTCTTAAGGTTTCTTGCTGTGACTTGCGTGTGAGTAGTGTATGAGCTAGAGAAGTGCATGTCTTGGTGAGGGGTTGTTTATATAGAGAAGGGCTAGGGCTTCACCTTGTCTCACAAGGAAGGGATTTGGCATTAAGAGCAAGGATTTGATTTGGTATTGAGCAAGGAAAGTCAAAGATTGAGGGGGGACAAATCTTGGCTAGATTAGGAATGCAAAATATTTAATTTTTTATGATTGATTTTAATTAGGCATGACATCTTTTTAATTTAGTATGTGATTTGTTTAGTTAGGAAGTTAATATATTTGATTTATCTTATTAGGTATGATTATATTTTATGTTTTATTTAATTGGTAAATGGTTTAAATATTTTATTTAATATTTAATGTTTAATTTAATTAAATTGGGATGTGTTTTATGGGCTTTGGGGGCTAATTGGGCTGGGGTGCGAGGCTAGCAGCAAAACCAGAAATACCGACTCCGTTCGAACGCCCATTCGAACGCGGCACGAACGTCCGCAATCTGTCTGACGTTCGAACGAAGTAACGAACGCAGCACTAACGAAGACAGTGAACTTGTGAAATGAACTTGATGACGTACTTATTCTGAATTTCCCCTTCCGACCTCCGTTTCCCGCAATATCCTTAGCTAAAAAGGTAATGCCTCCAACTGAGACTCATCATCGGGTTTCACATGCGAAAATGCAATGCCTACAACTGTCCATTCGAAATTGATTATGGAATTTATGTCCGGAATTTCATCCGATATACCATTAAAACATGTGATCGGATGTAGATGTATGTCCGACTATACATACATAATGTCCGGTCAGGGATACGACGTCAGTATGATAAACTAAAAACACGAAAGTAAAGCCTCTGAAGGTTTAGGTAGGTCGTTGGATGGCTTGCTGAAATGGGAAATTTCGAGTTTTTGTGTTTTGGTTGAGTTCTGTGTTTTTGCAGATCCGAAATAAAACATGAAATCGATATATATCTAGCCGGACTTTAAGGCATGTCTGGCCAAGTTTGTGGGTTATGTCAGACCAGACATATATGATATTCGGTAGGGTACGGATGTATATGACATCCGTCTTGGATTTGACTGTTTCTTTTGGACTTCTATCCAACATTAAATCTTACAACTTTCCTAAACTTTCAAGAGTGTTCTCATAAAAGACTCATCATCGAGCCATGCAAAAATACAATGCCTACAATCATATCCGGTCGAATTTGATGGCTAAGTCTAGAGTAATGCGCTTGAATTTCTCTTTTCTGAAGTCGAAAAATAGTATATTCTTACTTGTATAATGCAACCAGTGCATGTCTCCTTATGCAGATACACCGTCTGATACAGAAAAGAAAAATGGAACTGATGTTGAGGAGATTGCTCGCCATGAATTGGTGCCCAAAGTGTAAACTTCGGCTAATAATTTGAATGGGAATGAACCACCAATTTGCTCTGCAGTCAAACGGATAATCTTGTACTTATTGATTGAAGAATCAAATCCTACACCGTATCTCTCCCAATTGGCATTCAGCGCCCGAGACTGTGATTGTGACCGTGATTGTGGTAGCTCTAAAATTTCCCCTCTGAGAGGATTGCATAAAAATACATCACCAAAACAACGTTGATTATGATAGCATAGTAAACCATAAGCGGCATGACATATAACATATCGAGGTACTTTGTGATTGGATGTTCTCTTTTCTTTATGACATTACCATCGTATGTAAGTGAATGCATGGTTTTTGGAGAAAGTTCATATAGAATTTGATGTTCTTCAACATCAACAACAAGTTTTGATTCATACAAATTTGCGAAAGCAAGGCTATCAATTATGTTGAGCCACTTCTTACAGACAGATCGGAAATACATAAGTGATTTTACGGACAGTTTCAGTAAGATGTCATATATGATGTCGACTGAGACAAAGTTTGTAGCTTTCATGGCCTACAGTAGACTTGAAAAGAAAATGAAAAAAATAGGGAGATGGTTAGTGTCATAACACTCAATGATGGATTTTGATGATGCAAGGCGGAAGACTTCGACACTAATTAGCAAACATTACACAAAGATTTTGAAGCAATTGGTGATGAAGAACATAATGGATGTGAAGACTAGCGTCTTTTGAAGAATATCTAATTTGGTCTTAGCTTAGGGCTCTCTTTATAAGTGAGTTGATAATTTAAGTCTCTAAGCTCATAGGATTCATTCACATTCATATATATGCATTAGGGTCATGTGAAAAATATTTTCAACTTTCGAGTCATGTATTTTCTGTACTGAGACCGATATACTGATCTCCCACACCAGCATACCGGTGACCCTACTCTGATTTGCACGTTCTCTGGAATTGGGCAGTCAGCCTCTATAGACCTGCATACCAATCTTAGATAAAGAGTTGAGGTAGTTTTACACTTTTTCTATATATTGAGCCTCAAATTCATTTTTACCAAGTTATAACACCTTCATACAATTTTCTTTAAGGTAAAAACAGAGAATTTACTAAATATTCTTTACCATACACTCTCATCATAATCAAGATCACACACTACACATTTATATCATTTGTAGTGAGTTTAGATTACTTGAGTTAGTCTTGAATCTTCTTATCTTTTGTGAGTGCCCAAGTAAATTGTTTAATCTTCATATCTCAAACACTTGTGGTAGTGAAATTCCTTATTGAGTGGGTATACTCAAAAAGATAATTTGTGTAAAGGTTGTGAGTAAGCCTAGAGACAAAACTCATTGTAAAGATTTGAGAGTGGGCCATTGGAAAAATCTTAGTGTAAAGATTTGGAGTAAACTTATGGGATAAGACTATTGGTTGTGAGTGAGCCATGAAAAACTCGGTGTGAGTGGTGTATTTAACTTAGCGGAAAGATTTAAGTGCGGCTATGAGGAGTGGACGTTAGGGCTAAGCACCGGTTCCGGTTATACAATTTGCATAACTTGTAAAAAAAATTTGGGTATGATTGTGAAATTTAAGAAGCAATTATTTTGCCTCCATGGGTTGCGCTTGTTGTCCGTCCAAGGTCTGGTGTTGGGAGTACATCATAGTGAATGTCCGTGCCCTCGTCATTGAAGAGCTACAAGTAGCCGATTATCTGCACTTCAAGGAGGAACTTGTTGACGGAGGGTAATTTTATTTTTGATCTGTTGATCTGTTTGCTTATATTTACTAATTTATGTATCTTGACAATGTTATTTACACTTGCTGCAGCTCCAATGGTAACTTTATGCTTGAGTTGGATTTTGAGCCATTCAATGCATCATTTTCTCGGACAACTCTCTGCAAAGCTCTTCCATGACAAGGGGAGCATGCACCCACTACTTGAATTTCTCTGAGTCCAGTTCCACAATGGCAAGGTAGATTTTTATCTCTGTAGGCTCTTAGATCTGTTAGATTATTAGGATATCAAAATGTTATTTACCAATGAATTAGTTAAGATCAGTGAAATCATATTCTGTTAAATTTTACTTTCGGGGAGTCCGGCCAGACCCATTGTCATGCATAATAGAGAGTTGTATACGCTTACAGGTAATTTCATGTCTCATTCATATTATTGACTATCAATCACATATTTTACCATCATTTATATTGCTTACCCTCAATCACAATACCGTCCCTAATTTACCCATAATCATATAATGATTGTCAATTTGAAACTCCCATTGTAACAAATGATTTTTTACCCTTAGTCGCATTTCACCAATATGAAGGATTACATTATTATTTAATAGTTTATTAATATTAAAATTACATCTATCTGTAATTTTTATAATAAGGAAATATAGTATATAATAAATTAGAAATTAATATAAAATTAATAAATAAGTGATTATGACGATAAATGTATTGATATCAATGTGATTTTTATATTAAAAAAAAATACCATATCATAGACTTTTAATAACATAAATAAGTTAAATTGATAACTGAAAGTTGTATTGTGTGTACTTCAGTCACATTATGACTTAATTCTTATAAACATAATGGATTTTTTTCCCTATATTTTTGGGTGAAAACATAGTGATGTGGGTACTCATTTAAAAGTTGACCATTTATGAATCAATAATATGTAATTTTTATGATCAAATACTGTTGGGATTTTAGGCAGCAATTCCGGGTAAATGCAGCGGAACACGGAAAATCAAATTTTTCCGATTTCAATAATTTTTCTTGGGTACTCAATACTTAAAAACTGAAATTTTTACCCAAAAATCAGAGTTTTCATTAATTGTCGTTTAGTCCCTAAACTTTATATTTTTATCATTTTAGTCCTAAATTGTCAAATATAATTTTAATTGATTCCAAATCAATCCCAAAATAATTTCTACATGTCTTATACATGAAAATATAAATTACAATTCAAGAAACTAATTTTCCCAAATTGTCGAGAGGTCCCTCAACTTTCCAAGATTTGCACTTTAGTCCAAATTGGTTCAAAACCACTCAAGATAAAATCCAATCAACACCAAAATTAATATACAGCATTAATTAACATATATATGAAAAGACCCAAATTTGGAAAGGGTTATGAACCCTAATTTTATAAAATTGTCTAATAGGCCAATCAACACCAAATTAATTAAATTCAACAATTTAATTCCATCTTTATCACACCAAACAAGTCTCACCACCATGAATAAAATCAAGAACAATTCTAGGTTATTAATGAGTGGTTTAGCAACTCTAGAATAACAACATAATTATCAAATAATCAAAAGAACACTTAATTACTCCTAATAAGCATTCTTTAAAGATCATACATGCTAACATCTTTCTACCAAGTTCCCAACCATCAAATTACATGCACAAAAGAGTAGAGAAAAATCTAAGCTACACATATTGAAGCTTAGAGTCCTAGAAATATTTTTCATGTTGAAGAAAGTAAGAAAAACTTACAAATTCTCAAAGATTTTGGTCTTGTTTCTTCACTTTTCTCTTAACTCTTTTTCTTTGTAATACTCGGTAATTTGAAATTATGAAATAAAAAATGAAAATAAAGCTATTTATATTTTCCCTTGAATGGCCGAAAAATAGGGAAAATATTTGCGAAGTATTTTTAATATTTTTGTTTCAATTAAATTAAATGGAAAATGATTTAGTTAAACATGTGGTATAGAATCATTAAACCATTTAATAAGATTACCAAATATTCCAATTAAATCAAGTCATTTAATCCAATAAGAATTGGCCATTTAATCCAATTAAATTAGGTCATTTTGCTTACTTTAATTAAAATAACTAGATATTTGTTAATTAATTAATTTAATCATTTAACTATTAAATAATTAAATACAAATATCTAAAATATATGTATTATATTTACATTAAATAATCAAGATATATATATTAATTATAAATGTCAAATATCACAATTTGATATTTAACAAATGACCGAAAGATCCCAATCGCATGTATTTTTGTTTAACCGTTAAACGACTTATAAATAATCAGTATTATTCATAAAAGTTACCCTAGTGCTCTACGAGTATATTTCATTAGTAAGACTCTCTAGGTTCAAGCATATTCGTCACGAAATCCAATTTCGTGTCCATAATCTACCCGCCCGACGAACACGGATAAACTCTCTGAGCCATACAGGTCGAGGTCACTAAATACGTATAAACCATCTGTCACATGTATCCAGATTATCCCAAATGTATAGATATAAACGTCAAATCTCTATAGGTATAATATTATCGACGATTCTATTAGTAATCTCTTAATAACACTTAGAACTCACTTCTACAGTGCACCACGGGCCCATGGATTTAACAAATTACTAATTCCATATTGAATATGTATACTCTGTTCACAGAACTGACAGATCATATCTTGATACACACATGCCATCAAAGTGTGGATGATACCTCATACATCCACAGTGGTACCTCAAGTCATCACTATGCTCACTCAACTCGAGAAGATTCTTATTGACATTGGCGTACCATATATTAAGAATTTTCGGTCAGTCGTTCAATATTTATTCGATATAAACACCTACATGTCTATACGAGTCTCCTGAGACTCATGGTTCATTTAGGAAACCATTGGAATCCAATATTCCAATAGACGACACGTACCAGTCTCAGCGGGTTTACTTACTGACCAAATAATTATAAACATTGACCAGGAACAATTAAAAAATAATATTGTTGTGATACTGCTCAATGTCAGTGGCGATGCTTTTACAACTGTATCATAACCAATCACTCTATGGTCATTTACGTCTTTACCATATAATAAAATAATTCATATTATAGAAACTGTTTATTTTATTCACTAATAAAATATTTACAAGGGTATTTACAGGGAAATACATAAGAAATTGGCACTCAGAACACCAATCCTAACAAAATCTCTCACTTGCTCTAGTGCCAATATCGATTGTATCTAATACCCATCGACTCCACATGCTTATCAAATAACTTCGGAGGTATGACTTTCGTAAGCGGGTTTGCTATAATTATTTTTTAACCATTGGAATCCAATATTCTAATATATGACACGTACCAGTCTCAGCGGGTTTACTTACTGACCAAATAATTATAAACCTTGACCAGGAACGGTTAAAAAATAATAATGTTGTGATACTGCTCAATGTCAGTTGCGACGCTTTTACAACTGTATCATAATCAATCACTCTATGGTCATTTACGTCTTTACCATATAATAAAATAATTCATATTATAGAAACTGTTTATTTTATTCACTAATAAAATATTTACAAGGGTATTTACAGGGAAATACATAAGAAATTGGCGCTCAGAGCACCAATCCTAACAAAATCTCCCACTTGCTCTAGTGCTAATATCGATTGTATCTAATACCCATCGACTCCATATGCTTATCAAATAACTTCGGAGGTATGACTTTCGTAAGCGGGTCTGCTACATTATCTTCCCACGGGACCTTGCACACAACAATGTCACCTCGCAACACAATCTCTCGAATGATATGGTACTTTCGTTCCACATGCTTCGATTTTTGATGCGCCATTGGTTCTTTTGCTTGCGTAATGACACTAGTATTATCATAGTATAATGGAATCAGATTCTCGATACTTGGGACAACTCCCAATTCTGTGATAAACTTCTTAATCCAAACAGCTTCTTTTGTAGTTTCAGAAGCAGTAATATATTCCGCCTCTGTGGTGGAATCAGTTGTAGACCCATGTTTGGAACTTTTCCAACAAACTGCACCTCCGTTAAAGGTAAATACAAATCTTGATGTAGACTTTTTATCATCGGGATCCGATTGGAAATCAGAATCCGTATACCCATTAACCTATTGTTCATTTCCTCCATATATGATAAATGTATCCTTAGTACCTTTAAGATATTTCAAGATATGTTTGACAGCCATCCGATGGTCATTTCTTGGATTGGACTGATATCTACTGGTTACACTAACCGCGTAACTAATATCAGGCCTCGTACATAACATGGCATACATAATGCTACCCAAACATGAAGCATAAGGCTGATTAGACATTCTAATCTTCTCATCTTCTGTTTGCGGACACATCTTTTTTGAAAGATGAATGCCATGTCTGAACGATATATTTGTTGTCTTACTATTAGAAAATTGTATCGTTCTAAGATCTTATCTATGTACGTTGATTGGGATAACTCAATAAATTTCCTTTCTCTATCCCTATAGAGTTTTATACCCAAGATATAAAAAGCTTCACCCAGGTCTTTCATGGAAAAATTCTTACAGAGGTAAGCTTTGACGCCATGCATCATTCCTATATCATTCCCAATGATTAGGATGTCATCAACATAGAGAACCAAAAATACTGTCATACTCCTACTGGCCTTCTGGTACACACATGATTCTTCTGTATTCTTGATAATACCAAACAATCTAATAATCTCGTCGAATCGAAGATTCCAACTTCGCGAAGTTTGTTTAAGTCCATAAATGGACTTCTTAAGCTTACAAACCATGCATGAGGTTTAGCTGGATACAAAACTCTCCGGTTGTTCTGAAGAGCGGAAAATATATCAATATTTACCGTCCATTTTACTTAATATTTTGTTTAGTTTCTCGGGTTTGATGAACATTTTGATGTGTTTTAGTTTATTTTGCAGATAAAATAATATTGGGACTCAATGAAATCATTTAGTACGAAATGTGGGTCAAATAAGGGCAAAAATTGGACTTGACATATTAATTTTGGAGATTTGAAACTTGAAAAGGCGTTCTAACGAAGTGTAGTTTCAGAAATTCCAATTTTACGCAACTGTCGTATTTTAGGCATAACCTTTTATTCCGATATCGGATTGAGTTGATTCAAGTTCCAGATTAAAGAAGACTCAAAGATCTACAATTTTGAAGAACAAAATAATTTCGAATTCTGAAGATTTTATGACTGAAATTGATGAAATATCCAGAAGTGTGTTATGCGTAATTATTAAAGTCATTTTCAAAGCAAATAAATAAATAAATAAATAAAAATAGTCAAGCTCCCACCAAACATGATAGCAATTAATAATGGATTTGGTGGAGCAATTAGTGGAGCAATTAAAAATGGATTTTGTGGATGATTTGATGGAGGCAAAATTTTACCTATAAATACCAAGTCATTTCATTTGTAAATTCATACTTTCTTCTTTGAAATTCCTTAAGAATAACTAAGAAGATTGTATCTTGTTTGTTTATTTACAGCTTTCAGTAATTAATTTCCGCTTTCGCACTTTCTTTTCTTTACTTTTCAGTTTTTACTTTCTGCAATTTACTTTTACGCATAATACTTTCATTTCTTTACTTTTTCAGTTTTTACTTTTCAAGCAATGAGGAGGTAACTCCCCATTGTTGGGGTAAAAGGTAAATATTTTATTATTACTATTTAGATTAATCTCCCCTAATTATAATATAATAATTATTTAAAATCTGACTTAGCGAGGATACCGCCACATTGGTCGGTTGGTAATTAATTATAAATTGGTTTTAACCTGACTAAGCATGGATACATCCTGGTTGATCGGTTGGTAATTAATTATTAATTTGACTTAATCAGGATACCGCCTATATGGCTGGTTGATAATTATCACGCAAAGTTAATATATTATATTAAGGGAGATATCTAAAATAGTAGTAATAAAAGTGGATCATTTTACCTCAGCATTTTCTTTATTGTACTTTTATTTTATTTACTTTCAGCAATTTACTTTTACTTTATTTACTTTCAGCAATTTACTTTCAGCAATTTACTTTCAGCAATTTACTTTTCGGTATTTAATTTCCAGCAATTTACTTTATGTCTTTTATTTTATTTAAGTTTTTACCAGCCTTAGTTATGTGTCATAACTAAGTTAGTTATCTGGGGTTGTGATGGAGTCCAATATCACCGATTTATAAGGGGTTAAATTACGGATTAGGTAATATAAAAGTTTATTTATTGAGCCTTACTCTTAATGCATCTTGTTAACTGGCCATTAATAAGATTAATTCGGTAAACTTAAAATGAACTTGGAAAAGAGATTTTAGGTTTAAGACCTTAGACTCAATAGCCCACGATATTCCTTGAAGATATATAACATTTTGATAGATTTCCTTACAAGATAGGAATATACCTGTCGGGCGGGGGTAGCCATAATTGGAACTTAATCTTAATGAATTCAGATAACTTAATTGACATAGGAATATGATTAATTGGGTTACACTGAGTGTTTGTATCTGACCATCGGAAGAGGCTTTTACATAATTTCGTGTTCCAGGTTAATAAACCAATATATTACACAACCGTAAGATAACCACTTCATCTTTAAAAATGATATTGGAATGATTCACAACCCTCGATAGTTTTAAAATTGAATTTTCCTAAATCAACTTTTGTGCAATTTCATTTACTTGTTTTAAGTTTAAAGTCACCAACCAATCAAATAACCAATACATTAGATACTCGTAAAAATTTGACTTCATAAATTAATAACAAAAGGTTTTAAGTCCTTGTGGGATCGATACTTTTTATACTACTTGAACGATACGTGCGCTTTCGTTATACGCGTGTGATTACGCACCGGTCAAGTTTTTGGCGCCGTTGCCGGGGACTTATTTATTTTTCACTATTAGTTTTGGGGTTGGATACTTTACTTGTATCTAATTTCTTTTTACTTATTGTTTTTGTTTTCTTGTGTTTCAGGTTCTCAGACACTACATGAGACGAACCAGAAGCTTTGAACTCCGACCGCTTGACCCAGAGATTGAAAGAACCATCAGACAGTTGAGAAAGGAAATGTGAGAATGACAAGATTAAGTGTAACCCAATTAATCATATTCAATTAAGTTATCTGAATTCATTAAGATTGAGTTCATCCAAAACTTACGTAACTTCATCCAATATATTAAAACTTGTAACCATAATTGGAACTTAATCTTAATGAAATTCAGATACTTAGTATGTTATAGGGATTGTCAAAACTTGGGTCGGGCCCGGACTTGATTCCAGTTAGGTTAAGGCTTTAAGGATAATGATTTTTTTTAATTTTTTAGAAAAAAATATATTTAGTTAGAATTAATAATTTAAAACATATCTTTTAATATTTATACACAAACTCGGGTTTTTTATAATGGACTGGACTGAATTTTACCATCCATACTTACTATACTCCAAAGGGCTTTGTCGCTTATTCAAAACCAGTATCTCTTGTATCAACTAAGGGTGGCAGTTTAGCCCGCGGCCCGGCCCGGCCCGGCCCGACGGGCTTTGGCCCGGCCCGTGGTGAAAAAAGCCCGGGCCGGGCCTTAAAACGAAAGCCCGACTCGGGCCCGGGCCCGGGCCGAGCTTTTCTATTTTGGCCCGGGCCCGGCCCGGCCCGAGCCAAAATTAAAAAAAAAAAAAAACATAAATATATATATATATTTAATATGTTTATATCATTTTTATTTATTTTTAGCATTTAAATTGTTAATTTATCAATAAAACTTGTGATTTATTTATAAATTGTCTTTATATATAGTGTAAATATATTTTATATTTATATATTTTTAAATTTTTTTTTTTTTAAAAATTCGGGCCCAAAAAAGCCCGGCCCGAGCCCGGCCCGAGTCGGGCCGGGCCGGGCTTTTCCCGGGCCCGAGCCCGGCCCGAGTCGGGCCGGGCCGGGCTTTTCCCGGGCCCGGGCTTTTTTTTTGTTGGCCGGGCTCGGGCCGGGCTTGCAAAAGCCCGGCCCGGCCCGGCCCATTGCCACCCTTAGTATCAACTCAATAAATTTTACCATTTAAAACCTCACTGGTTTAATTTTGGTTTAATAAATTGCAAAGTTTTTATAAATCAACGTTGCCAAGGATTTGGAATCCAAAGCAAAGCAAAGCAAAACTTTGTTATAAGAACAGGAGAAGAAGCTTGCAGGACCACAAAACTCCTAGCCAAGACAATGTGTTTGGGGATAGAAAAGAAGATTAAAGATGTTAATCTTTGGGTTCCATATGTGGAGTGCCATTTTAAAAGTTTTATTAAAAAAAAAAATACCATCTCAATCAATCATTAAAAGATGTCACCAGTAAAACACAGCCACGTATGGCAACAAATATTGATTAAGAGGGGAAAAAAGAAGAAGTAGAAGAAAGAAACAGTGAAATTGAAGGCTTGATTTTGATATAATGTAAAGTAAGAGAGAGTTGATGAGGGCTGTTTCCAAAAGTAATACATGATTGATGATTAGAATATGTTGAAAAGTCAGCGAGGCTCTAAATTATTAGGCAAAAATGTAAAAGTGACCCTCTAACTTTTACGTTTTTTCATTTTAGTCCTTTAACTTTCAGTTTTGTCAATTCAGTCCTCTAACTTTCAATTTTTGTCAATTCAAGGTTCCGTTATAAATTCATCACTGTTGCCGCTACAAATAACGGCAACAGTAAAATAAACGTACTTTGCATGTTATTTAAGACAGAGGAAGTTAAAGAAAAGTAAACGTACTCTACTTGCATCTTCAAGCTATTTTTTTGTCAAAAACACATATCACAAGTTCAATATGATTTTTTGTCAAAAAAATTATAAAAATTATAACTAGTGCTAGTAACGAAGATATGTATTTATTATAAGAGATTAAGATAATCAAATATTTTACCTACTATATTTAGATTCGAATCGAATGATTCGATTGTGTTATTTCAAATCCTTCAAAAAAAAAATACGAGACGATACATTTGATTATCTTAATCTCCTATAATAAATACATATCTTCGTTACTAGCACTAATTATAATTTTTTGACAAAAAAATCATATTGAACTTGAGATATGTGTTTTTGACAAAAAAAATAGCTCGAAGATTCAATCAGAGTACGTTTACTTTGCTTTAACTTCCTCTGTCTTAAATAACATACAAAGTACGTTTACTTTACTATTGCCGTTATTTGTAACGGCAACAGTGATGAATTTATAACAAAGCCTTGAATTGACAAAAATTGAAAGTTAGAGGACTGAATTGACAAAACTGAAAGTTAAAGGACTTAAATGAAAAAACGTAAAAGTTAGAGGGTCACTTTTGCATTTTTGCCAAATTATTATTATTATTATTATTTGAAATCGTTTGGAGATCCCGCCGTCAAATCATCCATTTCGGGCTAAAATGGAGCAGATAAAATCATCTATTGTCTTAGATTCTTATAAAAAACGTACTCACTGGATTCGAACCCATGACCTCATTGTGAGATCCTAAACCCTACACCATCATGTCACTCCCCTCGGGACTAAAATAAACCGTACCTTCATTTTCTGAAAAAAATTTAAAGAAAAAAATTTAGATTAAGGATATTAATAAGTAATAGAAAAATGAATAAACAATTTAGATTAAGGTCTAAATTTCGAAGCTTTAGGCTAATTTTTAAATTGTGATCTATAACGATTAAAAAATAATATAAAAAATATATTATATACTTAAAAATTACGATTTCTTTAAATTTATGATCCTAATTTTAAGTTAGATTTTAAATCCCAACCAACTATACATAAAACGACCTGTGAACTATTCACAAAGCCGCCTATGTGAAAAGTTAGTTCTTCACCTAAAAGTTTTTAATTGGTTTATTTATATCTTAAAACAATATTTACTTTACAATTTTCATCATGAACTTGACTTACTTTTTGTTTTTCAATATTTGGTACAACTTTGATTTTAGGTAACTATAGTGTTATTTTGTATTATCAAAACCTATTTTAAATACTATTCATGATAATAGTTAATCATATAATTTTGTTTAATGAGAATTAATGATGACGCGGTAGCGTGATAATTACGCTTAATACAAAAGCAAATTTTGAAACGTTTACAATGTTTTGATTTGCTAATGTTAATGGTGTCGGCAGTGAATAGGACGAAGTTGAAATCCTTTCATGAATTATTACTATTTCTTGATGTAATTGACGAATTTATGTTATCATTATCGTTATCTTAATGAGACAATGTCATATAGACTGCAATAGTATCAAATTAAGTATTCAAGAAACAAACGTCTGTTCAGTTTGATTAGGTTATTTTAGATGATGTTACTTATAACACATTGATACCATTATATATAAAATGAAGATATATAATAATTTAGATGATAAAATTTCTTCAAGTATGTTCTTTTCTCCCTTGAATTTCCGTGGGGATGGGGCTGTGAAGGCCTCGTAAGTTAGGGTAGGGGTGTTTATAGGGTCAGGTCAATCTGCGACTCGATCAGGTCCAATGCAACCCGATTCGGTCGGATTTGTAAAATAAAAAAACTTAAAAAAAAAAAATTTCGGGTCAGATCCAACCCGACCCATAAAATCGGATCGAGTCGCGGGTTCAATTCAAAAAATCGGGTTTAACCCGATTCGACCCACAATTTATGATTTTCCCATTTTCATCTCTAGTTAATTTATCATAACTTGGTTCAACTATACATCTTATCAAAATTGTATCATAAAAAATATTATTATGCATTTTTCCGACTCGACCCGACCCGTATTTTTTTGACCCGACTCTCGCGGATTACACTTTCAAATTTTGTGTCCTTCGATCCGCATGACCCGAACCGATCGGGTTTAAGAAAATTAAAAAAAAAAAAAAAACAAACCCGTGAACACCCCTATGTTAAGGAGATAATTTTTTTATACACATCAATTATACACGTCGAATACAGATAAAAATTTTATACTTGTTAATTAAACGAATTAGGTATGAATATTAGTATTCATGTATCATACTCGGTTCATTACCATTCCTATATAAAAACCCTCTCTTAAACTATTGTCACACATTTTATTAATTCACTCTTAATATCATAATAATGTGTCAAAAGTCTTGTTACTTAGAAAATGAAAATTTTAGTTGTAAAACACACAACTCGACTCAGTATTAATGAACCATAATCTATATATGCTTAATTTCAAATCCCTTCTTAAACTTCATATTCATCCTCAACCCTCCCAGAATTCCTCCTTAATTCATTCATAATTTGAGTTCTCCACTTATTTGATGGAAGTCTAATACATTTGGAAAGAAATTGGATATTTATGTGTGCAATGTATTCTTTCTTCTAAATAAATATGAATGTAATTTAATAAGTTCAAGATTTTAAAAACAATTATACATGTACATGAACTAAATTAATAAACTCAAGATTCAAAAAATAATGTACATGAATTAATCTTAATCAAATATTACAATTAAAAAACATATACATTGAAGTAAATTTAATATATATATCTTACAATACACATAAAGTTCAGATGAAGCTAAAAGACAAAAAAAAAATATTTATCTGCTTTACAATCCACATAAAGTCCACATGAACTTGAGATTATATATATAATATCTGTACATAAACAATTGTCATATGTACATCAAGTTTCAATATATATTTTTGAAATCGTTGGAAACTCCGTCGTTAAACCACATCTTCCGGGCTTAAGCGGAGCAGGTAAAACCCTTGACTATCTCAGGCTCTTACAAGAAACGCACTCCCCGGATTCGAACCAAGGACCTGAAGGTCAGATCCTAAGCCATATATCATCAAGCCACGCTCATTGGGGACATCAAATTTTAACAAGGAATCGATTATTCAGGTAATTTCATATTCTTTATGCACTTTCTATAGTTTCATAAAACTAGAGCTGGAGAATATGGAAACACAATCGAAATAACATGAAGCACTGATGTGATTGTTATCCAGTGCAATCCTGATTCAGGTGTATTTGAGTACATGTTAGTATTTGTTTTCTCTTGAAATCATCGTATCAGTGGAGTAGTGATAGATGTACTATATAAGTACATAATGAGTACATAATTTTAATTTTAAACCAATGAGAAAAGGCTGCGAGTATAAAAAAATTATTTAATTAAATGAAAACTTTAATTTAAAATCAAAGTTTAACTATGATTCTATACTGAAAGAGTGCTCATTCAATACATTTATCATTATTCATATCAGTATCGTTTGATCATGGTATAGACTTGCCTTTTGTTGCATTCATGACTAATTTCTTAAAAAAATCCTTACTAAATTGTGTTAATTTTGATACAATGGTTTGGAAATTTACATATTATAGAAATAATAATTGAATAAATATTTGTTTCCTATTGAAAAATAGCAATGAATATGTATGTTTTTTTTTTAAGAATAGGTTTTTACATATGATTTTTGTGAGTCCCGGTGACTCTTATTCTTTTATCCATAACATGGATATATGCTACCGAAGGAGATCTTTTTGAGAGGATATGCAGTGCTGACAAATTTAGTGAGTATGAGGTAAAGCATAAGAGGAACAATACATTTGAAATATTTGTTTCAAAAATAATATTTAGTTTGTTGGATGTTCCACGGAACAATAATCATTTTGAATTCATTCTATTAGACATTTGAAAAGAGTTCTTTTGTATGAAATATTTTTTTTAAATGTGTTAATAACTAAAATTCTATTCATATGGTTTCTCATATTTACTTTGCACTAGACAAATTTATCTTCCAGAGCCTGTTATAAGAAGTTAGCTATTGCCATTCCGTGAAACTAATTTATTTCCTATTGGGACCTTCAAGATTTGGTTAAGCAACTCAAAGAATGAAGCTAAAAATATCAGGTCTTTAGAGCTAGGGGTCGACAAAGGTCGGTTCGGTTTGGTTTTGGAGTGAACCGAATCGAACCAAAAATCGATCAATTCAAGAACTTAAGAACGGAAGCAAAACGAATGGTTAAAACCGAACTGAGTTTCGATTTTGATTTTGATTTTGATTCGGTTCACAACCGAACCGAATCAGTTTTCAAAAGAATTAACCCATAAATCGATCGGTTCGGTCGGTTCTATTCACAATTTTACAAACCAATCGGTTCACGGGTCCGGTTCACGATTCAAACTGAATCGAACAGATCAGTTTAACACAAACATAAACCAAAAAAATGAACCAACCCGATATTTTAGGTTCGGTTCAGTTTCAGTTATTTTACCCATCCCTACTTGGCTGCCCACTATTTTAGAAGAATCTGAATCTCCCAAAAATAATAGAAGATTTAAAGCCTATGAAGATTGATGAGAAGTTCCAAAAAATAATTATTAATGTGAGCTAAGTGTTCAATCAGACATTTGTGTGGATAACACAAAATTAATTTTGTGGATAACAACCATTCTTTTGGTGTTATGAACATCGATACAAACACTGAGAAATAGAGTTTTGATTTGTATTTGGTAAATGAAAGAGGATTTTTCTATTTTTAGGTTTTTTAGTTTACTGTTAAAGTTTTCTCTCATATGTGATAACTATCAGAAATGTCATTTGTTTTTTAAAAGATGAAGGATTGAAAATCTCTTTATGAATTTCTAAGTTCTTACAAATATGCACGATTTATTTAAATCTAAATACTATGAACATTGAAAAAAAGGATACACTAGCAAAATATAAATTAAAAAAATGTACAAATCTCATCTTCAAAGTCATAACAAAAAATCAATGTAAACATTCAATTATATGTTAAAATTATACTATAAAATGACATAAAAATATGAATTATCTAAATCAACCCGCATATCGCATAGGCTCCCGACTAGTTCTAAAGCCCCAAAGACGTGTTACTCTTATCCCACCCAAGTCCTTTCCCCTGTTCCACGTGTTTTTTCGTTTTGCTAAAGAGAAATAATATGGCAAAAGAAGAAAGAAACACAAGGAACCTTTATATGTATGAGCTAGCTAGTGTCCTACATTTTATTGAAATCAAAACTAGAAGAAGAAGTAGAAGCACGTTATTAAATTATTTTATTAAACTAACTTGTAAAATGGCCCTACAGCTTCATGAGAAGCACGTTCAGGAATAGCCCCACAATGAAAAAAAAAATACCAACATGATTAAAGAGAAAAAAGCAAAGCAGAAACAGTAACCAAGTTCCCCCTGACCAGCATCTTGAAATTTGTGTACCCTGAGTGATTCTTGATTTGCTTTGCCTTCTCCTCCTCCTCCTCATAATTATTGAGAGTCTCCGTCTCACATCTGATCAAAATTTCTGAAGAGATGGGCAAGAAGAGTACAGGCACAAGGTTGCCAAATTTCTGTCTAAACAGGATTAGGCCTCTTGTTAAAGTGCGTTCGCCGCCAATTCAATCCAAGCTTCCGAATGTTATTAATTCTGCTATAAGTAATCATAAGAAGTGTGACAACGCCGGAGAAGAGAAGTCGAATGACGGAGAGAAATTGGTACATGGCCGGAAAATCATGATCGTGGTTGATTCCAGCAATGAAGCTAAGGGAGCTATACAATGGTCGTTAACTCACACAGTTCAGAGTCAAGACAAAGTTGTTCTTCTTTCCGTCATCAAGCCTTCTAATAATAATAAACAAGGTTGAAGTTACATTGTTTCTTTTTATTTCTTTTGGTATTGAATTTTGATTGAGAAATAAAACTGAGATTTGTTGATTTAATATCATTGCAGCCACGAGTGAAGAATCCGGGAAACAGAAAGCTCCGAGGGCTTACGAATTTGTTCATTCATTGAAAAATATGTGTCAGCAAAAGAGACCTGAGGTGAGCAATAATGGAACTGTCATGTTGAGTTGAGTTTTGTGCTCAGTTTTTTATATATTATAATAGATAGTTATCACATAAAAATTTATAAGTAAATGAATATTAATCGTCCCTGTTATAAAAACTTAATACGAAAAAGAAGATGAATATTGAATCCAAATTCGAGGTATACGTATATATGATATACAGATGTCGTGATTGTATTGGTTAATTGTATGTAAATAAAGCGGGTGACTTTGGGCGTGGCAGGTACAATTTGAGGTGGCAGTGGTGGAAGGGAAGGAGAAAGGTCCAGCAATAGTGGAAGAAGCAAGGAAACAAGGGGTGGCGCTTCTGGTTATGGGGCAGAAAAAGAGGTCAACGACGTGGCGGCTGTTTATGATGTGGGCAGGAAATCGAGTCGCCGGTGGTGGTGGTGGTGGTGTGGTCGAATACTGTATCCAAAAAGCCGATTGTATGGCGGTTGCTGTAAGGAGAAAGAGCAAGAAACTAGGAGGTTACCTAATCACCACTAAACGACATAAAGATTTTTGGCTCTTGGCTTAATCTTAATTAATCTCTTATTAAGCTGCTGGTCCCTGTGATTATTGGAAGTCTAATATCTTTGCTATGTGATGGTTGTTATTGTATTGTTTTGTAATTGATGAAGTGAATGGAAAAGTGATTGGAGTGTGAATGAAAAAGAGATTGTGCCATAATTTAGGGCATTGGCATACTATGATTAAGGGAGCGGACAAGGGGGGTCCCTTGACCCCTTTAGGGTCACTTTCTGGATGCTACAGTGACTCATTAGGGCACATGTTCCTGAGTTTTAAGGGCTATTTGTGGGGACTGGGGACATTTTGATCCACCTGGAAGCTGGGAACTGGTCTTGTTGTCCAAGTGAGCTTTGAGTAAAGCTAGAGCGCACTATGTCCTGTATCATGATACCATCTAAGACATATCCGACTTTATTATGGCCAGCCGTGACTTCATAATTTTCGTATTTCACCTCATCAAACTTTAGGGTTTATTTTTTTTCAGTTACAATGTTGACACACTTTTTGGTAATTTTCTTATTTTTTCTGATAATTTATTTACAAATTAATTTATACTCTCAACTTCATTATTCAAATTGAGTTTTAAGTGAAGGAAACAATTCTTCTTGATGCGACCTCTTTATAGTAGCAACCCGCATGTTGTTTTTTGAATCCTGCAAACACGGAAACGATAAGGGATGTCGGAAATATTTTCGGCGTGAACCCTCCGATTCTTAAGTTAGATATAGGTTTTTGCGTAAAAAAATATTGAAAATTTTCTAAATATTGGTTGTTTTCGAATATTATTTTCTAAATATCGGTCGTTCGAATGAATAACGTTAAAACAAGATATGAACGAGATTTCTAGAGACCTTCTAGTTCGAACGGATTTTCAGGTCATTTGAACAAAGAACATTATATCTGTTCATTCAAATCTCATTTGAACAAAAATGATTTTCAATTGAAATGTTGCTCAAGTATCGAACCTTTTAATGTGATGTCTTTTGGTCACACGAAAATATTTTTCATTTGAATTACGAATAAAAAATTGTATTCATTCGTTTTAAATAATAATGACTCTTCAAAGTAAATTTTAACTCTTATTTAAACCTCAATTGTTATAAAAAAGAAAATGTAATATTCTAAGCATCTTCTTCATTTTCTGCATCACATTCTAAAATTTAAAAAGAGTTATCTTATAAGTGCGACAATGGGTCAAGTCGAGCCCGGGCTTATCAGCCTGAAAATGAGTGTTTAGACCGAAACTCGAAAAAAGCCCGGCCCGAACTGTTATCGAGCCGGCCAATCTCGGGCTCAGGCTTTATCCAGCCCGATATTTTTTTTTTTAGAAAAAAATATGTAATAATTCATGCATTCATATTGCATACATCATACATTAAATAAGTTTATATATTTAAGAAGTAAAAATAAATTTTTTGAATGAAGAATGGATTATTTATTTATATTATTATTTATTAATTTTTTATTATTAATTTTTTTTCTTAAGTTCCGGCCCGAGCTCAAGCCAGACCTATTATTATAAAGCATGGCTCGGGTTTTTTTTTTTACTTTCGGACGAGTCAAACCGGACCCGAACTTTTTTGCCATGCTTATTCTCTTAGTTGTTGTGATACAATACAATCACATATCATTAATAACAATCACTAACAACAAATTTCATTGTATTCCGAAAGAAATTTTCCATATCATCCCTAATGATTTCAAAATTTTCAAACCAATGGAGGATACATTCTTTAAAAAAATAATTATTGTTAGGCGGATGTGTTATAATTCATGCATAATTCAAGTAACAAATAAATAATAAACATGAAATCAATGGAAACATAGAAAAACATGAAAAATGTGTTTGTAGAAGATGGTCGAGATGTTCTCTGTCCTTAAGAACTTATTAGCCCGCTTCGGTGCTCTACGGATTTTGTGGCTAACGTCCTCCCAGTATCATTTGGATACTCCTTGAGAAAAGGCACTCCTTACACAAGAACATGAACTATGAAAAATGGTGGAAACTCTATTGACTCAAAAGAGAGACTCCTCTTAACAATGTATGAGACTTCTCGATTGTATGGATATCCTAGAATGAACATCAATGATATTTTATATAGGCAAGGAAGAGTGTCTTACTTTGGTTTGAGGTGTAACCCTCCTAAGGGTTATACCCCTTGCATGTAGCTTTTGGATCCTTGAGGTGTGTTCTTCCAAATTTAGAAGATATCCTTACATATTTGTGTCCTTCTCATATGGCACCACCTAAGGGATATGACCCTCCTTTATCCAAAATATATATATTTAGAGAATTTACAACAATTACATGTGTTGAAAAATTAACAATAATCTAGTTCCCTACTCCCCTTAATTCAACATTTTGTGCACACTCCGATCGCGATGTTTGATTTGGTTTCTTAACTACTACTAATTAAGACCTCGATGTTATTTTTAAAAACATATACTTTTGTAACAGACCGGTAGCTTGTAACCTGCCCAGCACAGTAAATAATTATGCGAAGCATGTTAATATTCATTTTATGATATAAAAATGATTTTCATGGCTTAGAAATCCTGACCGGAGACTCGGGATAAATTTTCAAGTTTTAGCGTTTTTCCGCTAAATTTTTTATTTTGAACAGCTGTTAGTTAAAAGCCGTAACTTTTCGTTTTAACTCCGATTTTGACGAATAATATACCGTTTCGAAGTAAGACATAGACGCACAAACTTCGCTTTGAATATTTCTTCAAATTCGGAGCCAAACTAAGTCCAAAATGCGTGTTTTTCTGGGTGACCTGCACTGTTACGGATTTGATTAAAATTGGGCATGTGGCTTAATCTTAGCCACTCATTTAACAACAAAAAATCAGCCATTTTTTTTTAAAGTAAAAGCCATTATTTCCCCTTCCTTTTCCAGAGAAAAAACGTGAGAGAGAGCTTCTCCATCCTCTCAATGTTCTTCAAGCCTTCAATGCCATTTTGATGAAGATTTTGGTGATTCTAAGTTGATTTCCCCATGCCAGAAAATGAATCGATGTATGCATGCTTCGGAAACCTAATGATGACAGCATAAAGTGTCAGCGTCGGATAACGTCGGAATCCAGGTAAGTACACTATGTGATGATTTCCTTGGGTTGTTTGATATTGAAAGGTTAGAGTTAAGATAAGTTTGAAAATGGGAATAAGAAATTGACAATGAACATGATAGGTCGTTCTAGAGACTCCACATAGAAGGAAATTGGTTAAATTAAAGTAATATGGAAAATTGTGAGATTTGGGCAGTAAACCCTAAAATTTGAGATTTGGGAATTTATACCTAAGTGTAATTATAGATATGTTTTATCATATTATAGAAATGATACTTGGTGATAGAAATGAAAATTGGGATTAGACAAAGATTTAGCAAATACGAGATAAGGTATGTATGTGAAGTTTGACATTTAATGTAAACTCGGAAATTTTAAAAGAAAAGACGATGAAAGTAAAACTTGATTGGAGTTACGATTTTGAAAATATATAATGATGTCATTTTGTTGAGTGAGTTTATGAATGTATTGGATAAAGCATGAATATGCATATTTGTATATGTTGAGAATATTTGTACTTATGATGGGAATGTATTTCCTCGTAGCGTGAATTAACTTCAATATGAATGCGCTGGTATGAATTATGACATATGGTTGAGATATGGAAACGCTCGGAATGTATGGTATCCATGGATTACAGGTAAATGTTATGGTCTTATAATTATGAGTGAATATGAATTATGAAATGTGAATAACCTATAAAGATAATTTGAGATGTGTGATTGGATGAGATTGCGGACTTGCATAATGGTATGTTCATATATTGTATGAAATATGGATAAAGAATAAAATGACTAGATGTTGTTGAACACAGTTTATGAATGAGAAAGCATGCGTCATCTTTAAATGAATATATATATGTGTTGAGGCATATGTGAGAATATGAAGTAATGATGTGGCAAGTATTTATATTCATGTGAGATTGTAAGTCAAAGCATGTGTGTTATATGCAAAGTATGATGAGGATGAAAAGACATACAGAACATGAGTTAACTCGAAATAAAAACATGTAAGGAATGAAATGCACATGTCATTAATTTATGAGTTTGCATTAATATGTACATGAACACATATGACACGGTAAGAAAGCATGGCTAGGGTAGAAAGGAGCATGAGAAATGCATATATATATGTGTGCTAAGATTTTCAACAGTTGAGCAAAAGTTAAGAATGTTTTCAAAGATTCAAAATGTTTTAAAGAAAAGTTTCAATATGCTTTTGAAAGAAACGTATTTCAGAAAATGTTTCTACGATTTTGAGATTCAAGCATGATTTTATATTTTTCGGGGTATGAGGGAAAAACTCACTCCAGTATGTAACTTGAGATTCAGTTGGAATTGACGGATATCATATGGATTCGGGATTCGGGATTTGACCCATCCCAGCTGTTCACTAATTGGAATTGACGGATTTAGACACATGTGCACATGTGGAGGACTGGGGGGACGCTCCTAGATCCTCAGCGCTCAGATGGTACATTCCTGGGCGGAGATGCGCCTTCGGGCGGAGATGCGCCTACGGGCGGAGATTTGGTTTTCAGAAAAAGAATTTCAGATTTCAGATATCAGTTTTTCAGAAAAAGGAGTTTTGAGATTTCAGATTTTCAGAAAACAATTTTCTAAGATACAGATTTCAGTCTACAAATACAATTTTCAAGAGATTTTCTGGAAAGAAAAAGTAAAATAGAGTTTTTCAGAAAATGGTTTTCAGAAAAAGTTTTCAGTAAACAGTTTTTCAGAAAAGGTTTTCAAGAAGTACTTTATAAAAAACATAGCATGTTAAAGAATAGTTCAATTCATAAGTTATGCATATAGATCACACATTCTAGAAACCATTTGAGATGCATATAGCCGATATTAACGCATGTTAGCTTTATTATGTTTATATGTATTTATGAATGATGTCTGTGTGAGTTGTATGCTTACATAAGAACTCTTTGTGAATAATAGAGCGTGATAATATAATTACATTTATGTATGTATGCATGATTGAAGATGGTGTGACAAATGTTTGAAAGAAATAATAGTTGATAACTCCGATTTGATGATATTTCAATGAGATAAAAGAAAGATAATTATAATAAATGTCCGAACTAGATTAGAAAATAATAAGCATGTAAGTATTTAGATTTCAGAATAGCGCAGCAGAAGCGTAATGGAATTTGATTTGATGATTGAGGATATAGAAACCTGACAAGTATATTATGAATGTATGAAAATATTAATAGTAAATAGGATATGACGCATATAAGACCAGATTAAAAGAAATTTGTAGTAAGGTTATATATTTGATTAAAATTGTTATGAGCAGAGACTAGCTTAAGTTAATGAAGAAACAAAATCCAGAATTTATGTATGATTGCAGCTCAAGGAATGAGCATAGTTACTTACTGAGTCATTATGACTCACACCACAATAGTGTTTGAGTTTTGTAGGTTGGTGACCTGATCGGTCGACCACAGACATTAGAGCTGGAGAAGCCGGATAGCAGCGTTGCAGTCAGCCAGTCACCAGGTCTTGGGGGAAATAAAGAGTTTAGTAATTTATGTTTTAGTTTGTATAAGTTGTAACGTGCGGAGCTTGAGTTTATTTTAGAAAAATTTTTGTATATACGTATTTTCGGGCATGGAACCCTGGTTGTATTATGTCTTTATGTCTGCATCGCATTTTAGTTGGGCCCTTAGATTGCATTGATGTTGAGATGCCGGCCTGAGGCCGAGATTTTATTTTCAGGTTGTAAATAGATGCTGGTTATATGCCAGGTTGCATGATGTTACAAATACATCATGCCGAAATTTTTCTAGAATCAGAGGCTTATGGAGATGGGTTTAGCCTATCTCCTGCCGGTAGCATCCTGATTTAGACGGGATGTTACAACTTTATCTCAATTGTTCTGCCCAAATCTTCTCACGACTAGGCGAAATTTACTTTTTTCGAAAATATTAGAAATTCTGCTGTTAAATTATATGATACGGACTTAAGCAAATCATGTAGAATCCTGCATATCTCAGATTTTTACAAAAAAATACACATTTATAAAAATCCATAATTTGAAAATTAAATATTTAATCTTATGTCACCAAATTACACAGGGACTTGGTAGTCGAAACATATCTAAGTATTTTTGGCATCTTTCTGGCTGCTCGCTTATTAATGCCTCCCATAGATAGGATTATCAAAATTAAGGTTAAAATCGTAAATACCATAGTAAGGGGTTTCATCACAAAAGTCACATAACCTGAACACAAAACCCCCCCTAAAACCCTAATTCCTTCCTTCTCCATGACTAAATCCGACAACAAACCGAGCAAGATGAAGTCGAAAAAGAACAAGAGCAATGGCCCAAGGGCGGTATCCATGAAGAACAAATCTACTAAAGCCGACAACCCGTTCGAGACCATCTGGTCTCGTCGCAAATTCGACATCTTAGGCAAGAAACGCAAGGGCGAGGAGGTACGCATTGGCCTCTCTCGTTCGCTCGCCATCCAGAAGAGGACCAAAACGCTGCTCAGAGAGTACGAGCAGAGTGGCAAGTCCTCCGTCTTTGTTGATAAGCGAATTGGTGAGCGAAACGATGCGTTGGGAGAATTTGATAAGGCTATTATGCGCTCTCAGCGCCAGCGTCAGGTAGCTTATTCACTTAAAAGCTTGAAATTTCACTTTTTTTTTTCAGGGGAAAAATATTTATCCTTGTTTATTTGTTTATTGTGTTTGATAGCTGAAATTGGCAAGAAAAGCAAGTATAATCTATCGGATGGAGAAGATGATGAGTTTGAAATGCATGGGGAAAGAGATGATTTTGAGGATGACACGCTATTTCATGATGACAATGATGACGAAACTGAGAGTATGTATCACACTATGTTGTTGCAACATTGTTCTTTGTCACCTCATTTGGTGTATATTGAATTTAAGTTTCATTGATGTTATAAGATTTTCTTACAACTCACTTTTATCAGCAGCTCTGGTGCTCATAATTTACTTGGTGGGTTTATTGAATTGAGAATTGAGATATTCAAATTCTGATGCTTTCAATTATTGCAATTGCTTCTCTTTTTATTTGTTTGAATTTGAGGTTTTGTTGATGATATTGATCATCTTTTTCTTACTCTATGTAGATAGTTCAAATGTCTTGAAGCAACTTAATTCTCAAAATACACCAAATTCAGATGAAGGGGATTTGATGGAAGGAGTGGAAAATGTGAGTTCCATTCTTTATCTATGATTCATTCATTCTCACTTGATCTCTTCTCGTTTTTTTAATTGGTTAACGTTTATGCCTCAAAGTTGATTTAAAAATATAAATTTCCCATTACAGAAGCACAAAAGCAAGAAGGAAATTATGGAGGAAGTTATTTTGAAGAGCAAATACTTCAAGGTGATGATTCATTTTATTTGTTTGACACACACACATATGTATGTATGTAACTAAGTATATGTATGTATGCTTGATCTTTTGATTATCGTTTCAATCTTGTTTGTAACTATGTATGTATGCTTTATCTTTTGATTATCTTTTCAATCTTGTTTGTAACTATGTATGTATTCTTGATCTTTTGATTATCTTTCCAATCTTGTTTTCTTTTTCATTTTTTTTTGCTTTAAAGGCACAAAAAGCTAAGGAGAAGGAAGAAAATGAACAGTTGATGGAAGAATTGGATAAGTCCTTCTCATCTCTAGTTCAGTCGAAGGTGCTATTGTCATTGACTGAACCTAGCAAGATGAATGCCTTGAAGGCTCTTGTCAACAAGGACATACCTACTGAGCATGTGAAGAGGGATGATCGAAATATGGAAACTTCTAAGCAGGTACTCTTTTATGATGGTTCTAAATGCTCAGAACTTTTCAAGTGATCCAATCTAATGCTATTGGTTTGTGATTTATGATTTATCTGTTGTAAAGGTTTTTTTTCCTGTTTTCTAAAGCTCTGGATTCTATTTTTGCATAAATTTTATCTGGAGTCCAGAGAAGTCAGATCAAATTATTATATTAAGATTTTTATCCTTTTGTTCTGATATTAAAGAAAAAGGAAAGCTTTTATACCTTGGTTACCCTGGTACAGTGGTTATTTACCATATATGATATTAGCTGTTCATATCTCTTTTCTGTGTTGGCAGGAACAACCTGACTCTTATGACAAACTTGTTAAAGAGATGGCACTGGATATGCGCGCACGACCATCAGACAGGACAAAGACAGCTGAGGAGATTGCTCAAGAGGAGAGAGAACGACTAGAGCGATTGGAGGTAAGTTGCATCTCTCCCAAGAATGAGTTGCATTCGTGCAAGCTAATGTGATTTGTAGCTGCAATTATTTTGTCTATCTCTATCCTTGGTAAACATTACTGTTATTGGAGTTCTTTTTGAAGAAGAACTTCATATTTGTAGGTTGAGCTAATGTGTGGGTGCCATATGCACTAGGATTGATTGCCTCTTCTTTCATAAGGAAAGTATGGCACAAGTTATAATGAGGTTGAATAAAATAACATGGATCATTCCTAAAGTGCATTAATTATCATATTAGATATATTTTCGACTGTTGAAACCTGAAAGTGCACTGATCCAATTGCTTGAACATTCTGTTAATAAAATTTGAACGACACTGTTTCCTAAAACCCATTCATGTGGCACTGCAAGGTTGCATCACGTATATAAGTATGTACCATATGGTGGGTGACAATGTCCACTAGAACAAGTCTGCATGCATCGATAGAAAGATTTGAGTGCCCTTGAATTCCATTGTCTGTTTTAGATAATTAGAGCAGATAGAGATTTTTTTCTAACGTCGTGTTTAGCAAAATATAATCATATCATCTTCTCTTTATGCAGCTTATGGTTTAATTGTAGTAAGAAAATCCTTTGAGATAAATGACGAATTAAGGTTAATTTTTAGATTTTTAATCATCTTAGATTGATATGAAATTGTCTTTTGAAATATACATTTCATCCCTGTTTTTGATATTTTGGATAACTTGAATGGCCGCAAAATTTTATTCATCTTACAATGATATAGTTTTTCATTAAGCTTAATGACTTGAATGACTTGAATTTGGATTTTCATTTGTCTGACGATGATATTACAATTTAGTTTTTGGTAATTTGAATTGACTTTAAAATATCAGGAGGAGCGTCAGAAGAGGATGGTTGCAACTGAAGACACAAGTGACGAAGACAATGAAGATGACGAGAAACCTTCCACCCAGAGGCCAAGATCAATTTCTGGGGATGATCTTGGTGATTCTTTCTCACTTGATGAAGAGCCTAAGGCTAAAAGGGGCTGGGTAGATGAGGTTCTTGAAAGAAAGGATACATCTGAGAGTGAAGATGAGGATTCTTCTGAGGATTTGGATGACGCGGAAGTTGATGGTGATAGTGTCGATGAAGGGTCTGATGAAGATAATGATATAAGTGAAAAGGCTATAACATTAAACGGCTGGGAGCAAAGTGACGATGATGATCTTGGCACAGATCCGGAGGAGGATGAAGAGGAAGAAAGAGAGTTGGATGAAGAAGATGACAGTGCTGGTGGCGGGAAAGAGATGGAGCCAAAAGGAAACAAAAATTTGAAGGACAAAGTTGAGAAAAAAGAGAGCAAATCTGTTGTTGCGAAGAAAATAAAAGCAGATCATGCACAACCTTCAACTCAACAAGATATTCCTTTTCTGATTGAAGCTCCTAAGAGCTTGGAAGAATTTTATGCATTAGTGGAGAATTGTTCTAATGCTGACAAGATTCTGGTTATTAATCGAATTAGGGCAAGTAATGCAATTAAGCTTGCAGCAGAAAATCGAAAGAAAATGCAAGTATGGAACTTTATGCAACTTTTTGTTGTCTACTATCTTTCTCTGTGTGTGATTCTTGAATTTATGTAGTATAATGCTTTGTTTCTCATAGTTTGTTGTTTCAAAAGACTTAAAACTCAATTCTTAATTTCAGGGAGTAGTGAACCATTATGGGTTTGTTAAGGTAGATGGTATGATAGGAGTAGTGAAACCATTATGGATTTGTTAATGTGGATGGTATGATACATTTGCTAAATTTTAATTTTCAAGAATACATGACCTTTATAAGAGGTAACCGGTTACAGCAAAACAGCCAGGATACAAATGAGGATCCAAAGAGTTTAATAACTAATGCCTCAATCTGGCTTATTTTTAATTGTTACTTTTCTCTCTAAAACAAGCCATACATTTTGAGTGATCAAACACAATCTAGTCAATAACTTATTATGGGTTTTTTCTTGTTGGGGGCACAAGGCAAAACATTTTTGACTGGGTTTTGTTTTGAGATTTTGCTTGCTATTTGATCTGATGTCTGATGAATCTATTGAGCCAAGTTAGATTCTTTAGCACTGTTTCTGAGTTCTTTTATACATATGTATAAATCTTTGATGAAGGACTCATGTTATGCTGTCAAATTATCTTCTATTATCTGTTCTATCTTTGCCTCCATCTCTGAAGTGACAGTAATGTATCCTCCCTTCCCCAGGTATTTTACGGTGTACTACTGCAGTATTTCGCTGTCTCGGCAAACAAAAAGCCCCTTAACTTTGAGTTGTTGAATTTGCTAGTCTACCCAATGATGGAAATGAGTGTTGAAATCCCATACTTTGCTGCAATATGTGCTCGTCAGCGAATCCTACGGACCCGAACACAACTATGCGAGGATATCAAGAACCCAGGTTCGTAATAATTGGAGAATTGTTTGGTTCTTATGTTATATCATCCAAACTTGGTTTTATGGAGGTGTCTAACAAAATGATTTTACTGTCTGCAGAAAATGGCTGTTGGCCTTCTTTGAAAACATTGTCTCTCTTGAGGCTGTGGTCCATGATTTTCCCATGTTCTGACTTCCGGCATGTAGTAATGACTCCAGCTTTACTGTTGATGTGTGAATATCTCATGCGTTGTCCTATCATGTCAGGCCGGGATATTGCAATTGGTTCTTTCTTGTGTTCCATGGTTCTTAGCGTATGTATTCTACGATCCAACTTTCCCCTCATTTAGATAGCAAGATTAAATTCTAAGATCTTAAATGAATTACGGGAGCATAGTTTCCTTCTCAGCTTTCCATACTCTTCCGACAACAATTTTAGGTGGCTAAATGTTTTTAGGCACATTGTCAAATGCCTATTAGCTGTTAATAATTTATCTTTTGGTTTTTGTTCTTGTCTGAATGCTTTCTTTTTTCTCTGTTTGTCTCTACCAAGCATGTGTAGTCAAATGTTCAATATTGCTGTAGATATTTTCTTTTTACAATAATGTATAATGTTCACAGGCAATTCAATCTTCATTGAACTCGTTTGTTAGCAATCTTTTTCTTCTTGAGTTGCCCTTTCTGGTTGTTTACCTTGTAAACGGTATTGCAGGTCAGTAGACAATCTCGGAAGTTCTTTCCAGAGGTTATTGTATTTCTCCGAACTTTGCTGATGGCCTCTACAGACAGAAAATCGACATTGTATCAGGAGTCTGAGGTAAATGACTCCTCCAGGATGCCATTGTATCTTGTGTAAATTTTTTTTTTTTTTTGTATTTGGTTCCAGACTGTATTTGATGATGTCGTACCGTTTTGTAATGCATGGTGAAATAACTTTCTTTTCTGTTTATTTCATTGAAGTTTTATCATCTGATGGAATTAAAAGCACTCAGGCCCCTGCTTTGCTTGCGTGATTGTGTAAATGATATTAATCCAATGAATTTCCTCATGATAATGGAACTGCCTGAAGACTCTTCCTATTTCAGCTCCGATAATTTCAGGTGAGTAATTGTACATTTTGCACTGCTTATTTTGATTGGAAATTTTAGGCCTTGTCCACAAACATCATAAATGTTCGGCTCAGAGAAATTTTTTATCACCGAATCTTCATAAAACTTGCTTCATTTCAGAGTGATATGGCAATGAGACTTTAACTTGATTGGTCTTCTTTGAAGTCTGGGAGTTAGATCCTTGCTAGGAGTATTGCTATGAGATCAGCTCTGGTCTAGATGTGGATTATTAATTTCAATGTTCTACTGTTGATTACTTTATTGATGAACAATAAGTTTTCTCTGTGCAGGGCTACTGTGCTGATGACTGTGATTGAAACACTTCGAGGATTTGTAGACATTTACGATGGATTGAATTCTTTTCCTGAAATCTTCTTGCCTATAACAACATTGTTACTGGAAGTGGCACAACAGGAGAACATGCCGGCTGCATTACAAGAAAAATTAAGAGATACTGCTCAAGTTATTAAGAAGAAAGCTGATGAACATCACATGGTGCGACGGCCACTTGAAATGCACAAGAAGAAGCCAGTGTCCATTAAATTGTTGAATCCAAAATTTGAGGAGAAGTAATTCATCCTTTCTCCTCTCTCTCTCTCTTAAATCTTAATGTCTAAAAACTGTTTTTGTTAGATAGTGCTTCTAGGAGTTGGGTTGGATGTAATTATCTAATGATCCTGTTGTTCTGCAGCTTTGTTAAGGGTAGAGATTATGATCCAGATCGTGAAAGAGCAGAAAGTAGAAAGTTGAAGAACCTTATAAAACGTGAAGCTAAAGGTGCTGCTCGTGAATTGCGTAAAGACAATTATTTCTTATCTCAGGTAAAAGAAAAAGAGAAGGCAAAGTTGGTGGAAGAAAAAGCGGAGAAATTCGGGAAGGCAAAAGCTTTCCTTCAAGAACAAGAACATGCTTTCAAATCTGGACAATTGGGAAGAGGGAGGAAGAGAAGGAAATGAAGGCGTCTCTGATGTATGTATTGTTTGAGTTTCTCTTCTAGTTTTTTTTTTCTCCCTTAAATTTATGCGGTGATTTCGTGATATAAGGTAGCGGTGATTCAACATGTGTGCGCGCACTGTGCCCACAGCGCTCAGCTGTATATTTGTCAGCGGTACCATTGTGCTGAATTAAGAGTTTATTAGAATTTAGAGGCAAGCTATATTACATAAAGTGAGGTTGCAAGTTTTGATAAATTTTGTTCTTTTTATTGCAGTGAATTGGAGCCCATTGATGTATCCATGTTCTTAATCCACATAGCTGTTAAATTTAAAGTTATGTACGAGTGATAAACATTGATTATAAAGTAAAAGTAGGTGTTTAATTTAAGTTAATGTACGAGTGATAAACATTGATTATTTGAAAATATGATTATCTCCTCTCAAAAATTATGATTATTGCCGTTGAAGTTTTTAATTATAAGTATCGTTTTATATTGAAAATGTGATTTTCAATATAAAAACAAAATAGCTGGGTGCATTTTCTTGAATTCGTATTCCCTTTTGTCTTATTAAGCATATTTAATTAACTAAATCAATCAATATCAATACTGCACGTAATGTTTATATTGATTAATCTAAAATTTCACAATCTTATATATACTATTTATTGAAGGTGCTTTTGTTTACTGCTAAATGCTAATATCAATATGAGTTCACATTTCATTGCAAAGTTTGTGGAATCGATGATTCTGATTCTGCCTTTCCAACTTGTATTTGGTCACTGCTTTTGTTGTTTCTCCTCAGATTATTTAACAAACTATGGAGGATTCCAAGTCGCATACAAGCTGTGATGGGGAAATATTTTTTTATTCTACTTTAAATTAGTGGGGGGAGCTATAAATTCACTATAAATTTTGTTTGTCTCGTTGAGACAGGCAATACTTATATTACCCTAGAAAAAAGAAACAAGCAGTAGCTATGGATGTTGTGGGAAACAAAAAATCATAAAAACACTGCCGAACACTATATCCAACTGTTTTTCGTTTGAATGATAAATAAGGGAATTCACCTCTCGATAAACCCCACTCAATAGTGAATTGGTTTGATTAATATGAACCACACAAACTTGACAAAATACTAAAAAATCACAAAGGCAAGTTTATGTGGTTCGGCGGAGAGTGGCTCCTAGCCTCCTACCTACGTCCACAGGAGAAATGAGAATGTTTATTGGTCTCAGATGATGACTGACTCGAGGTGATAAATGGAGATAAACAACATAAAACATGATCGGGTCATGACCAAGCCCATAAAACATGGTCGGGTCATTACTAGCTTGAGCTACTTTCCTCAGAGTGGTCGAGTACACGAATCACTTTCTCTTTCTATCACTAGTTTGCTCTCAAATTACAAGAGTTGTGAATACAATTCCAAAGAATCTTTTTCTTCTCAAATGGTTTCATCCCCTTTATATAGACTCTCAGAACCACTATTACAATCGACATTGACGTCATCCTACGTCACTTAATCATCATTGCTACCATTGAGTCATTACTTCCACCACTTTCTCAGCCAATCCCATATGCAATTTTTCCTGCCATTTGCACCTGCTTGTGGCAGTTGTCTGCTAGCTATCTTGTCATTGCACCGGCTTATGGCAGCTGATAGATCTCATGGCTTCATATGAACCGTTGCTTTATCAGTTTCATTATTAGCCTTCTGGATGCACCACTTTTCAGGTAGGGCATACGTCATGCTGCTTGAGCTGCTCGTGTATCACCTCACCCAACCTCCCTGGGTCATACTCTTCATGAACCTCCTCGGGTCATTCTTCATGAACCTCCTCTAGTGATGCTTCTTCTCTGGTCATGTCCACCTCAAGTCTTGCTCCTCCTCAGGTCATAGTCCTCCTCTATTCATACGCTTCGTTAGAGTAACCTCAATATTATCTTCAAAGTGACTGGGTACGGACCATCATTACTTTATCACAGAAGACCCCCTCAGATAGAACACCTCACTTGCACATATGGTCGCCCCCTCGGGCAGAGCACCTCACTTGCACATATGGGTCAGGCTCATGCTCTTCTCTCGTATTCATTTTGCTCTTAGGTCCTTGGGCTCCCCATGCCACCTCGGCCTCGGGGCTCCTCATGCCCTAATTTTCCTCGGGATATGTGTTGTAAAAAACCACCATCAATATTTATCCGCTAGTTATTTGCTCAATGTTTGTTTCTAATTATAAACTACTCCCTACTTATTAAGGTTAGACGCAGGTTAGTTTGGAAATACTACTTATCTAGTATTTTTGAATTTATTATTAAGAGATTTTCAAATAATTTTAATCTAAAAAATATTTTAAATATGATTTCAAAATACTCCAAAAAAATCGGTGGTTTGACTAATTAAGTTGTGCCACACTCTAGCTAGTTGTGAAGGTGTTTGATAGTTAGAGCCTAGAGCTATTGTGTAGGTGTTTGGTAAAAAAATGAACACATCAATTTTTTTCTTGAGAAAAAATTTATATTTCATAATAATTTAAAAAAAAAATATATATATTTCTTCTTCTTTTTTTTTTTTTCAAATTGTAAACTTGAAATCAGATGTGCTCTTAGAGAATCGATATAGGCGATTGGTTAGAGCTCTAAAGTTTGGCTCAAAATTAGGATCCCAAATAAAAAAAATAATCAAATTTTAAATATATAATATGAATATTTTTTTTAATCTTTTATTAATGGAAAACTTATTTTAAGAATTCGTTTAACATCCTTGATTATTTACAATTCAAGGCGACCCCTCCTTACAAATACATTATCTCTTTCCATCTAGATTATATTTAATGTAAAATCAAAGGAGAATGTCAATTTCCCCCTAATGGTTATATTAGTAGCCACTTATCCTCCTCCCCCGTTATTTTAATAATACTCCAAAACCCACCAAGTCAAAAAGTCAAAAACATATTTTCATTTTATAATTTTTTTGACATATTTGTCCTTGCATAATTAATTAAGAAATTTACATCATTATTAACTCTTTAAATTAATTAAAAAAATATATGAAAAATATTTTAAAATATAATATTTCAATATAGAATTATTATATAAAAGTAAATGACAATTAGTATTTTTTAAAATTCCAGTTACAAGCTACCTTTCAAACTATACTAAAAAACTATTTTGAGAAATATCTCAATTCGTTTACATGTTTTGAGAAAATAAAAACTGAAAACATAAGATTAGAAAATAAAAATAGTTCATAAAAGAGAAGAAAAATTATTTTTCATGTTTCTTCATGGCATAATTTTATGCCGCGATTTAACTAATATTATTAAAATTATTCTAAATATAATATTTTTTAAGATAATTAATTTTGAAAAAATTAATATTTTAATAATTTTTAAAATAATTAAAAATAATAATTTAATAAAATTATTCTAAAAAATATTTTAAATATGATTTCAAAATACTCCAAAAAAAATCGGTGGTTTGACTAATTAAGTTGTGCCACACTCTAGCTAGTTGTGAAGGTGTTTGATAGTTAGAGCCTAGAGCTATTGTGTAGGTGTTTGGTAAAAAAATGAACACATCAATTTTTTTTCTTGAGAAAAAATTTATATTTCATAATAATTTAAAAATAAAAAAATATATATATATATTTCTTCTTTTTTTTTTCCAAATTATAAACTTGAAATCAGATGTGCTCTTAGAGACAATCGATATAGACGATTGGTTAGAGCTCTAAAGTTTGGCTCAAAATTAGGATCCCAAATAAAAAAAAATCAAATTTTAAATATATAATATGAATATTTTTTTTAATCTTTTATTAATGGAAAACTTATTTTAAGAATTCATTTAACATCCTTAATTATTTACAATTCAAGGCTAGCCCTCCTTACAAATACATTATCTCTTTTCACTTTTTTTTTTTTTTGTACCTGAAGCAATGAAGATTATCTGGATTATATTTAATGTAAATTAAAAGGAGAATGCTCATTTCCCCCTAATGTTTATATTAATAGCCACTTATCCTCCTCCCCCATTATTTTAATAATACCTCAAAACCCACTAAGTCAAAAAGTCAAAAAAATATTATCATTTTATAAGTTTTTTGACATATTTATCCTAAGAATTTTACATCATTATTAACTCTTTAAATTAATTAAAAATATATGAAAAATATTTTAAAATATAATATTTCAATATAGAATTATTATATAAATGTAATTGACAATTAGTATTTTTTAAAATTTCAGTTACAAGCTACCTTTCAAACTATACTAAAAAACTGTTTTGAGAAATATCTCAATTCGTTTACATGTTTTGAGAAAATAAAAATTGAAAACATAAGATTAGAAAATAAAAATAGTTCCTAAAAGAGAAGAAAAATTACTTTTCATGTTTCTTCATGGCATAATTTTATGCCGCGATTTAACTAATATTATTAAAATTATTCTAAATATAATATTTTTTAAGATAATTAATTTTGAAAAAATTAATATTTTAATAATTTTTAAAATAATTAAAAATAATAATTTAATAAAATTATTTTTTTAATTATCTTAAAAAATTCAATTCAAAAATTTATATAAAATAAACGAGATGTGTCAATTGAATTCCATTTCTGTAATCGATTTTATAGTATCTCACATACAATATCTTAATCCCTCTCTTTTTTAATTATTATTTTTTGTTATATTTTTCAATTTTGTTAAATTATTCTTTGGATTGTCAATTTATTAATCTATATTAATAACATACATTCTTAGTTTTATTTATTTTTATTTATTATACTGTAATATGAAACTACACTAAACTATATTTAGAATAAATTTATTTAAGATAATTAAATGAAATAAATTTTTTAATAAAAATATTAGATTTTATAATAATTCTATATTGAAATATTATATTTTATAATATTTTTCATATATTTTTTTAATTAATTTAAAGAGTTAATAATGATAGATCTCATGGCTTCATATGAACCGTTGCTTTATCAGTTTCATTATTAGCCTTCTGGATGCACCCTTTTTCAGGTAGGGCATACGTCATGCTGCTTGAGCTGCTCGTGTATCACCTCACCCAACCTCCCTGGGTCATACTCTTCATGAACCTCCTCGGGTCATTCTTCATGAACCTCCTCTAGTGATGCTTCTTCTCTGGTCATGTCCACCTCAAGTCTTGCTCCTCCTCAGGTCATAGTCCTCCTCTATTCATACGCTTCGTTAGAGTAACCTCAATATTATCTTCAAAGTGACTGGGTACGGACCATCATTACTTTATCACAGAAGACCCCCTCAGATAGAACACCTCACTTGCACATATGGTCGCCCCCTCGGGCAGAGCACCTCACTTGCACATATGGGTCGGGCTCATGCTCTTCTCTCGTATTCATTTTGCTCATAGGTCCTTGGGCTCCCCATGCCACCTCGGCCTCGGGGCTCCTCATGCTCTAATTTTCCTCGGGATATGTGTTGTAAAAAACCACCATCAATATTTATCCGCTAGTTATTTGCTCAATGTTTGTTTCTAATTTATAAACTACTCCATACTTATTAGGGTTAGACGCAGGTTAGTTTGGAAATACTACTTATCTAGTATTTTTGAATTTATTATTAAGAGATTTTCAAATAATTTTAATCTAAAAAATATTTTAAATATGATTTCAAAATACTTCAAAAAAATCGGTGGTTTGACTAATTAAGTTGTGCCACACTCTAGCTAGTTGTGAAGGTGTTTGATAGTTAGAGCCTAGAGCTATTGTGTAGGTGTTTGGTAAAAAAATGAACACATCAATTTTTTTTCTTGAGAAAAAATTTATATTTCATAATAATTTAAAAATAAAAAATATATATATTTCTTCTTTCTTTTTTTTTTCCAAATTGTAAACTTGAAATCAGATGTGCTCTTAGAGACAATCGATATAGGCGATTGGTTAGAGCTCTAAAGTTTGGCTCAAAATTAGGATCCCAAATAAAAAAAAAATCAAATTTTAAATATATAATATGAATATTTTTTTTGATCTTTTATTAATGGAAAACTTATTTTAAGAATTCGTTTAACATCCTTGATTATTTACAATTCAAGGCGACCCCTCCTTACAAATACATTATCTCTTTCCATCTAGATTATATTTAATGTAAAATCAAAGGAGAATGTCAATTTCCCCCTAATGGTTATATTAGTAGCCACTTATCCTCCTCCCCCGTTATTTTAATAATACTCCAAAACCCACTAAGTCAAAAAGTCAAAAACATATTTTCATTTTATAATTTTTTTTGACATATTTGTCCTTGCATAATTAATTAAGAAATTTACATCATTATTAACTCTTTAAATTAATTAAAAAAATATATGAAAAATATTTTAAAATATAATATTTCAATATAGAATTATTATATAAAAGTAAATGACAATTAGTATTTTTTAAAATTCCAGTTACAAGCTACCTTTCAAACTATACTAAAAAACTATTTTGAGAAATATCTCAATTAGTTTACATGTTTTGAGAAAATAAAAACCGAAAACATATGATTAGATAAACATAAATGATTCCTAAAAGAGAAGCAAAATTACTTTTCATGTTTCTTCAAGACATAACTTTATGCCGCGATTTATTTAATATTATTAAATTTATTATAAATATAATATTTTTTAAGATAATTAATTTTGAAAAAAATAAAAATTTAATAATTGTTAAGATAATTAAAAATTAATAATTTAATAAAATTATTATTTTAATTATCTTAAAAAAAATCAATTAAAAAATTTATATAAAATAAACGAGATGTATTAATTGAAATCTATTTCTACAATCGATTTTATAGTATCTCATACACAATATCTTAATCCCTCTCTTTTTTAATTATTTTTTATAGTTGTATTTTTTAATTTTGTTAAATTATTCTTTGGATTGTCAATTTATTAATCTATATTAATAACATACATTCTTAGTTTTATTTATTTTTATTTATTATACTGCAATATGAAACTACACTAAACTATATTTAGAATATATTTATTTAAGATAATTAAATGAAATATTTTTATATCAAAATATTAGATTTTGTAATAATTCTATTTTGAAATATTATATTTTATAATAATTTTCATATTTTTTTAATTAATTTAAAGAGTTAATAATGATGTAAAATTCTTAATTATTTAAGTAAGGGTAACTATGTTAAAAAAACTTATTAAATGAGAATATACTTTTGACTTTTTGACTTAGGAGGGTCTTAGGGTATTATTTAAATAATAAATGAATAAGTGGCTATTAATATAAAGAGGGAAAATGAATATACTTCCTAAATTAAATCATTAAACCAACAACCCAAATCATTGTTCCCCAAGGTCTATGATTGAGAGGTTGATCAAATGTTAGAGGAAAACCTTATTTATTGGATCCCTTGGCTAGGATAACTAACTGTTACTTCAGTCGCCACTCATCTTATTTGCCTATAGGTCTGAGTTCGGAAAAGCTAAAGTCTCTATATCCTTATAGCATCACTCATCTATTAGAAGCCTTGACGAAATTCCTGATTTCTTACTTCTTCTATTTTATAGTTGTTCTCGGTTATTTGAGGAACTCACTATCTATCCGAGACGCTTGAGAATTATCTGGTTAACTTTTGGAAGAATTTCTGGAAATGAAGGGAATCTCGCTTGGGGAAAAGAAATTTTGCTTAGACTTACTCGCCATTTCATTCTAATCTAGTCTTGCTACACTCTTATTTTCTACTAGTTCTGGTATCGTCATTTATTACTTAACTTCGTGTCTCTAATTCTTATTACTATAGGTTTCGACATTTCTTATATGTTTCTATTTCTCTATCTCTATTTACTTCCAATTACTTAGATATCCACCTTCTGTATTTTATTCTGCTTCCTAACTTTTCTTTTTCTTCCTATTTTCCTGAATGAGTACTCATGGGTCTTTACTATCTATATGAAATACTTGAAGACTACCGGTTCGGCTTGAAGGAATGTTCTGAGGAGGGAAGAGATCTTACTTCTAAGCACTCTATTACTTGTTCGAGCTTTTCTATTCTCTTGCATATTCCTGGGTAGATATCCTCAAAATTTATCTGCCTTATTCCATCTCCTTACTATTCTTTATCTCTGGCTACCTATACTCTTGTGCACCATTCTGTACTTTCTTATAATTTTCCTTTCTCACTTCCATGTTAACTTTACTTAAAATCCTATTGTCCGTTTCCATAGCTCGTTTTTTCTTCTAGTATTAGATCGATATAACTTCAAGAAGATTTCTTATCTGGTATCTAGAGTGAAATTGTTCTTACGGAGGATACTATTTGAATGATCTAAGAAGGCTTACTAATCTGTTTATGGAACTTGAGGACGTACTCGAGGATCAGATACTGGAGAGGTAGCGCCTTGCATACGAGTATCCCGGATATACTGCGTATACCAGACCCCATCACTCTGCCCACTGCAGTCACTGACTCCCTAGACCATGCTCTGATACCATCTTTGTAACATTCCCGATCTCGGAGATGTTACCGACATCGGATAACAGTACTAACCCCATAAGCCTTTGACTATTAACCATAATAGAAACTAATATACTTTTCTTTATATGACTATAATTTATGTGGGACTGTAGCCCAACTCAAAACAAAGAAAACAAACTCAATATTAAATTATTGTATTTGATAATAACCGTTTTACAATGACTACACACGACCATGACTTATACAAGACTCACACTTGACCATAACTGGACTCTGACTATGTCTTTAACTCATACTGGTGGACTCCATCCCTAGTGACTGTATTAGTATCCGTCCTCCCGAGCTCGTCCTCCGAGAATCCTGCAAAACATAAAGACTGGAGTGGGGGTTAGATCGTTATACGATCTAAGTGGGTGGACAAGAAAACTGAAAAACTCAAATCAAATCATTAAGTCTTTAAAACTAAAGTTTTAGAAAAATCACTTCATATGAAATCTCTTTTCTGAAACCTCCATCTGAAATCTCTTTAACAAAACTGATCTTTCTGAAAACTGCTTTTGAAACTCTGGTTTCTGAAAACTATTTTCTAAAATCTGAATTCTGAAAACTGTGTACTGTAAATCTGAAAACTGTGAGCTGCTCTGTATTTGAAAAACCTTGACGTATGAGGGCGTTACGTATCGCCGTCCCCCTATACGCCTAATTATAGCCAACAGTGCAAATCTATGACTTTGGGGCGTTACGTATCGCCGTCCCCCAAAGCATGCCATTACTGTCTCTAAAACTGGTGGTCTTGAGGCGTTACGTATCGCCGTCCCCCAAGCCACAAACTAGAACTGGGGGTGCGGATCTATGCTACCACCCAAGCTTTGAACTAGAGTCCAGGTACACGAACCTATGTCGTCATCCTGGAAACTAGGATCTAGGGGCGTTACGTATCGTCGTCCCCCTAGTCATCTACATGTGCACATGTCCTCTGTCCGTCAATTCCATGATGTCTCAAGTTACATACTGGGGTGAATTTTTCCCTCATGCCCCGAAAAACATAAAAATCATATTGGAAATATCTCTAATCTAAATCACTATCATCTGAAAAATAACTGTAAATAAATAAAGGATAACGCCCTATGTGCTGGAAAAGTAAGTCTCATCTTATACATAATAATTAAATCAATAAATGAAATCGACTTAAAGAAAGAGGTGTCCACTCACAGTTTTGGAACCGGGCTGGTTCTGGATCCATTACGAAAAGTGTTGCGATACCTGAGGATAATCTCACTTTCTCTTGATTTTCTTCATCCTCCATGGTTGCTTCCATCTTCCTTCTTCTTTTCTCTCTTCCCCTTCTTCTTCCCTCTCTTTCCTTCTCACGGTCATGCTTCTTTTTTCTTTCTTTTTGTTTTCCAAATTTTGGATTTTGTGAATAATAAGCCCTTTATACAGGGGGACTTAAATGATATAAGGAAGAATGTAGAAGAGTGTAGAAAAGTGGAGAAGTTTTGAGATTTTATCACTTGGGTCCGAAATCACTATTCATCTAATTTTGACTCGCGTTTTTGACCAGTTTCTGGTCCGAATTTGGGAGAATGTTCAACGCGGAAGTTGTAGGTCTCGATCTCATATTTCCGTTGATAGAAAATTCATAAAACTCAGAGATCATATGAAAAAGTTACGCCCCAAATACCATGGGCGGTCCAAAGGAAACACGGTACAGTCTCGTCCCGGGACTTCAAGAAATTTACCGATCATCCCCAAAGTCGTTCCATGAGCATATTTGAGTCCCATCATAATTTATTTTTCGTGCCTTCGTCCCGTACATAACAGTACCACTGTAGGCAGTAGTAAAATCTATCGGTCGTTAGAAAAGCAAACCAAAACGACACATCTTTATGTGATTTCTTTTGGTCACACGAAAATATATATATTTTTCATTTGAACTACAAATAAAAAATTGTATTCATTGGTTTTAAATAATAATGACTCTTAAAAGCAACTTTTCACTCCCATTTAAACCTCAATTGTTATAAAGTTAAAATATAATATTCTAAGCTTCTTCTTCATTTTACATTCTAAATATTTTTTTTTAAAAGTTCTCTTATCAGTGTTGCAATGGGCCGGACCCGGATTTATCAGTCCAGAAATGAGTGTTCAGGCACGAGTGCGGAAAAAACTATGACAAAATTGTTATCGAGCCGGGCCGGACCGCAATGTTAGGGCTTAGGCTTGGAATTTATCCGGCCCGAAATTTTTGTATTTTTTTACAAAAAATCTGTAATAATTAATACATTTATATTGTATACATCATACATAAAATAAGTTTATATTATATATTTAAGAAATAAAAAGAATTTTTTTGAGGGAAAAATGAATTATATATTTATGTTATTATTTATTAATTATTAATTTTTTTTACTTAAGCTCGCGCCCGGGTTTTTGGGTGTAAGCCTGACTTAGGTGCTTTCAAATTAAATCTCTATATTATCAAAATTAAGGTTAAAATCGTAAATGTGGGTTTCATCGAAAAGTCACATAACCCGACTCAGGTCCAATACCATCGACCTGAAGACAAAAACCCCATAAAACCCTAATTCCTTCATTCTCCAGCAAAGCAAACCAAAACGACACATCTTTATGTGATTTCTTTTGGTTACACGAAAATATATATTTTTTCATATGAATTAAAAATAAAAAATTGTATTCATTGGTTTTAAATAATAATGACTCTTCAAAACAACTTTTCACTCTCATTTAAACCTCAATTGTTATAAAGTTAAAATATAATATTCTAAGCTTCTTCTTCATTTTACATTCAAAATTTTTTTTTTAAAAAAGTTCTCTTATCAGTGTGGCAATGGGCCGGAACCGGATTTATCAGTCCAGAAATGAGTGTTCCGGCCCGACTGCGGAAAAAACTCAGACAGAACTGTTATCGAGCCGGGCCGGACCGCCCTGCTAGGGTTTAGGCCTGGAATTTATCCGGCCTGGTATTTTTGTATTTTTTTTACAAAAAATATGTAATAATTCATACATTTATATTGTATACATCATACATAAAATAGGTTTATATTATATATTTAAGAAATAAAAAGAAATTTTTTGAGTGAAGAATGAATTATATATTTATATTATTATTTATTAATTATTAATTTTTTTCCTTAAGCTCGCGCCCCGATTTTTGGGTGCAAGCCTGACTTAGGTGCTTTCAAATTAAATCTCTATATTATCAAAATTAAGGTTAAAATCGTAAATGTGGGTTTCATCACAAAGTCACATAACCCGACTGAGGTCCAATACCATCGACCTGAAGACAAAAACCCCATAAAACCCTAATTCCTTCATTCTCCTGCAAAGCAAACCAAAACGACACATCTTTATGTGATTTCTTTTGGTCACACGAAAATATATATATATATTTCATTTGAATTACAAATAAAAAATTGTATTCATTGGTTTTAAATAATAATGACTCTTCAAAGCAACTTTTCACTCCCATTTAAACCTCAATTGTTATAAAGTTAAAATATAATATTCTAACCTTCTTCTTCATTTTACATTCTAATTTTTTTTTTTAAAGTTCTCTTATCAGTGTGGCAATGGGCCGGACTCAGATTTATCAGTTTAGAAATGAGTGTTCAGGCCCGAGTGCGGAAAAAACTCAGACAGAACTGTTATCGAGCCGGGCCGGACCGCCCTGCTATGCCTTAGGCTTGGAATTTATCCGGCCTGGTATTTTTGTATTTTTTTGACAAAAAATATGTAATAATTCATACATTTATATTGTATACATCATACATAAAATAGGTTTATATTATATATTTAAGAAATAAAAAGAAATTTTTTGAGTGAAGAATGAATTATATATTTATATTATTATATATTAATTATTAATTTTTTCCTTAAGCTCGCGCCCGGGTTTTTGGGTGTAAGCCTGACTTAGGTGCTTTCAAATTAAATCTCTATATTTTCAAAATTAAGGTTAAAATCGTAAATGTGAGTTTCATCACAAAGTCACATAACCCGACTGAGGTCCAATACCATCGACCTGAAGACAAAAACCTCATAAAACCCTAATCCCTTCATTCTTCTGCATAGCAAACCAAAACGACACATCTTTATGTGATTTCTTTTGGTCACACGAAAATATATATATATTTTTTTCATTTGAATTACAAATAAAAAATTGTATTCATTGGTTTTAAATAATAATGACTCTTCAAAGCAACTTTTCACTCCCATTTAAACCTCAATTGTTATAAAGTTAAAATATAATATTCTAAGCTTCTTCTTCATTACATTCTAATTTTTTTTTAAAGTTCTCTTATCAGTGTGGCAATGGGCCAGACTCAGATTTATCAGTCCAGAAATGAGTGTTCAGGCCCGAGTGCGGAAAAAACTCAGACATAACTATTATCGAGCCGGGCCGGACCGCCCTGCTAGGCCTTAGGCTTGGAATTTAACCCACCTAGTATTTTTGTATTTTTTTTACAAAAAAACTGTAAAATTCATACATTTATATTGTATACATCATACATAAAATAAGTTTATATTATATATTTAAGAAATAAAAAGAAATTTTTTGAGTGGAGAATGAATTATATAATTATATTATTATTTATTAATTATTAATATTTTTCCTTAAGCTCTCACCCGGGTTTTTAAGTGTAAGTCTGACTTAGGTGCTTTCAAATTAAATCTCTATATTATCAAAATTAAGGTTAAAATCGTTAAATGTGGGTTTCATCACAAAGTCATATAACCCGACTCAGGTCCAATACCATCGACATGAAGACAAAAACCCCTTAAAACCCTAATTCATTTGTTCTTCTGCAAGAGCAAACCAAAAGACACAACACTAAATCTGGACACCGAAAACAAAAATCAGTCGAAAAAAGAAAAAGAGCAGTAAGTAATAAGGACCTAAGAACTTCATCCATTGAAACTAATTAAAAAAAGTTAAAATATAATAATTTTAAGCTTCTTTCTTCTTCTTTTACATTATTTTTTTAAGTTCTCTTATCGGTGTGGCAATGGGCCGGACCCGAATTTATCAGTCCAGAAATGAGTGTTCAGGCCCGAGGGCGAAAAAAACTCAGAAAGAACTGTTATCGAGCCATGCCGAACCGCCCTGCTAGTGCTTAGGCTTGGAATTTATCCGGCCTGGTATTTTTGTATTTTTTTTACAAAAAATCTGTAATAATTCATATATTTATATTGTATACATCATACATAAAATAAGTTTATATTATATATTTAAGAAATAAAAAGAAATTTTTTGAGTAAAGAATGAATTATATATTTATATTATTATTTATTAATTATTAATTTTTTTCTTTAAGCTCGCGCCCGGGTTTTTGAGTGTAAGCCTGACTTAGGTGCTTTCAAATTAAATCTCTATATTATCAAAATTAAGGTTAAAATCGTAAATGTGGGTTTCATAACAAAGTCACATAACCCGACTCAGGTCCAATACCATCGACCTGAAGACAAAAACCCCTTAAAACCCTAATTCATTCGTTCTCCTGCAAAGCAAACCAAAACGACAAACATGACTAAATCCGACAACAAACCGAGCAAGATGAAGTCGAAAAAGAACAAGTGCAATGGCCCAAGTGCGGTATCAATGAAGAACAAATCTACTAAAAAAAGTTAAATTATAATATTCTAAGATTCTTCTTCATTTTACATTATAAATTTTTTTTAAATAAAATTCTCTTATCATTGTGGCAATGGGCCGCACCTGGATTTATCAGTCCAGAAATGAGTTTTCAGGCCCGAGTGCGGAAAAAACTCAGATAGAACTGTTATCGAGCCGGGCCGGACCGCCCTGCTAGGGCTTAGGCTTGGAATTTATCTGGCCTGGTATTTTTGTATTTTTTTACAAAAATATGTAATAATTCACATTTTATATTGTATACATCATACATAAAATAAGTTATATTATATATTTAAGAAATAAAAAGAACTTTTTTTAGTGAAGAATGAATTATATATTTATATTATTATTTTATTATTATTAATTTTTTTCCTTAAGCTCGCGCCCAGGTTTTGAAGTGTAAGCCTGACTTAGTGCTTTCAAATTAAATCTATATTATCAAAATTAAGGTTAAAATCGTAAAATGTGGTTTCAATCACAAAGTCACATAACCCGACTCAGGTCCAATACCATGGACTTAAAGACAAAAACCCTTAAAACACTAATTCATTCGTTCTCTTCTGCAAAGCAAACCAAAACGACAAACATGACTGAATTCGAAAAAAATGAGCAAGATGAAGTTGAAAAAGAACAAATAGCCCAAGGGCGTTATCAATGAAGAACGGTTTACCTAAAAAAGGTTAGACCACGATCTCGTCTTAGAGATTTATTTACATGATAGAAATATACATGTAGGGTGTTCCAATTTTAGGTGGCAATAATTGGAACATGATCTTAATGAATTGGCGTTAATCAGTGACGTTGAAAAATATAGTTAAGAATTTACATAAATATTGCACATGACTATCAAAAAGGCTTGTGGATATCTTAGTGTTCTTAGTTAATAAGTTATTACACAAATATAGGAAAACCAATTTATATGTAGAATAATACTGGTGGATTCACAATCCTAAATGTCTTCTTCTCATTGATTACTTTCAGAATTTTCATAAACATCTTTACTTTCTTTAGCATTAATTTAATAACAGTTAAAAATTCATATTTAATTTCAGTTAGATATTGGTAAGTAGTTGATATTAATAATTAGTAAAATAAATAATAAGTTCTCGTGGGATAAATAAATTTTATACTACTTGAGCAATACAGGCACTTACGTAACGTGTGAAATTTACGACCAATAACTCTATGTGCTGGTCCATTTTTGAAAGCCCTGAAAAGAAACATTCCAGAATGAATCTAGTGCTCCGGAGATAGACTCGGTTACGGTTCCGATTCGGAACCGAAACCAAACCGATTTTTTTTCATTTTCCCCTAAAAAATAAAGATCAAACCGGAACCAAATTGATTTTTTCGGTTTTACGGTTCCAAAAAACTGGAACCGTAGAACCGAATTGGCAGTCATACTTGGAGAACCAGAAGCCAAAGAAAAACAGTGCATATTCATTGTGAAGGTAAAAAAATCCCCTACAAAAATAATACTTATATTTAAAAAAAATGATAAAAACACTATAAAAACAACACTATTTTAATTTTTAATAATAAATAAATAAATGATTAACAATGATTTTGTAGCCCTCTCTATACAACAAATATCATTACTCATTACTGGGGTCCAGTTTTGTGCGCAAGGCCGGCCCAAGCGTACAAAACTAGCGCTCTTTACTCGGGTCGGGTTATGTCACAGTATGCTGACGTGGCGGGCAACGGCGAATCGAAAATCATTAGGGTTTTGAGGAACCCTAAACCCCTCTCATTTTTGTCAAATACCAAAACGAAAAATAATTTCAACACTGAAAAAACTTAAAACCCAATGGGCAGCAACAACACTGCAGAAACTGAAGAAAAGCGAAAGCTAATAGAAGAAAATTCTGAAGAGGAAGAAGAAACGGAACATGATTGGGGAGATTGGAGCGAAGATGACGACGAAGATGGCTTAGAATCAGCAAGTTTTGTTTGTTTGTTCTGTGATTCTAAGTACAATTCTTGCGATGCGCTTTTTGAACACTGCCTTTTAATTCATCGCTTCGATTTTCATAGAATCAAGACTGAGTTAAGTTTGGATTTTTACGGCTCCTTTAAGCTCATCAACTACGTTCGCTCTCAGGTCAGCTCAGTATCAATAACTTCAATTAGATTATGCTTTCTCTTTTAGAAATTATAATTTTTCGTTTCTGATTAATTTTCTTATTAGAGTTTGAAAGCTGATGATTCAGTCTAGCTTTTCAAATAAAATTTCTGAGCTTATAGAAGTAGAGTTTTTAACCAAAAAAAAAAATTGATTGTATGATTGTTAATGGGGGCATTTATTAAAAATTGCAAACAAATGTATTTTAATAGGCAAGTTTTTAAAATTTATGTTATGGCATGAATGAAATAATTTAGTGAAAAATATGAAAAGAGCTTTTAGTCTTAAAAAAACTCTTTTGCTCCCACAAGCCGTACCGAACAAACACCAACTCTTTGTTTGAATTGGGTGTAGGGAGATTTATTAAAGTATGATATAGTAAAGTAATAGAAAGAAAAGTAAAGTAATTTACCTTTTTATGTTTGAGAGCATGATATGGTAAAATGGTGGTTTAATAACTTTGTTGTGTTTGGTTAGAAGATATTAGAAGGTAAGTGTCCCAAGGGGTGTGGCTTAGTGACAAATGGCTTAGGACTTGGTTGCCAGACCCTGGGTTTGAGTCCAAGAAGTTCATTTCTTGTAAGAGCCTGGGGCAGCCGCGGGTTTTTCCTGCTCTGCTTAAGCCTGGGTCAGGTGGTTTGGCGGCGGGGTTTCCAACGTTTCAAAAAAAAAATTATAAGGTAAGGTTAAATATGAAAATACAAAATTACCTTTTCAATAGAAATAACAACATTAGATAATATATTGTCAAACTAATGAAGATATTTTTGGTATTTAACTATTGTAAACCACCAAAACACTCCAATTTGGAGTGTTATGAGCAATACAATTTTGAAGGGTTTTTAACCCACGAAATAACCCTAAAAAATCATACATCTCAAAAACACTTCTTCCCCAACACCATTTTTTAATTTACCATGTCTTACCCTACCATATCAAACCCCAATCCAAACAAAGTGCAAACAAACAGTTTCATTACTGGGGATAATTACATGGGGTACCCCGAGTTTTATGATTTCTCTAGTAAGGACGTATTTGATCCTTCTATATCAATGAGTTTCTGACCCTTATTGAAATGACTGAAATACTTTTTATTGTTCAAGTTACATTATCATGTGCTTTCAATATTACAATGTTAATTTTGTTGTTTAAGCAGCGATTTTATGTCCCTAATTTAGAAATCATGAGACCTCAAAAGGTTCTTAGATGTTATCACCCAATATAGTGTAATGCATATTTCTTCATTAATCTGCTTTAAATTGCATCTCAAAATTTCGGCTTGGCTAAACAAGTACTCACTTCCACTGTACATGCAGTTTATGTATTTAAAAAAAAATAATTTTATCATTTCCTTTTGTTTATCAGGTGGCAGAAAATAGATGTTGGATTTGCAGGCTTACATTTCAGTCCAACCAAGATCTACAGAATCATTTACATGATGCAAACAATTTAAAAGAAATTAAGCTTCTTTGGGATGATGATAAATATCTAAAACCATTCATGCAAGAGGATAAGCTCCTGTATAGTTTCAGTGATGACGAAGATGCTGAAGAGGACTACGAAACATCGTTTGATAGAGAGGGACTTATGAGGGATGTGGGGAATTTTGAAGACATTCCCATTGATGATTGGAGTTCGAAGGCGAAGTCTGCATTTAATACTTGCACTGCAGATGAAATTGGAAATGATGCAGTCGCTTCTACTTTTAATGGCCATCTGAATGTGGCAAGTTCTTCAGAAAAGTTGATTGTCAATGGTGTGGATTCAAGAGAACATACTGGGGCATTTGATAACCTGCTTAAAGATAAGGATTCAAGAGTTTCTCTTCTGAATCTTGCCGCAAAGGATATAAAGAAAGTCAATAAGGATTATTTTCTATCCTATAGTTCATTTGGCATCCACAGAGAGATGATAAGCGATAAAGTATTGAATTCATTTCTCGGTTTGTAGTTAAAGTGAATTTTTAGGGGTTGTTTTTCAATCATGTTAGCTAGAATAAGATTTGACTAGGAAATATGCTTTTCTTTTGTTGCTTTGTTATTCCATTGTCAAATTTTCAAACTCATAGTCTAATTATGCAGGTAAGAACGGATGCTTATAGGCAAGCTATTTTGGAAAATACTTCTCTGATGAAGGATGCTGTTGTGATGGATGTAGGTTGTGGAACGGGCATATTAAGGTCAGATGCCATGTGCAGTTAGTTTGTATAAGAGATATTTGGATTTCCTTTTAATGAATTCCTTTAGTGAAGGTTAGAATATTTAATGTGGAGTTTGTTTTCACTCCTGGTGACTGCTAAAGCATTGAAGCCAGTGGGCTTCTGACTTCTGAGTTCCCGTTTCATATTTTATATTAAAAATATATTTTTTGAAATCTGCATTTATAGGTGTTATGAAATGTATAATTTTATAGTTTGTGCATTTGCAACTACTTTTTCTATTCTTTTCTTTTTTGCCTTTATTTTGAATGAAGTAGAAATTCCTCAAGTCCATATTTGACTTGATTATGAACATCTTTAATGATCAGTGTTGCTAGAGGCACTGAGGCGCGCCTCGAGGCGATCACTGATGCGCATCCAATTGATCGAGGCAAGGCAACGTCTAAGAGGTGACGTGAGGCGCAGCGAAGCGTGATGCGTCAAGAGGCGTGCGCATCATGATTTTATGTTTTTTCGTCAGTTTTTTTTACCTTTTTTTTCAATTATGTTTTTTTTCTTCATCTTTTTTCTTTCTTTTTTTTCCATTTTCTTTATTTACGATTTTTTCTTTTACATTTATGTTTTTTTCTTTTATAGTTCAGTTTTACTTTATTTTTTTTACTTTTTTCAATTCTGTTTCTTTCTTCATTTTTTTTCCATTTTCTTTATTTACGATTCTTTCTTTTACGTTTGTGTTTTTTTTTTTTACAGTTCTTTTTTTTTTTAACTTGTTTTTTAGTTCTGTTTCTTTCTTCCTCTTTTTTTCCATTTTCTTTATTTACGATTCTTTTTTTCAGTTCTGTTTTTTCAGTAGTTTTTTTAATGCTGCTTGTTTTTCTTTTTCTTGAACTCAAACTAATGCGTATTTTGTTAAGAATATGATGATGGTGTTTCTTTTGACTAGATACTTTTTAATTACGCTTGTTTTTATTATTTTCTTGAATTTGAAGTTTTGAACTGTGCATATTTTGTCAAGTATTATGAATTTGACAAGTAGATGTAATATAAAAGAATAGATTATATGTCAAAATATTATTATCTATATATATATATATTTTTTTTATATTTACAAGTTAATGATGCATATATTACAAATTTAAAATTATTATTAATAAACGTGTTCCTCGTGTCTATGAGGCGTGCGCCCCTCGCCCCTCGCCTCTCCTCGCTTTTTTGGCTCTGATCGCCTTGGTGCGCCTCTCGCCTTTAACAACCTTGTTAATGATTTGTATCAGTCAAAATTTGTAATGTACGCCTCTGTATATATATTT